>MPNV01002152.1:106690-285848 GCA_013376435.1 Cyclocybe cylindracea | reverse complement strand
TTCGGACGCACCCCACGCGTTTTACCTCCCTTATCCTCAGCGCCACCCAAACCTTCCCGAGAACACATGGCAGCTCGCGAGGTCATCAGGACCATAGAACGCGACGTCGCCGACGCCAAAGATAATCTGATGTTGGCAAAAATAACCCAGTCCTACCACACTAATAAATCCCGCACGACCGATGTGCAGTACGAACCCGGCGACCTGGTAATGCTGAACACAATCAATAGACGAAAGGAATACAAGGAAAAGGGTGAAAGCCNGGCGGCAAAATTTATGCCCCGCTTTGAAGGTCCCTACCTGGTGTTGAGCGCCCATCCGGAAGCCTCAACGGTCCAACTGGATATTCCCCTAACAGGAAACACCTGCCCTACGTTCCACACATCTCTCGTCCGTCCTTTCAAGCAGGCACACGAAGCGACGGTACCTCGCACCTTGGAGCGCCCAGGTTCGGTGGTAGTCGATGGAACGGAAGTACTTGTGGCAAAAAAGGTAATCAAGCACCAGAAGATCGGCCGCGGATACCGTTACCTCGTCCAGTGGAACGAGGACAACCCTCAAGGCGACCGGTGGATCCCAGGACGTGAATTAGAGGGAACCGACGCACTCGACAACTATTGGAAGGTCAACACTTCTTAGTTTACTCCTTGCGCGTACGTAACTGTCTATTTCGCCCTTGCCTGCGGTAGCTTTTCCCACTGGGTTTTTGATGCACCCGCGAACGGATTGTAACATAAACCTCTTTTCTCTTGCGANTATTTTTCTCTCTCCTCTTTTCTTTTGCTTTTGCTTCTGGAAGATGCTCGATTTTTTTAGGGGCGGGGAGGGTGTAAGGACGGCCGTATCCGGAGATGTTTGTAGATGTTGGGTTCTTCTCCTTTATAAGGCGTCGCGTAGATACTCCGCCTTATCTTCTCTTTTCTCTCTCTCTCTCTCTCTTAGTTCGCTCGCACAATCCGACGTTGATCCAGTTCTGTGCTCGCGTGAGTTTCCCTTTCTAGTGTTTTCCCCTATTCGAGGGGTTTTCCATTTGTGTCCAGGCCCTCTCGGGCATGCCTCTCTCACCCCCCCCCACACACACCTATCACTAACCTTGAAGCTGTTAGGCGCCCAAGCTCGTCTATGAGCATCTTCGCCAGCTGTTCATGAAGAGATAATATAATCTCCCTTCGGGGCCAATTTGAACGACCCGCCATACTTGCTTAGGCAGAAAGCCAGTGGATTAGGGGCCGTGGGCGAACTCAGACCACCTCAAACAAACCTCCATGATATCGATGGCGACAAACGCATATGACTCAGGAAAAGCTTACATCGAAACTCTCATTTCGATCGCTGCTGTAATTGACAGTACTTCCGCAGCCCAACAATGATCTTCTAAGCTTTCGCCGTACTTGGGTCATCCATGGCTACCAGTGGTTATCTCGAAAACGCTGGGGAGATCCTCAGCGCCATAGCTAGCGCCATCGATCGAAATCACAGAAACCCAAATCTTCTCTCGGATATCATCGATGCTGCTTGCAAACCAGTCTCACCCCACCTACCTGCACAGCAGAAGGTGCTGCTTGCGATCGCCGACTTACTGCCCCAACACCTGGATGAACGTGTCGCACTGACGGCACACCTCGACAACCGGGTACGGCTGTTCATCTGCAGCTCTCACCAGTCTTGTGACACTCCCGGGTTGGCAACGTATGTGTCCGGACTTTGGACGGCGCTCAACGAGTTTGTTCAGCACCGCAAGAGCTCCCGTAGGCATTTCACTACCAAGAAACGTGCCCTTGAAGCAGCTGGGGATTCCAAGACGAAAGTAGTTGGTGACAGGGATGACGAACGTGGTTCCGAACTCTTGAGAGAGGAGAGAGCCATACAAGACAAATTTGCGGACCATGTATATGGTCGATGCGAAGGAAGAGTGCGGCACGAGATTATACGACGAAGAGAACAATTCAAAGAATTTCTCAGCTTCCTTGACCTCAAGATGACAGGAATGGGACCAGAGCGTTCTGCGACCATAAAGCGGATGTCGAGTAATCTCAACCGATATTTAGAAGCCATAGCAAACGGGACACCGGTCATTGAGGAAGGAACAGGGAAAACTCTGACTCTCTATTATATTGTGGCCTTGCTTGACAGGATACGAAGGGAGGAAGACTTCAAGAAACTGATGATTCCTTTGTCTATCGATTTTCGAAATGGTGAGCGGGCCTCCGGAATAACTCAAGCATGAAGTAACTAATCAGCGTGTCTGTCCCTTTTAAGAAACCTCCTTCGACTTGTCCTTCTACTTGCATAAAATTGTTCGCATAAATGAATCAATCAAGCTGGCTTGTATCGAGGCTCCGCGTACAGGATTTAGCAAGCTCCTCCAACTTGAATTCACGATTACCCTGTGTCCACCGGTTTATCAGACCCCCATTTCGTTGCCGGGCACTCCTCAAGAATGGAAAAACTTTCTGAGGAAGTTCGAAAAACCGTTTGGTATGCGGTTCGCTGACATGGACAATATTGTCGACATGTTGTTACGCATGTACACCCCCGCCCAATCCGACAGCAGGCCGATTAGATACCACACAGAGATCGAGCTTCTCACATATCTCTACCAAACGAAGGTGCTCGAAAAAATCGCGGCCAATGCCCCGGCTAAGAAGGACCCAAACAGCGATGAAGACCTGTTCATCGCCACCAGCCATCAGCCATGTCTCGCCTGCAGCCATTACATTGAACACCTTGGGGGAAAGAAGCATGGTATGCCGTCGCTTGGTTCACGGTCGGATGGATATCGATATGCGTTTCCGTGGCAAGCTCCAGGAGGTGGTCTCGAGAATACCTACCGCGTAAAGCGGGCTTTCTCGGACGAGATGACCAGAAACATTTGTTTCCGCCTCAAGAAATATGGTGTACTTGTGAAGGCAGATAAGTAGTTGGGTATAGATTATACAATGACAGTGACATGTTGGAGTGGTGTTTCTAACTGGCGAGGAGGGAAACAAGAACTTCAACGCCTGGGAATTCTGAGTATCGTCACCGGTCGAACTGCAACATTTCCAATACGTAGGCCTTCCAGTCGATCGGACAACGAGCAGATTAGACAACGGGCTTCAATCAGACCCTTCAGAGACGAGATACAATTAGCTTACCTTGATACTAGGTCTGCGTGCAGATCCCAACTGGCTGGAATCATTTGTTCTAGGTCGCAGCGATCCCCCAGATTCTCCGGAATAACCAGCCCCTACCGAAAAACCCACTGCAGGATGGAGAAACCGTAGACCTGTTCATTGCAACAAGTCGCATGCTCTGTTTCGCTTGCGTCTTCTACTTCAGGCTCGTACGATGGAAACTCGAGAAATACAAGCTTCCAGAGCATGCAATACGATGACAACCGTTGCCTCTTCCAATAGGTGGCTCCGGAAGGAGAACTTTGCTAGTTGCAGGGTGAATTCAAGTGGGAACTTGGAGGGTGTTTGAGTTCTCGGTTCGGGCAGCAAGGAATAGCTGTATCGCAACCAAAACCGGGTTTATGCTGCCTAACTCTCCACTGGATCCACTTAATTACATTTAACTTTGGAAGATGGCCACTCTCTGTCGAACGGCATCAAGAACACTTGGCTGGAAGTTTGTTGAGCGGTTAAGCGCCGAGAGCATATCGAGAAATAATACCGATTCACTGAAGCAATTTCTATCTGGGGCGCACGTTGAATCGTCGATATTATATGTAGTATTAAGGAGCACATGAAACGCCTGTATCTTTCGGCTCCAAGATACGGCAGGTCATGGTTAGCTCTTTCACAGCAGTAGACCTTATCTTATCTTATCGACCAGAATTTTTTCGACTACCACATTCCTCTAAGCATTTCTTTTCCAATTACCTCCTCTGTCTTCATTCTCCAATCGACTATGTGCTAGGATCTCACGACGGCCGGAACGTCGACGGTAGGCTACACCTGCATTCGGCGCTTCCTGGACCCGTTGCTCCTCTTGACATCGTTCAACTTTCTCTCTCTCTCTGGGCTTGTGGTCGCCCCCGGGAGTTCAAACGCTCGCCTAGCTCTATCGACTGAAGGCAGATTTCTTGCAGCTAGTACTTTCTTTGTACCGCACTGGGTATGTATGCCACTCAAATCTGACATCAAAACAAGCGGACACGCTGTCTTCTGTTCGTGACGCCGACCATCCCGACCTGCACCTCGGCTCCGTATATCACTGCCACTATACCGCATTGTCGTATAGGAAAGCGGAGGTAAGCCATCTTTAAAAGCATATCAGCGTGGGCGCCGTCATTCAAGAGCCATGTGCTGACAAGTGCTTGGCAAGTACAACGTTATCGACCTCGCAAGACGCGTCGGTAGAAGTCCATTTTGACTGATGATGGTTACAGAAAGCTCATACGTTCGATCCATGCAGTACGGTGCACAGGTAAGTCTTTCATGCATCTAGGGACCCCTGCATCATGATCATATTTTGTCGACAGTGATTTAAAGGCCAAAGAACTTGAAATGAACCTCGACATTGCCCACTTCCCCACGTCACCCCCACAATGGTCTCCTTCACTGCTCTGGCTCTTGTTTTCCTCTACGGAACCTCTACAGCGTTTGCGGAAAGGGTGGGCCGCGGCTGTGGAACAAGCATCAGCGCTTCAAAGAAGTTAGCGATTGAAAAGCACTTCACGGACCACCGCAAGGTCGCCGTGGATGGTCTCCTGAAGACCGCCCCTATCAGTGTCTACTGGAACCTCATCTACACGAACGAGACCACCGAGGGAGGTTACCTTCCGTGAGCCCTTCCTCATAACCTATTCGACTAATGCTGCTGAAGTGCCCGATTCTGACCCCGTCTTTCAGAGACAAATTCATTGATGACCAGATGCAGGTCCTCGCTGACGATTTTGCGCGATCTCGTCTCACCTTCGCCGTCCAAGACGTGAAGCGCATTTACCACCCCGAGTGGTTCAGCAAGCTTGGTCCGTACGACACGATGTAAGCCCATTTTGGCACTTTCTCACAACCGAAAATAATTGTGTTTATTTAGAGAGATGGATACAGAAATGAAGACACTCTATCGGCAGGGCGGTGCCGCAGACCTGAACATCTTCACCGTCGGGTTCGTCCTTTGCCTGTTCTCCCCCTTTGTTTTTATGACAATTCGCGAAACCACTTCTAGGTTTGAAGTCGGCGAGGCCTCAGGTCTTCTCGGGTATGCTACGCTGCCCGCTGACTACGAGGCCTTCCCCATCGACGACGGCGTCGTACTCGCGCACATGTCGCTCCCAGGCGGGAGCATCGCTCGATACAACCTCGGGCGTACTTTGACCCACGAGGTCGGGCACTGGGTCGGACTGTACCACACCTTCGACGGCGGGTGCGATGCCCCAGGCGACGAAGTCAAGGACACGCCGCCCGAAGAAAGTCCAGCATTTGAGTGTCCAGTTGGGAGGGATACGTGCCCTGGACGAGGTGCAGACCCGATTCGTAAGTCTGGAATCTGGGTTTTATCGTGTGTCTGCGATGGAATAGGCTGACGGGAGAGATGATAGATAACTTCATGGACTACTCGGACGACGCGTGCATGACCCATTTCACCCCCGGCCAGATTAGGCGCTTCAAAGATCAGATCGCAACTTACCGACAGATCTGATCACTGATGTTGAAACTGATGCATGATGAGTCGATGACACTGCCGTTTTATCGAGAATTTGATGAAAATACAAGATACGAGTGTAGTTGGCAGTTGGCTGAACAGCAGCAGAACACGAGTACCGGGTAGTGTATCACCAGTACACTCTTCTTTAATTTATTATAATGTTAAAAAGGGGAAGAATAAATGCCCCTGCTCGACAAACTCTTCTTTTACGCAATCTAATCGACTGTACTGACAGCAATGTTCAGGCGAGGAAGATTATAAACACAAGCATAAACACGCAGAGTAGCAAGCCGTCACATCATCTTGAGGCTCACAGACGCCGGAGCTACTCTAATCTATGAGCAGGATCAAAAGCAATTCTTGAACACATCGGTCAAGAATGTAAGATGTGGCGCTATTCCTAATATAGACTAGTCACAGTCATGTTGCAGTAGACCCCCTTTCCTCGTGGGACTAAAGTCTAGAATATGCGAAGGCCACGTCTAACGTCTCAAGAACTCTTCAGTACTATTTTGGCACTATCCATTTTCCACCAAAGTCCGAGTGACCGAGGCGTTCTTCCCTCGAAAATTGCCGCTTGGTCGACCGTTTAACACAAGCTCGTAGTCAATACGGAGCATATTCCCCATGTAAGATTGAAGATGGTGCTCTCTTATTCCTCAGGAATCCATTCCCTTGGCAATACTAGACCTGAAGTAAGGCTGAATCAGGTATATCCGGCTAATTCTCATAAATTTTGCACGACGCTCCCAGCGCTTGTCCGACACAAGTGTCTGCCAGGCATCCCATCGCCTTAAAACCCGTCTTAACGGGAAAAGACACAGATGTCCAGGCATTAGGAATTAAACAAGCCCTTTTCGAAGGCGAAACTCATTCTTTTCTACAGGGCCTTTGGGATGTTGTCTTCCACCGCCTTATAGAGTGAGCGTAGGAGAATAAATTTAGTGTAGAAACGTCCCTTGTAGACGACTGGAGTGGGTTGGGGGTTGAAGAGCCAGTGGAGTGTAAGACCGTCTTGAATCCCCAGGGAGAAAGGCTAATGGACCTGGGTCAAAGGGTTGCGGACGGACGATTCAGAACCAAAGGTCCCAACTGTTGCTGTCAAGGGAGCACAGAGAGCACAGGATCAATTACGCTCTACACACATGCCATTGTCTCTTCCTTATTCACCTCAACACAGACCGTGAATGCCAAAAATTCCTGTAGCAGCAAATGCCTGTTCTTCGCATCCAGCATACCCTCGCTCTGCTCCCCTGGTAGCTCCGGAACGTATCTCTGCACCTCCACACCCTCCGCGGGCGCTTGCCCACTCTCCACGGCATTGCTCAGTGCCTCCGAGACGGGGATCCGATAGAACGTCGGCGTTGTCCCCGTAAATGCGATCCCCGGGAACACGATCGTACTGAACGGCGCAGCTTGAGATGCAACGCGCGTCCGGTTGTTGTATTGGAACGAGGCGATCGCTGAGGCGATCAGAGTAGCCTCTGGGTCAACTTTCTCCTGCCCTGTGGAGGGGGAGGTGGAAGGGGAGAGGTCGGTCTGGACAAGCAAAGTGACCAGTTCGTCGGTGTCCCACATCGCTAATGAGGGCCGGGCAAGGCGCTCAGTCCCAGCGATGGAGAGGGGCAGCCCGACCCCGTGTAGGAGGAGACTGCGCTCGGTGTCGTACCCAAGTTTCAGCAGTAGCCGCTCGACGAATGTTGCCATCGCCGATTCCAGGCGCGCGCCTCGCCTCCTTCCTTGCTCTTGCCCTTCTCCCCCTTCTCCCCTATTACTAGCATCGTGTGAAGCGCCCTGTGCAAGCTCCAGCAGGTGAAGGTACTTCTCCGTCTCGTAGTCGTCGTCCACATCAACCGCTGCCTCGCGATCGGGCGTGTCAGCGAGCGCGTCGAGCGACATAGGCAGGCCGGGCAGGCGACCGCCCAAGTCGAAGAACGCAGTCCGATCTTGGTTGATGATAGTTATCTTGTACGCCGCGAGGTCGGCATGGGCCCATTCGGAGGCGTTCTTGGGGATGAGTGGGGTGGTCATGATGGTTCGGAGAGAAAGGTGTTTAATTTCCGTGGGATCTGGCGACGCTGCAGGAGGTGATGATTGTGATCGTCGACGCTTTCTCCGGAGCGCCCGTGCTGGTTATCCCTGCATTTCGCGGTCTGGAATAGGGTCGGAAAGATAGCTCTGGAATTAGTGGCACTGGATCAGTGGATAAATAGATAAGATTAAAGATAAGGGCCACGCCGGGCCGGTGGATCGGCTGTCGATGGGACCCACCGTTACGGCATGGGCACCAACACACATGAACGCATACGAAAACAACTACGCTGAGATTCTCTCCTCAATCGCAGCTGTTATTGATGGCAAGCTCTGTAACTGGGAAGTGCTCCAGAAGAACGTCGAATGCGCTTCCCAACACCTGCCAGACACTGCTCGTGATTGTCCGCCCTCGAAGGCAAACGTGTTGGCCGCAATTGCCAATATTTTGCCTCGCTGCGCTGAAGAACGCCTCGCCTTAACTGCTCAGCTTAATTCGGGCTCTGTCGAATTTATCATCACGAGCTCGGATGACGCTTGTAATTCATCTGAGGTTGAGGCCTACCTCTCGCAAGTTTGGGAAATTCTCAAGGAGATCGCGCGGGGCAATCGGAAGGCAAATGCGTACTTCAATTCACGAAAGAAAAAACTCGAACAGCTTGGAGATACAGAGTCGAAGGTCGTTGATCCAGAGAACGACGAGAACGCTTTGGCAATTGCAAAGGGAGAATTCGCTCTACGGTGCAACCTCGGAGCGCAGGTGTACAGGCGTTGCGGAGATCGACTGAAGCACACGATAGATCGTCGATGGGACCAATTTCAGAAGTGTCTCTTCTTTCTCAAGCAAAAATGCCCTGACATGGAAGTGAAGGGTCAAGCGATAGCGCAGAAATTTATCACGAATTTGGAAGACAAGTTGTCGGCGATGAAGGTTATTTTGGCTGGCAGTGTCAACCAGCAAGATAGCACTCGTCGCCCCGGACTTTACCAACTCCTGGCTCAGGTTTCTCTCTTGCAGAAGGAAAGCGACTTCAAGCGTCTCATCGTACCATTGGCAAGGCAGTATTGGACTGGTGAGTAGGTTTGGTGCCGCTCTTCAGAGTCAAGCATTCATCGCAGTTCCACATGCCAGACAAGAAGGACTTTGACCTAGTCCTTTACTTGCATAAGGTTGGAAGAATAAATTCCTCCATCAATTGGGCCTGCGAAGCTCCACGGAATGGCTTTTTTAGCCGTATCTTCGAGCTCGGATTCACGATCATTGTTACGCCCCCAGCATATCAAACCCCCACTGCTTTACCAACGACGGGAGCGCAGTGGAATGATATCCTCCTGGACTTCGCATCCCGCCGCAAGATCCAGTTCTTGGACATCGATAAAATCATTTCTCACCTGTTGGACGCCTATCCTCAGAATCAGGCAGTTGGGAACACTCGATGTCATACTGAAGTTGAGCTCCTCAAATACCTGTATGAACATGGAATAGCACAGCAGATAATCGAGGCAAGAGAGGATTTATACCTCGCTACAAGCCATCAGCCGTGCTTCGCCTGCGCCTGCTACGTTTGGGTATTGAACGACGAGATTAACAAATTCGGCATCCCTCCTATTGAGCTGCAGGCCAATCTCAACAGATGTGTCTTCCCATGGAAACTCTCGCAAGGAAGATACGAAGAACGATCTTGGATGAAAGAGAAATTCGCCGATGAGTTGGGGAGGAGGCTGGTTGACCAGTGGGTGCAATATGGAGTGGTCCGACGCGGACAGCCGTTAGCCAGGAGCTAGGCAAGGTATAATTTTCGTCCATGTGTCAGTCAGTCATGTCCAGAGCGTGTACCAATTCGACCTACAGAATTAGCAATAAAATCTCAAATACTTGTGCCGTATGAGGCACCTCCGTAGACAAATGGGATGCAAATTAACACAATGGGATCGCTAAATAAGGGCGTCTTGCCTAGCTGATAATTTCCGAGTAAACGAGGCATGACTGCCAATGGCCATATTGCCATACTGCCCTCAACGGAAATAAATATGCTTGCACCCCGTGCGAAGTACCCGTCGGACCTTGAAAGATGCGAAGAGCCACCTCGAGGGGCGAAATGAGACCATCTCAAACCACCAAGATGGCGACAAACAAAGCATACATCGAAGTCCTCGTTTCGATCGCCGCTGTGATTGACAAGCATATGCGTAGCCCAACAATGCTCCAGGACGATCTCGAGACTGCTTCCAAGTCATCGTCGCGTATGACTGATAAAGAAAAGCTATTGAACGCGGTCGCCAACCTTTTACCCCGACACCCCAAAGAGCGCATCGCTCTGGCGGCGCGAACCGACAGAACTCACATCTTCGTCACGAGCTCCGATGATACTTGCAACCTGCTCGAACTACGCCCCTACCTATCGGGACTTTGGGTAATCCTCAGAGACGTCGCCCAGTTCCACCATGCGTTCTTTCTCTACCTTCGGGAGCGGAAACGACGACTCGACAATGCTGGCGATACCGAGAGCAAGGTCGTTGACGAGAAGAACGACGAAAGGGTCGCACAATTTGCGAAGGAAGGGCGCGATCTCTATGGAAAGCTTGGAGAGTTGGTGTATGCCCGGTGCCGAGGAAGAATGGATCATGAGATAAAGCGTCGGTGGAGAGACTTTCAGAACTGCCTCTCTTTCTTGAGGAAGGCATCTGATATGGAGACGGAAGCTCGATCGACAGTCATAGGGATCGCCGACGAGCTCGAGAGACATGTATCGGCCATCCTAGACGGTAAGATCATTCAAGGCCCCTCTGGACGTCCTCTTGGGTTGTATACCTTGGTCGCTCAGCTTTATCTCATGCAAAATAAGGCAGCGTTCAAGCAACACGTCACACCTTTGTCGGTCCAGTATCGGAACGGTGAGAAGCTTGTTCCGCCTACAACTTCTTGGTCTGACAATCAATCCGTACAACTCCCAGAATCAGGCTTTGATTTGTGCGTTTACCTCAACAGGGTCGGCGCCATTAATTCTTCGCTCGAAGCAGCGTGCATCTCGACCAAGCACTCCGACATTCGCAACCTCTTCTCGCGTGAATTCACTGTTACTGTAACTCCTCCGCGCTACCAGACTCCAGCTTCCCTGCCAACCACGTCAGCAGAATGGACCGCATTTCTCGAGCGATACGCAGATCGCGAATACATACGGTTTTTGCACCCCGAAGAAATTGTGCGCCTACTCCTGGAAGCGTATCCTCCTGCCACGAGCCCCGTCCCTGCTCCAGCTCGCTGCCACAGCGAGCTCGAACTCTTTGCCTACCTCTACGATGAGGGAATAGCCCAAGAAATGGCAAAACCTCCCGACGGAGGGGAAAAAGAAGACCTGTATATCGCGACCAGCCACCGGCCCTGCTTCGCGTGCATCTGGTATTTCGCTGTCGTGCGATGGGACCTCCGCAAGTATCGCCTTCCAGAGCTCGACACGCGATACGACTTCAACAGGTCTACCTTTCCGTGGCAGATTCCCGAAGGCAAGCTGGAAAGCGAGCGTAACGTGAAGTACTTATTCAAGGGAGACTTAACTGGGCGCCTCAGTTCTCGCTTCACGGAGTATGGGATTGCTGTACCTGTGCTAAAAAACCATATTAGGACCACCACGTTCAAGAGCGCGTATTACGATCACACATGTGAACTATGTTCGTCTTCGGAACATCAATAAATGCGAAACCAGGTTGATTAAATACCAATGAGTACCCTCGCAATTGTGGAGGTCAAAGCCTTAGCCACCGCTGAAGTTGAAGCAGAAGTCAGGCTAATTGTCTAACCCCGAGTTTGTGAGCGCTCAAGAGGATCGTCCCGCTCTTACCACATGCCCTGGCCTTTCATTTGATCATTTTTTTTATCCTGTCCTTAAGGTAGGCGTTGCAATCGGTGTCTAAGGCGGTAAAGTATCAAGATATCAAAAATAATCCAGGAAAAGGCTTTCCAGTATGGTTGTTCAATCTCAAGATGTGATGATTGAGTCGCACAATACCCAGCACCAGCAATGTTGGCTGGACAAAGAGCATAAACTGTCCTGAGGTAGTCCGTGAGGCTTGAAGGATCTCCATCTTGGCGTAGAGATGGCTAGCAGAGTGTAGACCGGAATTTGCATGGCGGACACATCGTCCGTATTGCAACTTTAAACAATTATAATATACACAGAAAAAACCTGAAGCCCAACATTCGTAAGCACTCTTACCATCCAACAACCAACGCCTAACACCACTCACCGTCCCTGTCCACGTCCACGTCTACCTCCCAACCCAACCTAATCATCACCGACACCATTAACCCTCTCCGCGCCCCACCTCACAACCACACTCACCCCCGCCGCAGCAAGGAACGACCAGTCGAACAGAGACCCAAATACCTCGTATGTGGGTATAGTCGAGAACAGGTTAGCGCCTGCCTCCGCCTCGCCGCCGCCTTCTGGAGGGGGAGGGAAGGACGAGCGCATTTGGACGAGGGTTGAGAGGAGGTAGATGCCCTAGAGAGGAGGAGGGGGGTGATGAGAAATGGAGGAGAGAAAGGGAAGGAAAAAGAGAGATACCATGATTTGTGCGAGGACGAGTAGCATGAGCGAGGCTGCAAGATTTCGGCTTGTTACACGCAGTGCCTGGAGGTACCAACGTTAGCCGGGGTGTCCAAGAGGAGGGTTGGGAAGAGGTAAAGAGCACATACCTTTGTGGCACCACGCAACACCAGCCGGATGCTGCTTAGGATGATGACACCGACGAGCACGAGGCTGATCTGGCGCGCGAACGACGCAAGCTGGTCGTGGCTGATGTCCGAGGCGTGCGAGGTGAAGTGTGAGAGGAAGTACGCTAGGAGGTCGGTGATGACGTCCGGGTAGGTCGTTGAGGAGGAACGGCGGGATGGAAGGAAGACGACATTGTAGATGGACTAGTGAAAGACCAAGTTTTCGGTATTGGAGGGCGTGGAGAGGGGGATACATACGCTGATGACACGAATGACGCAGTAGACCGCGAAAACTTTGCCGACGATGTGAAATATCTGACCTTGGATGGTGCTTGCAAACTTGGCAGCTTCCCTTTTTTCCCGCAGCGATTCGAGGTTCCTGCTCATTTGGTATTCGAGCGCTTCGAGGCCCTGTATCTCTTGAGTAACTGTAAAAAAAATCAGGCACGAAAGATAGGAAATTCTCAGACGACATACGACCATCAGCTCCGCGGAAAGTCGACCCCACTCGCGACATCCACGATCCCTCCGCAGTCGTTCCCTCTCTCCTTGCCGCCTCCGCCCGCCGTGCCTTTAGGTCATTCCTGATGCTCGTCAGCGCATACTGAGCAGTGTCCACATCCTGCTCGGTCGGTACAGTCTGTGCCCGATTCCCGAAGGGCAAGAACTGCCACGAGTTGCTCACAGCTCCGAACCCAGACAGCAGGCCGAGAATGATGGTGCCGAGGACGATCAGTCGAGAGAGGAAGGTCGTGCTTGTGTCAGTAGATTCGAGGGTTGATGGAAGGGGGATGTAGGTGAGGGCGAAGAGGTACAGGCCGACTGGGATGAGGCTGAGGATTGCCCGTGGGCCGAACAGGGACTTGAACGTCCAGCTGTCTGAGAAATCATGAGCTGGGCGAGATAAAGAAAAGAAGTCGGTGCATACCTCTGCTTCCTAATGCCAACAGCAAGCTCACGGAGAGAGGAATGACGACCAGAATCGCAGCCATAAGGAAGAAGAGCGAGAACCGCCAGTTGAGGAGACGGGTGCTGATAGCAAGTTAGATTCGTAGGCAAGCTGAAATGGACGCATATACACACCTTGGAGCGAAAATACCTGCTCCTTGTAGCATGAGAAGAAAGAAAAGCATGCAGCTCTCAGCTAGGCACCACGAAAAGATGGTTCGAGCAATCGCTGTATGCAGGTACGACGCATCTTCCGTGTAAAACCTTCCTGACTTCGGTGTGTGCGTAGACGGTAGCGGAAGTGACTCGAGTTCGATGTTTTCTCGCGCTGGGATAGTAGATCCGTCGGGAAATCGCGAGTTTACCGGAGTCCCTGGTGTGGCGGACGTTGAAAGGTTTCGTAGGTCCGAGTACAACACTCGCAGAAGATACTTGCGGCAGGCGTAGAAAATGGAGAATCTGGGCATTGTGCGCGCGTTAGGGCAGATAATACGCGATATAAGATGCTTTCGAACCTCGCAACGGCTAAAACGGCGGTTTCTGGTCCCACTGTAGTCGACATAGTATGTGCATGGGTCTTGCGTGACGAATGAGGTAAACATTCAAGATAAGATCATTAGGACCCACTATGGGTGCGAGGCCTCTGTCAGTTCCACGACTATCAGTTACGTTGAATTCATGAGTTATTTCACATAAAATGGTGTGTAGAATTGGAAGTTGGAGCAAAGTTGGAGAGAGCAGAGAAAGGGGACCAGCGGCCCGTCAGACCTTCAATGCCCGTGGGAATACATTGGGCGGAGCTTGAACCGTCTGGTCGCGTTTAGACGAGCACCGCGCAAGGCCATTGTTATTTAACCTCGGCGCTCACCTCTATATTGCGCACTATGTCGGGCGGGATTTATCAATTCGAGAAGATCTACCATGGACTCACGGCAGAGTCAGGAAGTACGTTTCGATTCCTACATTTGTCGGTGGAACAAGCAGAGCTAACCGCCGTCTGGTATGGTAGAAATGCGCGTGGCTGCTGCCGGTGTGGCATGGAAAGCGACGGATTCCGAGAAGGTGGCTTACGTGCAAGCAGAAGACTTGAAATGGGCACAGTGGCTACGCGTCGCGCGCGGTTTTCAGCTACGATTGGGGCTGCGAGATCACAGAAAAGAGAAGTTTGACGGGTTCACGAGGGAGGTACGTGGGGGTTGTTACTGGAGGAAGAGCGTTATGAATAGCCTTATATCTAGGACCACGATAAAGTCGCGAATGTGTTAAAGACCCACTTCGCGATTACGCTGGAGACGAGAGAAGGCGCTTTCAAGGGCTGGAATTGGGGAGTAACTGACTTCCAAGGTACGCTCATAGTCCGACCCTTCTCTGTGCACTCCGCTAAAGAGAATCCACAGGGCAGGAACTAGCATTCATCGTTTCCGACAAAACCGCGTTCGAACTTTCCCTGGCAGACGTTGCCAACTCGAACATTGCCGGCAAAACGGAAGTCTCACTCGAATTCACGCCTCAAAACGTGTCGAAGGGGGCCCCAAAAAACATGGGCGATGAGCTGACCGAGATCCGGTTCTACGTCCCTGGCAACATCACGAAGCTCAAAGGTCCCTCATCCGACGCTGGATCCAACAAATCGGACAACGAAGAGGAGGAGGAGATCAACGCCGCGCAGGTGTTCCATGACACAATCAAGGACAGAGCCAAGATCGGGCAGGTTCACGGAGACCTCATTCTCAGCTTCGAGGAGGTGCTTGTCCTTACTCCTCGTGGTCGGTATGACATGGATATGTTCCCTACCTTCCTGCGTTTGCGTGGAAAGACATACGACTACAAGATCCTCTATCAAAGTATAGCAAGGCTTTTCCTCCTTCCAAAGGATGATTTACATGTGCTATTCATCGTGCGTGCCCTCAGCTACTCAAATTACCCGTTGCTTACGTCTTCTTGAATGCAGCTCGGTCTCAGCACCCCAATTCGTCAAGGCCAAACACACTACCAATACCTTGTCATGCAATTTTCCAGAGAAGAGGAGATCACGGCGGAACTGAATCTAACCGAGGAAGAAATTGCGAAATACGACAAGCTGAAGAAGAACTATGAGGACCCAACTTACGAGGTCGTCTCAAGTGTCTTCCGTGGCCTCGCTGGCAAGAAGATTATTGGTTCAGGCAGCTTCCAAGCGTGAGTCATCATGTCGCCCCCTCCTCTGCTCCTATCTCATTCGCTCTTACAGTCTAGATGGTCATCCAGGGCTCAAAGCCAACCTCAAAGCCGTGCAAGGCGACCTCTTCATGCTCGAACGCTACCTCTTCTTCGTCTCCAAATCTCCACTGCTCATCGACCTCAATGACATCTACCAAGCTGTCTTCTCGCGTGTCGGTGCCGGATCGGGCGCCGCTGCCGGCCGCACCTTCGACTTGAAGATCATCACGAAGAACGGACCCGAGCACACCTTCACGTCGATCAATAAGGGCGAGCATGAGGCGACCGAGGCGTACCTCCGCGACAAGCGGGTGAAGGTCAAGAACGAGATGGTGCCCGATGCCGATTTGCTACTTGCGGCGGTAGGAGGGGATGATGACGATGATGAAATGCAGAGCGTTGCAAGCTCGGATGACGATCGTGGACGGAGGAAGCCGAAGGCCCCTCGTGCTGCTGGTGCTGATGACGAAAGCGAGGAGGAAGATGGTATGTAATACTTTTCTTCTGCCCTTCCATCTGCTGACCACTGCTTTAGAGGACTTCCAAGCCTCCGACTCCGACTCTGGATCACCCAGCGAAAGTGACTCGGACGGGTCAGGTGCCGAGACCGCCTCAGACGCCAGCGGGGACATCATGTTGGCCAAAGATGCCAAAGCGAAAGGCAAGGGCAAGGCGAAGGCTGACGGCACAAAGAAAACCGCAAAAAAGAAGACGAAGGAGGGCGACGCTGACGGTAACAATGACAAGCCCAAACCCAAACCCAAACCGAAGGCTATCAAAAAAGACGACGACGCCATGTCCGTCGATGGGGATGATAAACCTAAGCCGAAGCCAAAACCAAAACCAAAAGCGAAGCCGTCCGATGCGATGGATGTGGACGAGGAGAAACCACGGCCCAAGCCTAAACCTGTTAAACCCAAGGCGAAGGAGGGGGACCAGGATGCAGAGCCACCAAAGAAGAAAGTTAAGACAACACCGTAATGATATCTTCTTTCCTTGCCCGCCACAGCTCTTCCATCTTGATTGTGCCCCATTCTTGCTCGACGATATCATAATTAGATGCTGTTGTGAATCAATATCCTTGCAAGAATAGTCAAGTACTGATTTTCACTGGTATCCAGCCAGATCCGTCCATGCTTCGAAACTGGTCATGAAATCAAAATGTGTACTCTACAATAGTTTACTTGAAGCCGCTGGTGCTATCCTCCTCTTAATCAGCTTGATGATGTACAGCGGAAGGGCACTAATGACGACGATGGCGGCGAGTTTCCAGGCAAATGTCACAGTGAGAACGAAAGACAGATCTGGAACACAACGTCAAGATGGTAATTGGCAGAAATGGAAGACTGCCACTAACCAAAGTATACTGGAAGGAAGACAATGCTGACAGCGTACAGCAGGAGGGTTACAATCTCAGAAATAACCATGTAGATATGCCTAATGGCGGCGTTAACAGCTACCCTAGGTACGCAGTAGAAGACACGTACCATGTGGTAATTTCGAGGGCGACCATGAGGAGTTCATTAAGAATTAGTGCGGTAAATGAGATAGCTACGATGTGGAGGAATTCGTTTTCGAATAGGATGAGAGAGACGATCATAATAGCGGCGCCTTCAGTGAAGTTTAACAATGATGCAAAGTTTGGAATTAATATCGTTTACTTACCTTGGTACAAGCTAATCATCAACCATTGGAAGAACGTTTTGTATGATAATGAGCGACCCTAGACGCTTCGCTGAGCAAAACGCTTGATTTAATTCAGAAATGCACAGTGTACCTTGGTAAGTTCCTTGTAAAGCTCTGGGTAGAGCAAGGCCAGATCTTCGCTCACGTCCCTGTCTAGAACGAGCGAAAACACTGGGGCCATGGTGTAAATCGTCGCATATCCGGCCATTAACCAGCCTTGGTACAGTGCGATGGGGGCAAAGTAGAAGATGGCCGAGAACACCGCTTGCATAACGGAGATGATCAATCCACGATGGATGACGAATTGTGCTAGCTTCGCCGACCGCCGATATGAATTGCGACCATGCCACAGCAAGAGTTTCGTGAGGAAAGAGAACTGGGTGACAGAGAAATCTGCGGCAAGAGAAGCCTGTTTCCCTTCTTTGCCCACAATCCCAACACCTGGTAAGATGATATGGTGGACGGATGTTCTTTGGGGTGGAAAGGAATGGACGCACCAACATCAGCAGCTTGGATCATGCTGACATCATTGCCACCGTCACCTATGCAGCACACTCGCTTCTTCGTGAAGGATCGGATGAGACGAGCTACGTCTGCCTTCTGAGTAGGCGAGCATCGACATGCAACAACGGCTGAAAGTTTCGTGGCGATCTCAATGAATTCATTTTTGAAGAGGGTTAGGCATAGCTAGATCAACGCGATTGTAAGAGGAGGTAATGATAGACAAAGAAGGTGTCAAATCATGCCTGGAGTGATTCTCCGTCGATGACGAGACAGCAATCCAGCTTGTTCTGCAGGAAGTCAAGCTGGTCGCGCACTTGGTCCGCGGTCTTAACTGTCGTCAAAATTGTCAACTCTACGTGAATGATCGGGGTTGTAGATACGCACGTTTTGCCATCTCATGAATGTACTGGCCTCTGGCAACTAGCTTGGTCGAGATCGCAATACACCTCGCCGTTTCCACCTTGTCGCCTGTCAACATCCAGATCCTGATGCCAGCATTTCGCAGAAGCTCCAGAGTGCCCTTCACGTCGTCCTGGAGTTTGTCCTCTACACCAGTTAGGCCGAGGAGCTCGAGATCGTGCTCCAGGAACCTGGCCACAACGTTTGCCATAGCCTCATTTCGATCCTGGAGGCTGATGGATGCCTGGTGATATGCACTCGCGAACTCGTTGTACAGCGTGCTTGAGAGCCGTTTCCTGGCCATGACGAGTGTGCGTAGTCCTTCTCGTGCCATGTTTGCGGTTTCCTCTTCCAACCAGTCATTGCGCTGGACGATCTTCGCCATGACCACGTCAGCCCCCTTCTGCAGGAAAGTGATTTCGCCAGTTTGCTTGTCTCGAACAACGATGCCCATGCGTTTGCTCTCGGAGGTGAAGGGAAAGATATCAAGGATGTCGAAATCAAGCGTTGCTCCAGACGGAGTGGACAGCGTCATGCGCGTACGGTCTCGGAACGTAAGGGATAACCCGACAGAACCCGTCCATGTTACAATCGCAACCTCGTCGGGTGAAGATGCCTGGTAGGTTACGCTGCCGTCGTCGTTGGTTACGGGGGTGACCTGAATAAAAGTGAGTCAGTGAGTTCTGAAAAGGATAGGAAAAGAAGCGCACATTATGACAAAGAGCAAGACTGAGAACGACGTCTCTTACTCTCGACGACATATCTCTCCTTCCCCTTACTGCCAGTTGCGCGCCGGTAGCAAGAGAACCTTGTCGATGATGGCCATGGTCTCCCGAAGACCCAAATGCGATTTCCAGTTGATGTGCAATCTCATCCATAGAGTCAGAACCGTAGGACATGGTACCCATATGTAGCTTCTTCATTTCCATCTCTGTGCATCCAATTAGACGAAGTTATCATGAAAGAGGACAAAAATCGTACCGTTTTGGGTCAGAGTCCCGGTCTTGTCACTTAACAAATATGTTATCCGTCCAAGTTCCTCCGGTAACGTGCTTGTTCTGACAATTGTTTCAGGAATTTCAGGATCGTTCATTATACTGTGCGCGTAAACCGTTTTGCCCATGTCGAGGTTAACTCGCAGACTGAAGAGCACGTTAACACCCCGTCCAAGAGGGGACTACAATGGCTACCCACCTGATGGGAATGATCGAAGAGAAGATGATAAGAAACCGCAATACGTAGACGTACCACTGTCCTCTGAAACCATTCAAGGCAACGAGGACCAGTGAGAGGGCGAACGTGACAATGCACAGAATCTGTAAGTTACACGCTATAAACTCAAATATATGCGAGAAGAGGAACCCCGCCAACCTTTGCGAGGTTGTTAATCTCCAGGTCCAGCAGTCCTGTCTTCGTCTCTGGATGGCTGGTGTTCATGACCGCACGGGTCTCCGGACCAGTATAGATGACGAACCCCACAGCCGAGCCTGCCGCTAGGACAGTGTTGGACCAAAGAACATTTTCAACAGTCAGTGGGGAGACACTTGGCGGTAAGGGTTGCATTGGAACAGAAAGATCAGAAGGTGGAGGCATAGGAGGCTTGTTCATCGTGAAAGTTCCGATAAAGGTGTGAATGTCCTTGATTGGAGCATCGGCTGTGGAACTTCGTCAGAAGTCAGAACCAATGACAACCATGCTAATTCTCACCATATATCTCAGCATCGAGCCTCGCAATGTCTGCCTCGTCCAGCTTCTGCGTTTCAGCTACTGCAACTCGGAGCTTCCAGTCCGTCTCTCCGTCGAGTTGGTCTGTCCGAACAAAGCATGTTCCTGACGAATCTGACGTGCGGAGGAGGACGACGTCAGTTGGTACTCTTTGATTCTTCTCCAGATGAATAAGATCGCCAACGCGTAGCGCAGATGAGGGGACGGAACGTGTGTTTGCATGGGTGTTGAGGTAGGCCTGTTCCGCGTCAGAATTTGACGGTACAGTCGAAGGAGGGGTCAGGACGAGGTAGCGTTGAGAATTAGCTTCGCGGTCGCGTAGATAGCGTTGGTAGTCGTCGTACGCCTCCTTTCCCATTGTGACACAAAGCACGAAGACGAGCGGAGCAATGTAGGTGAGGATGAAGCCTTCCAAGAAAATCAGTATCGAAACTGTGCATGGCGAAGTTGACTAACCTATCTTCAGCGCAGGAACGAATTGGGACAACGCGACCAGGAGGAAGTAGAGGTTGAAGAAGAACTTGAACTGTTCGTAGAAGACGATTGGGAGGAACGTGAAGGCATTGTACTTTTGATTTCGAACAATGTTGGCAGGGTATCGTGACTGAAGTTTATCTGCACATGGGTCAAAAGAACAATCCTGCGTCAGATGGGAGCAACATACCAGGTGGACTGAAGGGTATCGTTCGTGATTTGTCTTTCGCATTGAACCCGGGACTCTTTGGTGGTGGACCACGGGTTTCCTACGAGGGGTTACCGAAATAGTAACAGTCTGACGACACAAATATCACGTACTGGAGCCGCATGTGCATCTCCTACGTCGAAATCATCTCCATCGTCATACGACGCCGACCCTAACAGCCCTCTCTCTTCGTCCGAATCGTCCGCGTATCGTCCCTGTCTCCTCCCTGAACTGTATTCACGATTCCGGCGCGCGGCCACCACCGTCTTTGCGACTGTTGCAGCTGGCATAGGAGATTCAGAGGGAAGAGAGATTCCAGTCTCTTGAGTTGGCTTATTTCTTCGAAGTTTGTGTAAGGGGATATCCGACATGAAATATGCCTATGCTACCCATGCAACATGGATCAGATGCGTGCCTTTGTGCAGATCTAAGGCTACTCACTAATCAAAGCGTATTACTCGGCCACATAGAACGAGACTGACGGTGAGAATGAAAGGAAGAAGGGGTTCAACGTTGCCGTTGACGATTGAGCGCAGCCCCCACAATGTTGACATCCTTGTTGTGCATTATTTACTGGTTACGTCCATTGTTGTCTTGCACAAGCAAGGCCAAGCTCGCCGTATGGCGGCCCGCGGCAGCCGGATATGGGCGCTTAATTTGTCTGGCGGACCACAGACATTTCAGCGAATTCAATGACATGTACAGATCAACCACATAGTATTTCATATTTACAGTTTTATTCATTTAGTTTTTGAATCCAGGTTCCTCTACCAGTATGCATTAACAGAATTAGTCGGATCAGAAATTCTAAAACCGAAGGGCCTCACCTTGAGCATTGAGAAAACTTCGAAACCCGTTCCCCCAGGCTCTTCATTCCCGGAATTATCAAATGCTCCAGAACCAACTCTGCTTCTGTGCAAGATCTGTAATTAAAATGTCACCGGTTGCACGATCATAGCGGGAAGGCAGACTGACCTCGAACCCAAGCTGAGAGAAAAAATCGCGCGCTTTCGGAGTCGTAGCTTCTAGAGTCCATCCTTCCCCCTCAAAGCGGCCGAACCGCTCTCTCAGTAGCTTCGTCATTATGCCTGCCAAGGCCGTTTGGTCAACCTTGATTAAAACCCAGCTTGTTGATCATGTACCATGCCGTTGATATGCAGGCTCCGTAAATGCTAACTTGAGATACCACGTACTATCAGACGACCATTTTGCACCGTCCAGTAGGCAATATTGACTTTGCTTCCAGGATTTGCCTACTACGGCAGGGAACTCGCAACCTATCCGCTTTCACGACATGTCAGTATCACCAGCCTTGCAAAAGGGCCAGTCTTACCAAAAGTCCTTGCACGCCCACCTCATTCCCTAGAGACACGACACCTGCGCGCAGGACAGTAATCACGTCCCAAGAATTAACTCGCTTTCGAGGTGCCATCCAGATACCAACTGCAAGAATCGTCTCTTGATCCTTCGAGAACGTGCAGACAAGGTCGATAGTTCCTCCAACTAGCCAACACGAATTAAGAGTGAACAGTAAATACGCCCTTAAAGATGCCTGTTCAATCGAAGATTGTTTGAGCCACAATTCCATGAGACACATTCTCTATGTATCAGGAAGACCAGGACTTACCGGTTTTGTGCATCCAAAGTACGCAAGGAGAGGATCATTCTTCATGCTCCGGACCCCAGCATCGACGATACGATTGAAATCATCCGGTATGGCTGCTCGGATGTAAGTGTTCTCCATGGTACGTCGTTTAGCAGGAGACGGGAATTGAGCACGCGCACCACTCCTGGAGTCGACAGGTGCTTTAAATCATGCTCAAATTCGCTCCCATGCTGAGGTTGAGGCAAGGACCTCGGTAAACATGTTTTTTTTAAGCTTTTCGCCCCAGGTAAGCGTACGTCAATGAGAGAAGATAGGGGTGATTTGAACTAGAATCCATTCGCTTCCTACCGGAGTGCCGCTCTATTAATATCATTGCTTGGCCGATGCGTTCATGCGCGACGTCTCGGTCATTACATACCACGCCTTCCAAACTGCACACTCCTCATGAGGTGACGTCGACACTAGGCATACGCCGGGGGTTATCGAGCACGTCAGGCGGGTGCCCGAGCGTCGTTTGGAAGCCGTTCAGGACTGTATACAGCTTGTAGAAGAGATAGATGGGTGTAAGCATGATATCGAGTGCCATGTCGGACGCCTCACCGTGTCATCTTGAGATGCAATGTCCAAATGACGGATTGACCTGCAGCGACGTCGAGTTGCCCATCTACAGCTTTGTTTGATCGCGCGTTCTTGGACGAAATCTGGTAAATTTGATGTACCATCCCCGGAAATGAGCCCCTTCGATTGTGGTGGGCTTGCATAGGATCCTGCAAAAGCAAAATCAGAGAGCCCGGAATTGATGAGAAAAGCATCGCGTGCGCGTCAATGATGATTTGCCCCCGACGCTCAATGAGGTCACGAAATGGCTCGGAAATTGAACATTATAATTCCGGACCTCCGTAATCCCGAAAGTTAGAGTATGTCGTTGACATTTACCGAGTATCTTCTTTTTTCAAGGATGCCTGTTGCGAAAGACGTCATTCACCTCTGTCGATCCGTGGTGAACTGGCTCGGTGACGTGAAAGCGTTGAAGGATGCCCCCTCAGAGATTATGGCAGGCTACTTGATAAATTCGGAAACATTCGTATATATGTACATGCTCCTCTGCAGCGAGTTGACAAGATTCGGAAGTTTCATGTAGATCCGAGGGATACCTGCGGGGAGAGCTTCGAGGCCGAATGTCGCCCCCGGGTAGAAGCACGGGTCTTTAGAGGCAGAGTTCTTATCCAACGCTTACTATTCTGAGCGCCAGCGGCGTGAACGTGTATTCCAGGCCATTCAAGCATGGTCTACATTCGATTATGCGGCGAGGACTGAAATAAACGATGGATGCGGTCAAGATTGGGTCAAGGAAACTGGTGAAGGTGTGTGGGAAAATGGTTTGGGATAAGATAAGATAATCAAATGCAACTTTAATCTGATCTATTCTCAAAGCCTCGCCGGTTCAATGCCCTCAAATCTCGCCTGCACCATCTTGAAGTCACAACAACCAAGAAGCCTCGCTTCAGACGCGTTGCAGCTAAATGTAGGCAGGAAGCAACATGGGCGCCTGGCGTTTTAATGCTCGTCAACTAGGCCTTGTTCTCACCTATTGGATCCGAGATGAGGAATTTTGACGTTCTACATGCGGAACCAACGTGTCCGCGTACACGAAGGGGCCACGCCCCATGGTGTCTCACGAGGCGTCCGTTCAGACGGCTAATTCTGTTGTGGGCCAAAGACGTTAGGCATCAAGGGAAATAATTTGGCGGCAGCTCAACGCTTCACGCCTTAACATTTGACATATCCGTTCCCTCACAAAACCAGTTCTCCAATGTCTATCCAAAGCAAGAATGGTGCGAAGAAGATAGATATTGTCGTCCCGTTGGTCCCCGTCTCCGGCCTTTACATCCATAATCACTCATTTCAGTGGCAGCGTTATGGGTCCAACTGGTGCTGGGAAGAGCACGGTGAGTGAGCTCAAAGTTTAAACTCCCACTATGCTAATTTGCTCGTTTCTAGTTCATAAACACCGCCTTGGGAACCGAGATGACGAGGGTCGGGCATGGGACGACGTCTTGCACCTCCCAGCCCCTCCCAATTGTCATAGACAATCTCCTTCCTGGTAACCCCCACCTCAGAAACTGCCGTCTGGTTCTACTTGACACCCCCGGATTCGATGACACCCACCAGGAAGATGTAGAAATACTGAAACGAATTGCTAGATGGCTCGAAAATTCGTGGGTGGCCCTAAACTCTATCCAAAGAATACGTCTGACCTCTCGCTAAAGTCGCCGACGCGGAGCGCTCATCGGTGGTGTTCTATACTTCCACGACATATCCGCAAAGCGCTTCACTGGTACAGCACGCCAGAATTTGGTGATGTTTTCTCGCCTTTGCGGAGAGGTCGCTCTGCAGAAGACGGAGTTAGTGACCACGAACTGGGAATCTAATAACAAGGAGGTTCTTGAACGACGGGAAAGTGAAATGAAGGCCGAGCATTGGAAAACATTAATCGACAAAGGAGTCAAGGTGCAACGATTCCAGAGAGATTCAGGCTCGCGCTCTGCTTGGGACGTCCTCAACACCCTCCTGGGGCACATCGACGTTGACAAACTCCTCGATCTTCAAATCCAAACAGAGCTTCTTCAACATCGGATGACCATCCCAGAAACTCAAGCAGGACAAGAGTTACGGTATACTCTCAAGCAGCTCCTCAAGATGCAAAACGAAACCGTAGCGCTAGAAAAATCGCTTATGCAACAAGGTGATGCCGAAGCGCATGCGAACCTCAAAGATGCCGAGAGAAAGATACAGGAGCTTCAGGATCAGGTCCAGGATCTACGAGTGAAACTCTCCCTTCCGAAGAGGCTCATGAAGGTGTTTGGACTCCTGGTGAGTGTTTTCGAAAGACGTTGCAGGACTGCTCAGCGCTCAACGATAGCTTCAGCCGAAGCGAAATTCCTCTAGTTAAGTCGAGTGAATGAAGGATGCTTAGCTATGGGGAAAGCTCGCATACTCAGGTCTAGCATGATGCCACTGCTTCGAATTCTTCTTTGATCCTTCCCCCGAACCCCCCGAGTTGTCGATTGTCCGAGTGGTTGGCTGCGGTATTCGCTGTCTCTCCCTCTAAACTTAATTTATCAGAGAAAAACATCTCAGTCAAGAAATGATAAATATTGAGATAGTCAATTGGACAAAGATTATAAACAGTAAGTACTTTGAACGGAGAACCCGTTAACCGAGACTTCTTCGTTCGCGGCCACTAAGTAGTTCTACTTACATAACTCAGACCCACCGCGGTCAACACCTCCCTTCCACCACGCAGATCTCACACGTCCCGTGAAAGATCTGTCCGCTTGCGTGAATTCATATCAAGTACTGGACACACATCGTGTGGATGCTGCATGGCCGTGTACGTGAGATGGCCCGGTCTTCACCGATGGCACGGTGGGAGTCCGCATTGACAACGTACATGAGGCTTTCACTACCAGCTTTGAAACACGACCCCATACCCCGGGCACAGAGAGCGCTCAACTCCAACACCCAATGGGTACGTCGTCGAACTCGACGAAGAAAGAAGCCAACCCCCGGCGCGGTGAGACCAATGAGGAACGGGCGAAAAAGACAGAAATTGTCATACCGTGCGTCGTTGTCTAGTGAATTCGTTGGATAACTGACGCCCTTTCCAGCGTTATAGGCCCGACCGGCTCTGGGAAAAGCACGGTAGGCTCTCAAACTTCGGCCGTGGTCCTCACTTATCAGGGTTTCGTGTGCAGTTCATCAACGTTGCCTCTAGAGACGCAAACTTGAAAGTGGGCCATGGAGTGCATCCTTGCACCACAGGGATTTCCAGAGTTGTGATCGACCCCGTTCCTGACTGTCTCGAGCTCAAGAACTTCCGTTTGGTCCTCCTCGACACTCCTGGATTTGACAGTACTTTGGAGGATGATTTAGGAACTGCGAAGCTCATCTCCGATTGGAAGACTCGGTCAGTAAAGACACCTTTTAAGTCAGGGAAATAACACGCCTAATACGCCGTTTTAGCCTCGGCCCAAACGTGATATTGGGTGGGGTTTTGTACCTCCACGACATAACCACCAAGCGCGTCACGAACGCCGCACTTCGGAACTTAGGTTTTTTTTCACGGATTTTCGGGCATGACGCTATCGGCAAGATGATTTTGGTGACGACAAACTGGGAAGCATCTGTCAGCGGAGCTCTTGAACGGCGCGAAATGGAAATGAAGAGCGATCACTGGAAAAATCTTCTTGAGAATGGGGCTGCCGTACGCCGATTTCACCCAATCTCGCTCTCATCCGCCTGGGACATCATCGACACCCTTCTGCGACGCTTAGACCCTCCTTGCTCGCACGATTGCGCTGTGATAGACGTCGTCATTCCGTGCGTTTCTATTCAGCAATGAGAAAGCGATCTAGCTCATGTATTATGCATACCCAGTATTTTGGGTCTAACTGGGTCGGGGAAAAGCACGGTACGCGTTCCTGAATCGGGCGTCGATTGGATATAGTTCACTGAATAGTCGGGGACGTCCCGGATGCAGTTCGTCAACGTCGCTCTCGGGAGAGACCAAGTGAATGTGGGGCACAAGGCAACCGTTTGTACCACCCAGCCTTGCCGAGTGGTCATCGACAGCCAACCTGATATGCCCAGCATAAACCTGAAGAAGGATTATCGACTGGTTCTAATCGACACCCCTGGTCTCGATGATGTGGGATATAGTAATGTCGAAATCGTGCAACAGGTTGTCGGTTGTCTATCGGAAAGGCGAGTCGAGATCAATATTTGCTACAATCCGGCTGAGTTCTGTTTACAGCGCCACCCGGAAGCAACTTGTCCCAGGCGCCCTCTACCTCCATGATATATCGGTAAAGCGATACACCGACGGTGCTCGCCAGAGTCTAGATTTGTTCTTGTCCCTCTGCCAAGGCGCCGGCATCAGCAAGGCGATTTTGGTAACCACAAACTGGAAATCCGGAACCATCGAAGAGCTTGAGGAACGCGAAAAATGTATGAAGACAGAACACTGGAAATCGATCCTCGGTCAGAAAGTTGAAGCGCGGAGATTCTTGGGGGACTCAGAATCTGCCTGGGACATCATCAATCCCCTTCTCCAATCGTCCCAAAATGAGCTGAATGAGATCGATGTCACGGCCCTCAAGGCTCAGTTTAACCAGGTTTCTATGCACTCAAGAGGCAGAGAGAAACCCCCCTCTGTGAGACGGCCAACACAGCACTCAGTCGGATCGTCGAAGCGAAGGGGAACGTCCTCCAAATCCAGCCAAAAATACGTAATCTCAAGGACTAGATGAACGCTCTGGACGCGAAAGGGCGGCTGGGTCTTACGTGTCAGTGTTAAAGGTTACATTATGGGGCTCTTCATGTCCTCGATCATTGGATGGCCCGTAATTCTATTGTGTACTATGCACACAAATTAGACGGTTTCCCCCTCTTTTCCGCTCCTTCATATCACAAGCAGCCTCGCGGTGTCGAGCTCAGGGAGTTGCCCGCACCAAGATGGTCAATAGTGAGCCGGCCCGCCCCCTACGCCCTTTTTCGACCTTTGTCATCGCATTCCCGTGTTCCCTCGCTCGCTGACACCCTACCTTCGCGCCATATGATTACTCGACGGATCCGGAGGCCCTCCGGCAACATGCGCAGCCATCCCATGACCAACACCGCGTTTTTTCCGTTTCACTGAGGTGTTCGCCGCGCCACCCTTTCCTTATTAGGTAGCCCTTTCTTCCCATTATTACCGTTGCTGCCTCGCCGCCTTTCCCCCTATTCTCTCTTTTCCATTCTTACTTGAAATTTCCTCTTTTTCTTCCTTCCTTCGTTCGGTTCGTAGATCTCTCTTGCCGGACATCTCTTTCTTTGCACATATTAGATCTATGCCTACTCCTATACACAAAAGAAATAATTTAGTTTGTTTTTTGTCTCCCGCCCTCCTCGATCGTATTTCGGAGGCACTGTTGCCTGATCTATCACATTCCCACGCTTAGCGCCCATATTCGTCACCCGCCTTTGAGTCGTGCCCGGCCCCTGGTTAGAGTCACACAATCCGGGAACTGTCTTTGCACCTCAGAGCCCTTTATTGCGATGTTTTGGGTGTTTGTTTCTTATCCCTCATTCTCATGGCTACCCCACCATAGGCACATCACGAACAAAAGCTAGGAAGGAACAAAACTTGAATGAGGAGTTCCGGTTATTGTCTGCAACTCTTTTAAAGGAATAAGCCATCCTCACCGGCCTGATGACTCAATGATTTCACGACTTCAGCAGCATCGCACACATACCAGCTATTGTCTGCGCTGCAAGTCGATTAAAATAAAAGGAGATTCTGACGCGACCACACAAGTGTGCTAGGAGATACATATCTTTATGGCCCGCCCTGCCACTCGAGGACTTACGGAACGGCTCTGCAAGCGATTTAGAAGCCAGAAAAATGTTCATGGGGGCCGATGTGGACACTTCCGAGTGCTGCTACTGTATAATACACAAACTTTTTGATTGTGCAGATTTTCCTGCTGCTGTCTGCCCCACACCTTTCTTTCCATCGACTATCTCTGTTTGAACTCGTAAATTCAGTCGTTGACCTGGCGTAAAGTGAGACAGAACAGATGAAACGATTTCCCAGGCGGACGCTGCGTCTCCCAGAAATCGCTCCATCCGCGCACCCAAGCTCATCATAGCTGCCCAGTGATCGTGCTTCAGTTTGTCTTCTCGCCCTTCAAGAACTTTGGGGTCGCCGTTCCAGTTCGTCGTCACCAATACTGTCTTGCCGATGGCTGAATCCCCACACAAATTGGAGAAAAGCTCGAGATTCTTGCGAGCGGACGCAGTGAAGCGCTTGTTGGACATGTCGTGAAAATAGAGGACGCCAGCAATTACAAACTCCTTGCGGTAGCTTTGCGTCAACATTAGTCAATTTTGGGAGTGCAAGAAGGAAATAGTCAGCGTACGCATCTGCCAGCCACTTTGCGATTCGTTTCAGAATTTCGAGATCGCCTTTGTATGTATCATCGAAACCTGGGGTGTCGAGTAGGACCAAGCGATACCCGTCTAGGCTGGGCACTTGAAGTTTGGACTTGATGTCGATATCGACCTCACATGGTTGAGTGGTACAGGATGTAGTGCTATGGCCGACGTTCATACGCCTGTTGGGGGATTGAAGGTATTCAAGAACGCAATTGATGAACTGCAACAAGCAAGATGTGTTATCTGTTACAGACTGCCATTCAACTCTAGAGGCGTGACGCACTGTACTTTTGCCGGCGCCGGTAGGGCCCAAGACGCTAAAATCAGTCAGTCATCATCTCGGCTTTACATAAATTCACAACAGGCAACGCACGGGATGACTACCACTTTTCTAGGGCCGATAGTTGATTCCGACGAACTGGGTTTCTTCGACTTCTGGGGCATTTAGTAGATTGGGCATCGAGGTAGGAGGCTCGGTCCTATATTAGCACACGTGTTCCACAGCCATCTCTAGGTGTCTACCCAACGCGTCAGCCTGTCAACACGCTGGGCGACCAAGAGGAGCATGGCCAAAACAATCGAGGTTGTTTGCATATAACATCTATTCTTGCCCGAGCAGGTATAAATCTCCCGCCCGACTCGATCGTCCAAATCGCCGCGGAGGTGAATCCTCGCGTCTTATTTCATTCACCCACCGATGAAGACCTGTTTTCGGACCCAACTCCAGACCACAATGATAACCAGAACGGGCGCTCCGGAGAAAGCGTCGACGATCACAATCATCACCTCCTGCAGCGTCGCCAGATCCCGAGGAAGCTCAAACACCTTTCTCTCCGAAACACCATGACCACCCCGCTCATCCCCAAGAACGCCTCCGAACGGACACAGGCCGACCTTGCGGCGTACAAGATACCCTCATCGACTAAGATCGGACAGCGTTCTTCGACTGGGGTGGCCGCCTGCCCGGCCTGCCCTTGTTGTCGCTCGACGCGCTTGCTGACACGCCTGAGCGCGAGGCAGCGGTGGATGTGGATGACAACTACGAGACGGAGAAGTACCTTCACCTACTGGAATTTGCGCAGGGCGCCTCACGCGATGCTGGTAATAGGGCAGAAGGGGGAGAAGGGGGCGAGGCGCTGGCCTGGAACCGGCGGTGACGACGTTCGTCGAGCGGTTATTGCTGAATCTTGTATTTTTCATCAAGTTCTCGACAAACGGCAAGTGTCATCATTTCATCATGCATCAGTTTCAAGTAGCCTTGGAATCTCATATGTACATTTGCAGAAGCGCTCGCAGAGTCAGTGGTGTGATTGAACTGATTCTCTCACCTCCGACATTTAAATTGCAGGCGCCCCTCATTGGTGTTTACATTATTGAAATATCGACATCCACCTTCGTCGAATAATTCAGGATAGAATGCCACGGCGAACCGTATTGAGGTGATTTGTGAATAATAATTCTGCATTTCTCCTACCCTTCTTCTCGAATTCAACACGTTTCCCTTGAGGAGACAAGCACGACAGCAATTCGAAGCTCATCTTGTTAAAAATCCGGTACTAGTATCAAGATTGGCGTACGCCACAGTCATTTTACAGGTAGCCATTCGTAAAGTAAGACCAACTTTCATCAGGGTCATGGTTAACAAATAATGGCGACCATGCTTTACTGTAAGACGCAGCTCATTTGCGCCCGCTTTGTTATCTTCTCCCTAACCGCACGCAAAAATTTCCCAGCCATAGTCTCGCGAACTGACTTGTGACAATCCACCACTTCCTCCTGAATTTGAAGAGGTTGCGCTTTCTCGTTCAAGCGACGGGAATTATCGGCGCGTTGAATAAAAGCGTTGAGGATGTCCCATGCAGATGCCGAACTTCCCAGAAATCGGCGTACTTCGGCACCTTCCTGAAGCAGGCTGCTCCAATGGTGAACACGCATTTCTTCCTCATGTCGCTGGTCGTATTCAGAGGTGCTCTTTCCCCAGTTCGTGGTTGCAAGGACGACCTTGTGAAGAGCGGCATCTCCACACAACCGTTGGAACATCTCCAGGTTCATACGTGCTGTACCTGTGAAGCGTTTGTTGGATATATCTTGGAGGTACAGAACCCCACCAATGGTCATTTTGTGGCGGTACCTATGGCGGAATGGTCAAATCTACTCGGCCATAACAACACAGAACTTTGCTCACGAGGCCGCCAGCCATGCCGCTATTCGTCTCAAAATCTTCATATCATCTACCAACGTATCGTCAAAACCCGGCGTGTCAACAAGGACCAGTCGATAGCCTTTGAGACTCGGAAAGCCGGGAATAGGATCGATTACTACAGGGCAGACGGCCGTTGTACAAGAGTCTATGTCGTCGCCGACTGCCATCCGCTGCTTTCCTAGAGCATAATTGATGAACTGCAGAAGTAGTCTCTGGTAAGTTCAAGAATGTCAACCCAAGTTTAGTCGAACTTACCGTGCTCTTCCCAGCTCCCGTTGGTCCCATAACACTAGAACGAGCGTCAATTACAGTGGATATAATCGAATTCAGCGAAGACATACGGGATAACGATGTCCGTGTTCCTGCCATCAGCTAAGATAGCATCATTTACGACAATCGGAGTCTGGGGCCGTTCCCCCTCCCTCGCGGGCCCAGTCGTCTGATCATCCGACGAAAGAGATGGGGTTACTCCGGACGACAGAAGACTGGAAGTTGCTCCCAAGACAGGCAGAGGGAAAAAGGTCTCGATGATACTCCACGCCGATGTCGCTTCCTTCTGGAAATGGTGCACCTCGGCCCCCGCCTCGATCGTGGATTTCCAAAAATTGTCCCTGAGATTGAGTTCACGGCGTTCGCGCTCCTCTTGATGAAGCATCCCCCCATTCGTGGTTGAGAGAACAACCTTTCCTAGACCAGCACTCTCGCGTAAGCGGCAGATCCTCTCCAGGCTCCTGCGTGCTACGCCGGAGAAGCGATCATGGGATAGGTTATAGAGGTAGATGACTCCACCAGTTGGCGTCTTCTTGCGGTAGCTTCAGGAAGCGGAATTAGGCACGCTCATGAAAAAAGGGTAGCGCTCTGCTCACTAGACTTGGAACCAGGCGTCAACCAGTTGTAGAGTTTGTTCCTCGTCCTCATAAGAAGTGTCAAATCCTGGGGTGTCCACTAAGACGAGACGATGCCCTTCGGGAACTCGGTTTCCAGGAGCTGGGTGGACAACAACGGCCTGGACTTTAGTGGTGCAGACGGACAACCCGTGCCCGACGCGCATGCACTCTTCCCCGACAGCAGTGTTGATGAACTAAAGCAGAAGGTAACTGTAAATGAGGGCGCTCAGGCCCAAGGTCGAGTATGCGCACCGTGCTCTTTCCAGCGCCAGTTGTACCCATAACTCTACAGCTAATTTCAATCGCGATAAGCGCACGGTTAATCGATGAGGACCCACAGGATCACAATGTCCGTTTTCCTTCCTTCCCGAAAGGTGCCGTCGTTCGCGATCGCTGCTTTACGAGCGGGACCCTTTCCAGGTTTTTTCGCCATTTTTGAGGGCAATATCAAGGCGATGGCGCAGTGTGTTGAGGTTCGAGATACGAAATTGAAGCGCGAGTCGCAAGGTTGAGGCACTAGGCGGTACGTAATAAGGAGGTGTGGATGAAGGTATGTCGTTCATGACAGGTAGGATTGTGCTTACCTCGAGGTAGGTGCATGTCTCTAGGACATCTGAAAGAAGCCAATCGTGTGATACAAAGACTGAGTAGGGCAAGGGGCATTCGCTGCAGGATTGGTATCGATAGTCACATTTGGTGAGGGGCGTCTATCTTGGGCATCTCGAATTCACCTGATCAAGATCTTCCATATTCGGGTCTTCAATCCAAGAATAAATAATTTATCAGGACGGAAAACATCAAGCTGAAACCGGTACGGATGTATGAGGTTACGTTCCAGGGTCCCAACGTCAAGCAATCACTGCCGCTAACATTCAGCGCTTAGGTGGTTTGTAAGGCTATCATGTGGAATACGTACCGAAATACGAAGCCACTTAAAGATCCGCTGCGGAAGAGATAATTTAAGGGCTTGTATTTGTCCTTCAAGGTCACAGATTCTTGCCCGCAACTCGTCGAGTTTCTGCTTTGCTTTGAGATCTCCGGCCGCCGCAGCCGTCTCCAGAGCCGGGACCACTTTGTGGGCTTCGAGGGCCTCTTCCAAAGTCGAGAGAAGCACCTTCCCGGCATCTGTCTCTGGAATGCCCAGCCTGAGGTCCACCAACTCATGTTGGATCTGAAGTGGAACAATTTTGCGGGTCAGATGAGCGCTTGGGCGAGTGTCCGCCGCACGCTGGAGGAAGACCTTCACAATTTCCCAAGCGGACTCATAGGTTCCGTCAAACCGGTGTACATCGGCCCCCTCGTCCATCATGAACTTCCAATGTGCAGACTTCATTTGCGCTTCGCGTCGTTCGCGAGATTCCAGGGTGTCCAGGTTCCAGCTAGTCGTCACAAAAATGACTTTCGGGAGCGCGTCTTGGCCACACAAGCGACGAAACATCTCTAGGTTCCTCCGCGCAGTCCCAGTGAAACGTTTGAGCGATATGTCGTGAAGGTAGAGGACGCCACCGATCGGCATATTTTTTCGATAACTGGATGCGTATTAAGAAGAGCGGCTATGAATCACGATTCCACTTACGAAGCAGCAAGCCAATTGGCAATCCGCTTCAAAATCTCCACGTCGTCCACGAAGGTATCATCGAACCCAGGCGTATCGACGAGAATCAAACGGGATCCCGCAAGATCAGAAAAACAAGAGGTGAGGTCGATAACTACTGGGGCGATCTGGATCGTAGAAGAGTTCACACTGTGGCCGACTTGGAGCTGGTCCTTTCCGAGAACGACGTTGATAAACTGCGAGAAACCATTGAAGGGTGTATTATCTCGCGAGAGTAAAGGTGGCAAACCGTGCTCTTTCCAGCACCAGTGGGACCCATAACACTAACATTGGCGTAAGTAATCATAGACACGCATAGATTCGAGGACCCACGGAATGACAATATCAGTCTCTTTCCCTTCTTTCAAGACGTTGTCGCTAATGTTCGTTCCACGGAGCCATCGCATTGCGTCTGGGCTCATTTGAATGGGTTCAAGACGCGATGAGTGGATAATTTGTAAAGTCGTTCTCTCTTGCTAGTCAACAGTCGTCAGCATGCCTCATCCCCTACACGTTCCATCCACATGTTTCTCTGGACGGTGCATAGTGAATCTGCCGCAACATTTTTGGCTTGTATGTTTCACTTGCTCCACGCAGGCGTGGCCCCAGACACTACCTCGAGAAATGAGCACAGATGTGGAAGAAAGGAAGTTGTCAAGGGCGCTCTTGCCGATGAATAGGAAGATAAGATAAGATAATCAACCTGGACCCTCGTCTGCGTGAATTCCTGTTCGGAAGCGAGCGGAGACAGACGTACGTCTTCACTGTACTGTAGGGTGGGTATGTCTCGAACGGGGTCTTATGATACGGCGAGACGGTCAACACGTAAGGGACAGTGAAATCGAATATTCAATGTTGAATGGGCCCCAACCGCGAGGAAGAACAGGAAGACGTATTTCAACGGTAACTATAGTCATTCACTCTTCGACTTGCACGCGCGTTTCCACGACAGAATGCTCCCACAAGAGCCTCTGTGCGTTCTCAACTTGCGGGAAGTTCTTCATCCCAATGTCATTCCCCCTTTGATCGCGCCGGTGGAAGCCCTTGTCCGCATCGAGCATCGCGAAGAGCATGTACTCTGCACACACCGGCGCTGACGTCATCAGCAGCCAGAAGAGCGGGCGCAGGGGCAGGAAGAGCACCCAGAGGATCGGATTTGACGTCGTTAAGATGGAGGTGTACACGGCGCCAACACTGGTGTAGACAAACGCAATTTCAGGCTCGCGACGGGCAAATTCCTGAGGGTCAATGACGGGTAAGCGTCTTATAACGGGGAGGAAAGTATGGGCTCACAGCCATCATGAGGTCGTTGTAGGTCCCACTAAAGAACAGAGCCCTCCACGCCGAGTACGATTTCTTCAACCCCAGGTCATCCAATTCCATGTCTATGAACGACGACGGCATCCCCGCCCCGAAAGGGTCGATGACGCTCGCGGCCTCGCCCAACTCCTTCGCTTTCCGGACGAGAGGAAGCAGATCGTACGTCAGCGCGAATTTCTGGTAGTATCGCGCTGCAAGCTTCATGTCGATGCCCTCCTCGGTGTCAATTCTTCCCTTGAGATCCGCGTATCCTGCACAGTGCACAAGGAAGTTGATTTTCGGCAGGCGCGTGAGGAGATCCTTCGTCATCGCGTGGATATTCTTCATCAGCGTGAGGTCGCATTGGAAGAACTCGTACGTCGAGTCCTTGGATTTCGGGAGGGATGCAATGGTTGCTTCTGCTGCTTGGCGGTTCCGCCCAATGAGGATGATGTGGACGCGTCCATGCTGGTGGCGAGCGAAAGCTTCAGCCATGGCCTGCCCTATTCCTGCGGTGGCACCAGTGACGACCATAACGGGGACATAGGTGGGGGTAAAGGCTGCATTGGCATTTCGAGCGACGGAGAGGGAAGGCATATCTATCGTCAATCCACAGGCTATCGATTATATAGAAAGGGTCGGTTGGGGACCTAGCAAAGGAGGGCCATGAGCGTCCAAGCCGGTCAAACGCGTATGTATGGCGGCACTGTAAAAGGGTAGGACGGGCACTGGTAGGAATCTGCGAAGTCGAGCGGCGTGGGAATGACTTTGATTGATGGAGACATCCACTTTGGGCGACTGAGGAAATTGAGAGATGATCTACAGGCAGGGGGTAAATCCCTGGGGTTTCAATGATTTACCATTGAAAGCCCAGGACAGGGAGGGAAAGGGATTTAGAACTAAAGCGGTTCAGATTCCTGAAATTTCTCATTCTTGACATTCAATTCTCCGTCCTTCAGGCGTGTTGGGTATTGAATGTTCGCGGCGGCGCGTTGGCATCTGTTCGTTCGAGTGTTCCATTCATTATTCTTCCCACTTTAGAACGTCGAGGCACACACAAAAATGCATGTTTCTCTAGTATCAAATAAGTAGCGGAAATAAACAAAGATCGACGGCAGGTTAGCACTCAACGTTGCAACAGCTGTTCAAACACTCTTTAACGCAATCTCATTTATCGACAACCTCATTGGCTCCTTTCGATACGTGTCAAAAGTGATATTGACCAGAGGCTCGGAGTCGATGAACGCGAGGAGCGGTGGGTTTTCCAACCACGAACCATAAGGTGCCCAATTGGCGTTCTAGTGAAGTAGATTAGTTGAAACGTCTGATGAGCGGGGTACATTATGGAAGAAAAAGAGTCAGCGCACTGAGAGCCTCTGTGCCAATGAAGTCAGTGCTGTTGCCCACTCCAGCGAACTCATCGCTATCGCCGCCATGATTGACGCCAAGTGGTGAGGGACTGGCGCTGTGGCGTAGATACTCTGTAAGAATGGTATTCAACAGGAAGCCGTTGAATGAAGAAAGAAAGACATACTGTAGCCATACACGTGCTGAGTCTTGACCGCGATCTGGGAAAAATATCGACGTGGAGCCTGGACCATAGTCTCCTCGTACTGCCGCAAGTCGCTTGAATTGTGAGCTGTAGGAACGATTAGTTGAGTGCTGTTGAATGGCGAGCCTTGTGTGACGTCATCAGGGTAAGCGAGTTCCAGGAAGTAGCTAATGAACATAGAATCAGAAAGCCAGTCTCGAGACTTCGAAATCGGACCTACTTGGATTTCGTGTATTCGAGATACTGGGCGTTGGTTCTGTGTGAAGAAAGAGGCTATGAGATGAGGAGAAAAGGCAAGGGTCAAGTTCACGTACGTGACGTTAATGTTTCCCAACGAAAGCAGACTAAAGAACGGCAGTTCAGAGCATCAGCTACAAGAAACTTTTAAAAGGTACTTACGTCCCCTCGCCCTCCACAGTCCCAGTGATGAAAGGCATCTAATAACAGACCGAACCTCGATAAACACAGAAGCGAGGACGATCTCTACGCTTGCCTACCTTTGCATACTTCCCCTCCTGCAACGAAACAAGTGGATCCTTTACAATAACATCCCCATCAACCATGGGAATCCAAGCGAGCTTCAGGCTGTGGTACGCAAACAGCGACGGTGTGCGGTTGACCGCAGCCACCAGCTGCTCAAACGGAGCTTCTCGGAGACACTCGAGCTTGTCAGACGCAGTGGTGCAGTTCGTGTCGATAACGAGGCTGTCGAAATATCTCTGTTGCTGGAGAATGTCGGGGAGAACGATTGGAGAGCCCGATTCCTATCGGAAGGGAGGCGTAGATTAGTGGAACCGGGCCCAGAGAGGGATGGATCGTGGGTGCATACCATGGCGCCGGCGTGGAATAAACCTTGAGGGTTACGTCGTTCGAGAGCATATGGAAGCTGACGGAGATTGAACCAGAGCTGAGACCCCAGCTTTTATCGCATGATTACCGGATAGTAAACATCAAGAAAGAATTGGTAGTCTTACATAGTCACTTTGTTTGGATCGCCTCCAAACGCGGCGATGTGTTTCTAAAACCATTCTAGAGCAAATTGTTCTGGGCAGGCAAAGGTCAGCGTACAAAAAAGCTTGAAGCCGAATGACACTCACGATCTCGCAGACCCAAATTCCCTATTCCTGCATCCTTAACTTCTTTACCCGCCAAGAAACCGAAAGCTAGAAGGAAAACGTCAATGCTAGATGATGAAACGACTCGCGAGATCCTTACCATTCAGACGATAGGCCGCCGTCACGTAGACAATCGGCTCTCCGAGGTCTAATGACCTATTGACCAAAGTATTGCCATAAACTCGGGCTTACGACGAGAATAGGTAGCTTTCGAGCTGGTGGAATCGTCGCCGGTCTGATAAAGATCTAAAATTATTATGAATACCACAACATCTTGAAAGAGGGGTGACAGATGCGCTTACAGTCTTCGGAGACATTGGCTGCAGGGATGGTAGGACCTAGAAATAACGGGGGCTCAAACGCCTGCTTAGAACAAGCAGCTGTGAAAGCAGTCGCTTGCTGAACGCCTTTGAACAGTATTGGGTGAACAGGTGGTGTAAATTCAAGAGAGGCCTTTGCGAGATTGTTCAGAGGTCCGACTGAGGCCGACTGAGGTCCCACAGACATTGACAAGCGACACGCGTCGTGTCACGTCATCCTCTCCGTGACACACGTGCCGCTGCCATCTTCCCACGCAGCTCCGTCTCCCTCGGACTTCGTGTTTCTCCTCCGTCCAGCGTCCAGTCACTGCGAACGCAATATGTTGCCGTCGATGGACCCTAAAATGCCACTAAACAAGGCCAACTGCCAAAACTATCCTTCCATCTACTCTGCATCGGTGCTAATGTCTCCTTGGGCTTTCAGTTTGCACTCATCGAGGAAATTTTCACCTGTGCTTATTCTCAAACTCCCTCCAAGAGTTCTCTCTTCATCTCTCTTCAGCTTCTAGACATATGGAGTACGAAACCGATAGGAAGTCATCTATTGTCTTCCAGCGCGCTCCACTCCTTCTGGTTCCGGATGTCTCACAAGACAACACGAGCTCTACCACTCTAGGATGTTGCGGGACGTCATCCCTGCGGCCCAAATCTGGACTGAATACGATCCATAGCGTGTCTCTTCTTGTCTTCGCTTCACTATTATAGCAAACCTATCCCCTCAAATTTTGCTCAAATCTCAAATTTCCTTGAACTCGCGTGGCCATGTTCCTTCAACACACTTTCTAGGCTCTTGGGTCTCCATTTCCCGATCGTCTATGCTTTGTTCATCTATATTTGAACGCCGTACGCCTTTCCATCGTTTCTTCACTTCCTTGTCTTTACCACCGCCACCTCTCAGTCGTTGACGAGATGACTTCCCCCCTCACAAACCAACCTCGCCACGATGCCGCCCATTTGGCCGCTCTTGTCGTTGAATGTCTGTTCAATGGTACGTTTCGAAAAGCACCATATGCCATACCTTTTCCTCACTCGCCCTTCAGGCGTCTTCTGGGTGCTGTTTATCCGGTGTAACGAAGTCCTCTGGCGACGATCCAAAGCTCGAGACGAAACACTTTTCAAGCCTATTTTCATCGTGGCATGGGTCCTGTTCGGAACGATAACAGCAGTGCGTTGGTATGATTTTGTGCTGTCATCTCTGTTGTCTGACTTGTCACCTTGTTGTTAGCATCTGATTATCGATATCTATGCCTCGTTTAAAGCATTCATCTTGCCTCAAGACGAGACTATCATCATTGAAGCTGGTCAAATGAACCCCGCTCAACTGTTCTACATGTCCCTGGATCACCCGTCCAACGTCGCTTATTCTGCCCTTTACGTCGCGGCGACCCTCCTCGCCGACGGATTCCTCGTAGGTCGACCTGCTTCCGCTCATGCGACATTGTTTAATGGGGCCCTTAACCAGATATACCGCCTGTATATCGTTTGGTCTTACAATCGTCCAATAACCATCCTTCCTATCCTTCTCTGGATATCGCTATTTAGTATGATCTGTTCCTTGTCTGCGTCTTCCTCTGAACTGATTGTCCATCAGTTACGGGGGCGGTCACGACATGGCTCTTCCAGCACTCCAGGCAAACTATCTTTGGTGTGTCGCGCCGATGGATCCTCGCGTGTTTCTCAATCACTTTCCTGTATGTTCATCTCTTTCCCCGAAGGCGGCACAATCTGATGTTATGGATAGTTGCAATTTCTATTGCACAAGTACGTATATCGACATGGCATCCTGCCGAAATTTATGAACGAACAACACAAACAGCGCTTATTGCCTTCCGAGTTGCAATGTCCCAACGCAACCTGCGAGTTATGGACACGGCTCCTTCGGGATTATCTGTGGGTCGGGATCGCCTCTCTACGTCGCTCACGAGACTGATTTTCTCCAGAAAATCCTTGAAATATTAATTCAAAGTGCCGCGCTTTATGGGTAGGCACTCAACTCTCGTCCTTGCGACAAATAAATGACTGTTTCATAGCGTGCTCGTTATCCTATCGTTGGCATTCATGATCATCAGCTCCAATGTGGTGTGGATAACCGTCGGCATGGTGAGCTTTGCGCTGCACCTGAACTGCCCAATTCCTGACCTCCGCATCTTACAGACAAACCCAGTCATCGTACGCTTCTTTGCCTCCATAATCACCCAATCCACCTAACCAACTCCCGCAGGGCGTTATTTTCTGCATGATCGTCACACGTACACACTCGCACCTTACGCAGCAAGCAGTCTCCGCCTCCTACGCGCGCCACATGTCCGCGCCTATGGGCTCTGGTGGGCAGGTTGCCACCGTCAAGGGGCAGACGTCACCCCCACCGCCGCCTCCCGTAGCTGGTCCTATCGTCACGATCGTGATGAAGAGGCGCGTCCACGAGGACCACACCCCGACGCCTACGCCTGTCGCGCTCATGTCTACCACCGACGTGCGCGATAGCGGCGAGAGCTCGCCGCCAGACTCGCCGCTCGACCATCGCCCGCTCACACCTTACACAGGCGCTGAGGCGGTTTAGGCCTTTGTTTCTTTTCCCCCAGGACAGTCGTGCAGGTTCTTAGTGTTGTAAGATAGGTAAAGAACACGGACGTTGGCGAGTCATAGGTTTGTATAATTACCATTATTACCATTACCCCGCGCGACAATGCGCGAGTATTGATTCCAAACTAATCGTGTACACTATGTAAAATTGAAGTCGCCCACGCATTACGACCTTGGCTTTCCCTTTCGTCTTGGCAGGATTTGGAGCCCTTTCCGACTCGGATAGCGGTTTTGAGTCCTTTTTGTCTTATCGATTGCGGTGGCTCGTGAGTCTGAGCAAAGAATGATCGCGGGGTCTCACGTACTCGGATAGTGGACCACAGGGACGACGATCGAGAAGCACCACAAAGCGCGCGTCTCCATTCGAATAGAGGAATGGGGATATCATCAGTGCTAACGACTCGCACAACTAGGTCTCAGTCGGGTAGGCTTGCAGTGGGACGTTGGATGAGGGTCCTAGAATTTCAGGGTTCTGAATCATAGTTGCATTGTTAGAACACGAGGATGAAATCTCTTAAGTTCTATTTGGCGGAGCACCCTATCTGGGACAGAGTTTTCTGTGAGGCGTATTTGCCATTTCGGGAGGGATGATCTGCCGACACCTTGAGGGTGCCGAATTCGTCATCCAGCGTTTCCCCAATCCTTCTAAACTCTACACAATTATCTAAAATTTCGAGAATATTTTGTTATCTATCGGTGCAGATTTACGCAATAGAAATCGGCCATTGAAAACGACCAAGTCTCCCCCGATGGAAACCACTCATGACGATATTACACAAGACGAGACGAGATGACCATCTCTCTCGTCAGCAAAAAATTATCGAGGCTACTTGATATGACTACTTTTCTCCTCGAAATTCCATGCCTTGATACTGGAGTCGAAGGTGACAGGATTAGAAAGGTCCGACCGTCTGACTGTGCGCTCCTGCCTGCTAGACTGTCTCGAGGCATCGGCGTCTTCTTCCTCAGAGGATTCGGACGTGTCCTCTTCTTCGTCGTACTCGTTGGTAAAGTGCCGCGAACCCGACGTCGTCAGAAGTACTGGCATATACGGATGGAAGGCGACGGATCCAACAGCATCTAGTTACGGAAGAGGCTGAGGACGTCAATTCGGGACGAAAAGCAATGGTAACTGACCGTCGTGCGCCTTGTATACGAGCGTGGGCTGTCGGAACAAAGGATCGCCATCCATCCCGATATCTAGCATATTGCCGTCCCCTTCGTTGCCGGTAGACCCAAGATCGAAGATGGAAACGTTTCCTAACTGAAACGACGATTAGAGGGATTTGTACATTGCAAGAGACGCTTTCACCTGGTCGCCGACACCCAGCATCCGCCCTGCGAGGTCAATGTCAAAGCGGAATTTCTGGTTCGTTCTGGAGTTCGCATTCGTGCTGACAGCGGGCGTCTGGAGAATTTCGAGAGGGGTATCGACGTTTGAGCGGACGTCCCAGGAGTAGATCGAACCCGTCGCACTTCCTCGATAAGCCGCGTAGAGGAGGTGCGGTTGAGTGGGATTGAATTGCAACTAATGATCATAGCGATCGGATTGCAGGGATTTGAGAAAGAAGCTTATTGAATAGGGAAATGAACTTGCCTGTGTGACGCCCGCTCGAGGGCCGCCAGAAACAAACATCAATGGAGCCTCTTGTTGGTCACTGAACATCGCGATGTTACTGGTTGACGGTGTGAAGCTTCCAGCAGCGTAGAAAGATTCGTCCGCGCCGTACGATGGCGAAAATGCCAACGCAGATATGATACCTTGGGTCAATTAATCGGTTGTCGGTATCTGGGATACCGATGGGGTGGCTTGCCTTTGAGACCCTCTTTGCTCTTCTTTGAAGGAGTCGTATGCATCCGGGTGCCCTCGCCGGGGCGAGAGAGGTCAAAGATCTCGATGGCGTCTTCAAAGCCGCAGTATAACCTGCCGAAATGTCAAATCGTTAGCTATCGTAATATCCACCCCTTTGGTACCAACTTTTGGGCGGTTAAATTGAATGCCAAACTATGAGGAGCAATCTGGCGTTCCCTGTGGTCGACGATCTTGTACGATGCACGGAGCTACATAAATACGGGTTTTGCACATCAGGTCCCGAAAGCAATCAAGCGAGAAACCACTTACTCTCCCATCTGAGGCATCAAGAAGCTTTACAGGGCATTCTCGTACCGATGCCACAAAACAAAACGAAGAGAGATCATGCGAAGATGCGGTTGGGTACCACACAAAGTCCAAGATAGGGGATGCTTGTGGAAGAATGCTCATCGGCTGGCTAACTTGAGAGTTATCACTTCTGAAACTAGTAACGCATGCCACGCAAAGGACATACTCTGGTTTTCCTCCGTATTCGGCGACCTGCTCGAAAGTAGGGCGTCAAGCAAAAGAATATTGCGAAGAAGAAGCTGCGCACGGGCTGAACATTTCAAAAGTGCGGTTTTCGCATTGCGCAAGAAAAACGGAGCCATCGGGAGACCTTCAACGCAGGAAAAACTGTGAGCACTAGGAAGGTTACCTTCAGAAGAGTCCCACCATTTCGCGAGACGAGCAAAATTACTGGAGGAGGAAGGATCTTCAGTGACCTGCGCGGTTGAAAGTGTCGCTGGTGGCGTCAGAAGGTTGTACGGGGAGGGTATCCATGTCCCTTGAGTCTCCATCTAAATTCAACATGCTCAGAATAGATAATGAAACGACTTCAATCAAGCGAAGTACAGCCGGTATACTTGCCCTTCAATTGCCCGTGTCGTGGAAAGGCCGTTTAGACGAGAATTTGGATCCAGCTTGCTATGCGTAGAGTCATAAAATTGCACCAAGTACTTATGAAAGCCGGGATAAGACAGCGACAATTACGGTTGGCGGAGTTGCGACTTCCCAACTCCGCTCGGCAAACACCGACAGATGTAAACCACTGTTGATGTAATCAAGTGTAACTTGTACTTAAACCTCGACCGCAATTGGATCTACAAACTCACCCGAACGCGCAGCGCAGTATGAGAACCGTGATTACCCCAATTTATCCTACAGATTAACACTTCAAAAGTTTGCATGGACATTTCGCACTCTACATACGCCTCTTGCTTGCCTCGTAAGTAACAAACAGAACAATGACCGAGGTGGACGACGACAGTGTCCTAAACAGAATGTCAGTGGGCGTGGGCCATGATGTGACAATGTGTGTCGTAATTTCGTTGCACCTCCGAAATGCCTTATCTTTCCCCTTTGACAGTTCCGCCAGAGAGGGAGTGGCGACCACGCCCGTCAACCGAGATGAAGATGACTTCTTTGAAGGGTTATCAGCACGCATCTCGGATTTGCGACGTCCACTAGTATCCCCTCTCGAACACCTGCTTGAAAACACGACGCGATATCTCCCAACGCCAGTGGAGGAAACCCAAATTCGCCATGCGATCAGTGAGGCATCTGTGCGCCTATCTGAAATTGACCGTACCGCAGTGCAAATACAGCGCCTCCTCCGAGACCTCGAACGCGAGCGTGCAAACGTGCAAGATTTCGCAAACAAGCACCGGGTCCTCGTCGCACCTGTGTGGGAGCTACCTCCCGAAATCCTGTCCTACATTTTCACGCTAGCCCTCCCTTTGTCTCCTCCTTCAGAGCTCAGCAGGAGGACGCTGAGGCCTGCACTGGTCCTGGCCCATGTCAATCAGCACTGGAGAAATGTCGCCCTCACCACCCCGCAGCTTTGGACAACTATCCACATTGACGCTCCGACACTCCAGCATGAGCCATGCATGCCGAGACTGCTTATCAAGCGATCTGGTGACTGTCCACTGACCCTTCATGTCCGCCACCATGCACCATACTCCGAAGAAACTGCAGAATTACTCGTCTCGCTTTCTCCTCGCTGGGAACATGTAGCTCTTGACATCAGCGTCGTGATGATGGAAGGTCTCAGTCGCATACAAGGCCGCCTTCCCTCCCTCCGCTCGATTGAAATTAAAGCTGCTCTTCGCTGGACGGACGACACACCCCGAGCACATCTGGGTTTCTTCTCGAATGCACCTCTCCTGCGGCATATTGCCATCGCCTCTCCCTTCATCCCAGACTACCGCATACTTCCGTGGCACCAACTCACCTCATACGATGGCCCCGTCTCCGTCGTCGACATCCCCCGTATCTTCGAACTCGGCCAAAGGTTGCAGGAATGTTTCATCCAACCTATGCGCATGACACCTGGCCAAATTTTCCCCACTGAGCCACCTGAAGCACCTGCCCACAGTACTCTCACGTCCCTACACCTCAGCACGGGCCTCCTCTACAATCTCTTCATGCAGGTCCATCACCTCCCTCAGTTCCCTAACCTCCGCCGCCTCTTTATGTACTACGACAAACGCGTCATCACCGCAAACCCCGCACAGACGCTGGTTCCCCTCTTTTCCAAATCCGGCGCTCAGCTCGAGGAGCTAACGTTTGGCGTGTCAACAGACGCGAACACGATCCGCACCTGCCTAACGCACACGCCCGAGCTGAGGGTGCTTCAGATCCACCGCGTTGCCTGCGATGCGCTCCTCAAGTTCCTCACTCTCCCGCCGGAAGACGAGACCCCCCTCTTGCCCAAATTAGAGACACTGCGACTCTCTGGCAAGGTTTATTTCCAGGCGAGGATCGTCATCAAAATCATTCACGCCAGATGGGCACAAAGCGAGGAAGACAGGCTGCACCCCCACAAGCGCCTCAAGTCGGTTGCCATCCTTCCTCCCAGGCACGACAAGTTCGAGCCTGAGGCGAGGAAGGAGCTGCTCGCATTCAACGAGCAGGGCTTTACGGTCGTTATCAAACCGTTGGATAGAGCGGCGTTCCGGAATCGTACGCCATCGTCTTATTGCTGAAAGCAGAAGTTGTAATGCAACGTGTGTAGAAGGTGTGATTAGCCTACTCACGTTGTTACATCTGGAAGAACTAATTTACATCGGACGACAGTATGGTTTTAAATATTATGCACTTCCTTCGCCCGTTCTGGGTTCAACTCTCTTCGACTTTCCAGTGTTTACCTCAGCCAATCCGTGCCGCCCTTTTTGATGAAGGCGTCCAGACCCTCCTCGATGGGAGAATCTCTTCCCATCAAATCGATCGCTAGCCCAGCTGCGTCCTCTCGGTCAACAAGAAGAGCCAGCACCGACGCCTAATCGTCCCTCTGCGATTCCATATATTACGCAGCTCTACGGAAGACGATTCGTAACCAACACTACTCACACTAATACTCTTGGTTATGTGGGTTCGGCCGATCGATGTGGACCCTTCCCAGCGTCGTTGGACAGTAGACATGGACGTAGGATGGTCCACTTGAACGTGGTACGAGCGACGAGATTCTTGTCCGCCTCGTACTTCCAGCGGACGTAGACTGGAATCGACTTGCGCATATTCTCAGCCCAGGCCTTGTCCCCGTCGTTCTGCACACCATTCAATTCAACGGAAGGTGGTATCAGAAACTTGAAAAAAAGACCCACGTAGCGCTCTGGAACCCTTCTCCGGGTTCCGAATGTCGATGGCAGATACTAGGATGAGTCTTGGTTTGGGTCCTTCCACTTGTTTAATGGCGCCGAACGTCTTGACGGCGCCTTCGTTGTCAACCTTCTTTGTCCTCTCCGGGCCTCCCTTGTCTCCCGCTCCTGCAGAGAAATACACCGCGTCGTAGCCGGTGAACGCCCTCGCAAAATCTTCTACGAAGGCATCCTCGAGCAAGAGGAGTAGAGGAGTTGCGGAGGCGTCTTTGATAACCTGCTCGTGCGCTCGATCTCGGATGACGGAGGTCGCAGAGTGTTTTGGAGCGAGCTTGTTGGCGAGACAGAGGGAGACCTAATTGGATTCAGAAAGGTCGGCTCTGTAACCAAGTCCACGGGGAAGTGGAAATTTGACTGATGTTACCGTGGCCGCCTACGATAACTTTCTTACTCATGTTCTTGAGACTAGTGAACATACAGAATCCCGATGGAATGAGAAGGTGAATGAGCCAATTTCCCCTTATTGGTTGGCTTATTCAGTCGACTTACTGATCACTTCTGGGCAGCAATGCATACCCTTCGATCGCTTCGATCGCCGCACACGCGCCACACACTCTCGCACACATTCGGCACTGTCAAATCAGGTGGCCGCGTGAATAACGCGCTGATTGTTGATGGCCTCGCCACAGAGTGGCCTTCACAAACTTAGACAAACTTACGACACCTACTTAAGCCTCAAATTTATGCTTCAGCACACCGCAGCACCCCATCTGCGTTGAACGGCGACCCAGAAATTGTGTGGCATAGATAAAATGCTCGGCTTCTTGTTAACTCTTCAAACTGAATCTTGTATGGATTCCAATTCAAGACCGTAAGCACTGTCACTCTCTTTCTGGCATTCGCGGCTTTAATCCAAATCTATGAATGTAGTGCACTAACGGGAGAAGGGGAATGCGATACCACAAATTACACCTCAGGAGTTCTGGGCGAAGAGAGCTCGATGTGGGCGTCATTTCCTTGCACTTCGCTCTTGAAAATGCCTCCCTCACCTTGTCTCTTCTACAGCGGCACGCAACTAATTACGAATACGTCGCCGGAGCTTGACGCGGACATTCTCTTTGAAGAGTTCTCAGCTCGCATATCTCATTTGCACCGCCCACTGGTCTCCCCTCTCGAACACTTGTTATATGGCACGTCACGTCATTGCGCAACTCCGGAAGAGAACGTCCAGATTCGCCAAGTAATCGGCGATATCCATGGAAGAATGCAGGAGATCGCCTGCGCCGCGTCGCAGATCGAAAGGCTTCACAAAAGTCTGGTAGACGAGCATGAAAAAATGGAAGAATTGTCCAGGAAGCATCTGGTGCTCATAGCACCGGTGTGGAAGGTGCCTCCTGAAATCCTGTCCTATATCTTCGCCCTCTCTGCCCCTCCGTCTTCTCTTTCAGAGCTCGACGAGGAGTCGTCGAATCCCTCACTAGTCTTGACTCATGTCAATCGGTACTGGAGAAATGTGGCCCTCTCCACTCCCCAGCTTTGGACGGCGATCTACATTGACGCACCGACGCTCCAGCATGAGCTGTGTGTGCCAAAACTGTTTGCCGAACGATCTGGGAACTATCCGCTGACCGTCCGCGCCTATCACCACAGGGCGTACTCTGAAGAAATTATTGAATTCCTCGTCTCGCTTTCTCCTCGTTGGGAACATGTGGCTCTCGACCTCTGCGTTGAGATGATGGAAGGTCTCAGGGGCATCCAAGGCCGCCTGCCTTCCCTGCGTTCTGTAGAGCTTACATCTGTTGTTCGCTGGAGGTATGACACTCCTCGAGCACATCTGGGCTTCTTCTCGAACGCGCCACTCCTGCGGCATATGGCGATCGCATCTCCCTTCATCCCGGACTATCGCGCCCTTCCATGGCAGCAGCTCACATCCTATGACGGCCCGATCTCTGTCGCCGACATTCCACGCTTCTTCAAGCTGGGCCGCAATCTCCAAGAATGCTTTATCCAGCTCATGCGCAGGTCTTCCAATCAGACCCCCCCTTCCGACCTAACTGAAATGCCGGATCACAGCACTCTCACCTCCCTACATCTCAGCACAGGCCTCATGCACCGTCTCTCTCCGCATTTGCTCCCAAAATTCCCCAACCTCCGCCAGTTGTTTATGCACAATGAGCTGCGGTACAATGAGTTCCGTGTCACCACCGCCAACCCCGTCCAGACGCTGATACCGCTTTTCGCCATGTCTGGGGCCCGACTCGAGGAGCTGACGTTTGGGATGGCAGCCGACGCGGACACGATTCGCACCTGTCTGACCCACACACCTGAGTTGAAGGTGCTCCAGATCGATCGTGTTGCAAACGACGCGCTTCTTAAGTTCCTCTCCTTCCCGCCCCAAGACGAGGTGCCACTCGTGCCTAAGCTCGAGGTGCTTCGATTCTCGGGGAATATGGACTTCTGCCTCAAGAACGTTGTCGACATCATTCGCGCGAGATGGGCTCAGAGCGAGGACGAGATTCCGCACAAGCGGCTCAAGTCGGTTGCCATTCTTCCTTGGAACAAACATACACTTGATCCCCAGGCGAAGAAAGACCTGCTCGCTTTTAATAAGCAAGGTTTCACTGTCTTTATCCGTTCTTTGGATAGATCGGCATTCGAGAGCTGTATGCCGTTGTCATGTCGCCTTCCTTGAGGCACAATGCAGGAAAAGTACGACATGTGTAGAAGGCGCTTTCGTCTGAATTACGTTGTCAAATCTGACTGGTGGACTAAATGTTCGTGCAGACGATCCAGCCTGTGACATATTGTATATATTTCTGTTTCGCTCATCAATAAAATGGAATTGCATTATCTTACAACACTTACGCTAGCCAATCCGTGACTACATTTTTGAGAAACGCATCTAGACCCTCCTCGATATCCTCCTACAGAATAAATTGACGGACCAGCTGTATCCTCGCGGCTCACGAAGAATGCCACGGTAAATTTATACTGGAAGGATCTTGCTAATATCCTCATGGTCTTGTCCTCTCCGTTCTGCAAAAAATTAAGCATGACAGATAATAAAGGGCGGAATTACTCGGGAGTCCTGTCCAGATGCCAGATGCCAATTATCAATCCTGCTGGATAGCATTGGGTACCGTGCTTGAGTACAAAAAAGTAATCACTCTCGGGGAGAATTTTGGAAGTTTAGATTTCCCAGATGAGCAGGTTAACCCCTGTTCCAAGCTCTATATCTATGGAAGCAGCGTCGTGAATGCCGTCTGAAAACTCGACAAGTGCCAAAATTCTAGCCCGGATACTCCAGGAACCTCGTCTAAGCTCCTTTCCTTAAAAAGTAGATGGCGTGCCTGAGGTTTTCGAAGGTTCCTAACCGGTAGCCTTGGGTGCAGACGGGTTTTCCCGTGAGGCGCACTTGCCAATTTGGGAGGGAATGATGACGCCCCTTGCCTTGCGCATCAATATCAATCCTCGAAGAGGGCCCATCCATTTGTGTTATGGGACATATCTGTTCTTCACTCCATCTGCCAATAGTGTTAGTCCGACAAGGCTGTCACTGATGTCGTCGGCTCTAAATCTTTCACTACCACCTCGAGCACGAGGTGTGAGGTGGCCTTCTCGGCACGCAGGAAGATGATTGTCCAGAGCACGAAGTGATCAACAAAAAGTAGGGATGCACGCCTGAGAACCTTTAAGGTTGATAGGTTGATGCGGCAGAAGGATGACTTTTAGGAGAGTTAGGTCTATAAATAGTCGATAGATGGGTCCTCTGTCGGTCCTTGTAGGTCCCATAACCGGGCTCGACTATATACGGACAGCATTTTCCTCAGCTTTCTTCCGATCTTAAGGCATATCATGGGCCAGGCCGTGAAGCCCTGTTCTCGAGAGATCAAGTAATCATGCCAAGGGCGTGTCCAACAGTCACTTCAGCTTCCATGATGTCTCTGTACTTCGAGAAAGGTTGATGTGATATCTTAAGACGTAGAATGCGACCTTAGGTATTCTATGAATCATACATGACAGTTGTCGAACACTTCGGCGCAGGCATACCACTCGGCCTTATCACCATCACCTGTGTGCTCACTACCACCGCGAATCATTCTCTCAGTGACTAACAGCCAACACCGGGATCTATGTCTGCCAGGCAAAGTTCGGGCATCGGGCTATCGCCGAGAAGTGCCAATGTCGAATCTCTATTTATATGGAAGTGGGAACTCGGACATACATAACAGCCTCGCTGTGAAGGCGAAGTTCCCACCTCCCTAACACACTCCACCTCCGTGTCTCCAACCAAAATCCCGCAGACCCGCAATGGCCACAACGAAGAGAGAATATGGCAAGATTACGGGAAAAGAGACGCTCGGCCTGTTCGCGGTCGTCCTGATGATGCGTGCGTTCTCACGCGTACCTCACCTGAGCTTGACCTTGAGCCTTACCCGACCTTCCAATGTTCCATATGACATCTGTCACGTCCAGCGATAATGCAGGTCCTCCGCCTCCTGCGAAAGCCCTTCGTCGAGTGGGACCGCGTGCGCTCGTGGCGCCGCGTCAAGGCCGAAGGCGGCTTCGGATACGCGGTGTCGGTGATGAACGCATATCAGCTCCAGTTCGTGGACGGATCAAGCCAGAAGGTGTACGAGAAGTGGGCCCCCACTGAGGGCGTGAAAGTGGATGTAGAGAAGATCGGGGACTCGGGCGCTCAGCTCCTTTGGGCGACCCCGCGTGGAAGGAAGCGGGTGATTGTCTACTTCCATGGTGAGGTCTCTTCGAATTGCCGTTGTCGTCGGTGCCAATGGTGCTCATGCTGTTTCGAAGGTGGAGGATACGTACTCCCAACACCTCCATTTACGTTGTCCTTCTGGAATAATGTCACCAAAGCTCTCAACGAAAAAGGAAAGGACGTCGGGCTCGCGTTTCTGGAATATTGTAAGCGCATCATCGAATCTAATTCGATTGATGTCCTAACCGGGATTTTTAGCGCTCGTGCCGAAGGAGACGTATCCCGTTCCCATGAAGCAAACAATTGCTACCATAAAACACCTTATTTCGTCTGGTACGAAACCCGAGGACATTTTCCTAGTCGGCGACTCTGCGGGCGCAGCTCTCATCCTCCAAGCGGTCTCACAAATCCTGCACCCCATCCCGGACGTCCCAGCGCTCGATTTCCAAAGCTCAAAGCTCGGCGCACTTGTCCTTTTCTCGCCTTTCGTCACATTCGACAACACCTCGCCTTCCTGGGCGGAAAACGGGCGCAAGGACATCTTCCCGCCTTCCTTCTTCACGCACCTCTCCGGTCTGGTGAAGCCCGACATCCCGTCGTCGCAGACGGCATACGTCGAGGCGGCCAAGGCGCCCGAGGGATGGTTCAAAGGCGTTGACGACCTCGTCTCGCGCGTGTTCATCACGGCCGGCGCCAACGAGTGCCTGCGGGACGATATTACCAAATTCGCCGAGGCGTTCAAGGCGGCGCACAGCAACGCGAGCTTTACGGTGATCCCCAGAGGCACGCACAACGAGCCTTACGGGACCTTTGTCGCGAACGAGCCGGACAAGGGCGAGTGGCCCCCCAGGATCACGGAATGGCTGGCGGAAGGCATGCTTTGACGGCATAAAGTTGGCGCTATCCGTGGATAAGGTGGGGGAACGGAAAGTGGAGTGGGTTTCGCGGATGGAAATTCCCCTTCTCGAGTGATCGAAGGTCGAAGGTTGTGTGCGCTCGTCGAGTGGAACTCTAGTCTATGCACTCTATTGGGAAACATGGTTTGGTTCGTCGCGAAGCTCTCGTAAAATGAAAACCGTATCTATTCATACCGACATTTCACCCCATTCCCAGGGATGTACGTGAATACTATAATGGCGGATATTAGCAGTACGTATGCACTACCAATTGCACCAGACACGGTCGACAGGTCTAAAGATAACTCGAGAATTCATGTGAAGTTGGTGCGCGAAGAACTTGGAGCAGGGAAGTCTACCTACGAACGACGTTCGTCGAGGACATGTGGTCTTCCCTGACTCCTCTTTGAGGGAAGGTGCCTCTGGCGTTGCGCAGCGTAGACAGCTGGTGGGTGTAATGTCTGTCGGAAGCCGGCGAGCTTGAGCATCGACGCGTATGTTAGCAAGCAAGCTATATTACCTGTTTCTGTCAAGGCAACCTGCAGAATGGAAGCAGGTGACGGGTTGAAGGGGTAAATTAATCCTTGGATTTATAGTGCTTGACGATGAGCGCTTATTTTTGTCCCCCCATTTCCCTAAGCGATTCGACAGGGGTCAATTTGCAGCGCACAAACATTATTCATTCGCACCATCAACAGTTCGACATATTGGGGCATAATTCGTTGACCAAGGCGTCTTTCATCGTTGTTTGCCTCTAGTAATGTATGCTCTCCTCGCGGAGTCTAGCGGACCTTTCCCCGCAACCGCTCGGACCGGGGTGAAAGAACTCCGGCGTATACTTGGATTCGCGCGACGATCCCTGGGAGTTTCGATGAGCTGATAGGAAGGAACATAATGGCACTAACACGGCTTTATATTTAGTGACTGCCTCCAGGCATCTCGTTGAAGCGTTTACAGCCTAGCTTTCCTATGCCTGGACGCACTCGAACTCTGAGCGATTCGTCACACGAAACTTTTGTCAGATTCCTCGGTGTTATAGTCGAAGCTCGTGGAGATTAACTCAATTGAACGGGAGACGTCACATGTTCAGTTTAATTCAACGCTCATAACCATTCAGCCCGACATGTAGGGCCACGACGCACACCCACGTCGTATTTCCTATTTTCTGCCAATGCACGTTCCGACGCTGCCGACCCGACTGAGAGGAGAGCCAGCTCGGCGCCCGCCATCACCGATTCAGGGGCTCATAAACCGGTTTGTTTCTCTCTCTATCACCACGTTCCCTGCCTTCCTTCATCTCCTCCACCTACCAAGAACACATATTAACGCCTTAAATCCGCGTTAGAAAGCCGATAGGCGAAAATTTCGTCATTGAGGAATGGAGAACCGGCCTGCCCTCCCATCCTTAAGCTTCCTACTTTCAAAATGGAATACATATCATGCGCGCGGGTCGTGTAAAGGCGGTCGTCTCATAACCCTCTGCCCAAGAACACATCAACGTGTAAAGTTGCTGATTGCGCCACCATCTAGACTACAGAAAGTTATTCTTCTTTCGCGAAGACAAGACAAATCGCTTCACGGCAATCTTCCGCCTGGAAAAGTGGCGCATGTGATGGCCCATCGTTTGGCACCGTCCCATCTTCTGGAGCTCCTTTGCTCTCTGCAACCAGAATTAATGCAAGCCGTGGACGAGAGACTGTCAATGAAGTCCATAGCCCCAACGAGATGTTCCCACCGCAACTTAGATATAGAGACATGTAATAGAACATGTCCCAACCTCTGGCTTTGCCTCGTTTCCTCCCTAAAGCTTTCCCTACATTATACGCCGGCCCTCCGCGAGCTCCTCTCAGCTCCTCCCACCTCTGCCGAAGACATAAACGCTTCGCCTTGGCACACCGTGGCCGCACGCACGCACCGATGATCCCATTCGGCCTGAAGAGACGTCGCCCTACCAGCTTGGGCAACGGCTTGAGAGCCGGAACCACTGCTTCGTGAACAAGAAACGGGTGCTCGGGACGGAAGGAAGGTATCATGGGGTGGATACCAGGGCATAGGGCAAAGAAAATTCAGTTCGCGCACCATGCGCATCGCGCGGCACCGGAACGGGCATGGCGCACCAGATGGCGGGCGGCTCAACTTGGCTCGCGAACGCGCCTCTCTGTTCGCGATTTTTTTAATTGAATAGCCGGTCTGGTTCTTCCATACCGGTCTTGCGTGTACGTCCGCTAGGGCCCGCTAGAGCTCGAGTAGCTGTCAGAGTTACTTTGCAGTTCCAGACAAATTGCGAGGATTGAACGGGGTAGATACCTTCCTAGAGAAAAGGATGTTTGCCTTTCGTCTGTCCATGTATTGTATTAGATTTTCTCTCTCGAGCTGAGCGGCCTACAAGTCCGAAACGCACAAAATTTCCTCGCCACTACTACCGCGTCCACAACGACATCTAATCTTCCCGACCTCCAAAGTACCCCATCAGAGTTCGGATCAGCGGAACACGACACCGCGATAGGGCGAGCACAGCCTCTGCGCCCCGCGGCCCTGGATCCCGGCCAACCAGTGAGAGTGCTCAGTGGTTGCCACTCGTGAATGAAGAGGCGAAGAAACCTCGAGAGCAAAGAGCACAGAAGCAGCGATGGTCGTGGGGTTCAGAAGAACCCCCGGACGAGGACGGAACGTCGAGCACGAACGCACGGTTCTCCCGAGGTTTGGGGTCTGCCACCGACGAACGAACGGACTCGGACTCTCCTTCTTCACAACTCCGAGCTATAGCTACCTCCCGAGCCTCGAGGCCCAAAGGAACGGAGGAAGAACACACATAGGAGCGCAAACTTCATGGTATATTGGGTATTTCAAATGGTACACAGCGCTAACGATAACGACACAAATACACTTCGGATTCAGATGGGCTATAAGTCAAGTTCGTTCAGGTCGATTTCACTACGTCGGGAGTGGTAAGTAAATAACTATAACACGGGTGCTGTGTAATGTACAACAGATGATCGGGAGGGCGAGGGCGGGGGCAGTGTGCAGACGGAGGAGACGATGCGTCGACGTCGACGAGCCATGGGGCATATCAATCAATTCCAGCAAGGAAGGAAGGGAGGAAGGGGACAAGACAAGGAACATGGATAATGGAGGAATGAATAATAGATAAGTGAATTTCGTTAGGAAGTATTTATTGCTTTCTTCTCTTTGGGGGCTTGGAACGCGCAAGCCCTTCGCGATAGCATAGGGAGGAGGAACAGCATGAGGCATCGATGGTGAGAGGGGAAAGGGATGAGAGCAACAGGAAAGGATAGGAAGAAGAGGAATCGTGCGATAGAGAGGAAACGATGTGATGGTGAAGGCTGGAGAGACAGTGGAGGAGATAGCAAGGGAAAGGGAAGAGAGGAAGGAAAGATACGAGGAAACGTGATGAGTAAGAAAGAAAGAGAGAAGAGAAGAGGCGTTGTATTCGACCAAACAGTTGAATGTTGATCTCGGATCGACGAGTTGGTGCTGTTGCTTGATGACGACGGCGGTGACGTTGCGAGAGAGCAATAAGAGAAGCTCCAGGACGATAGCGAGTTCGAAGAGATGGAAGTGGGGCAAGGGCGTGTGGACGTCGAGGCCGGAAATGAAACCCGGTTGTGAGCAGCAGGTAGGGTGGAGTAGTGTACTGCCGAGGTTGATGCGAGTGCAGATGNGATGAAAGAAATGAAACCGGCGTTAGCAAAGTGCCCAACATGAAGTTCTAGACACTGACCAAATGCTCCGACTGGTGTCGGGTCCGCTATCTGCTCTGGATACCGACAAAAGTCAGGTAGGCTATACCCTAACAGGGAAAACAAACTCCTACCTTGGACCGACGACCCTATCACGCGACCTTGCGCGCTTTCTGTCTCTGTTCGCCGCTGCTTCTTTAACTTCGATGCTGGCATGAAGATCCAGCGTCAGCCATCACGTCGAGAATGAGCACCCTAATCTCACCGAAGCATACCCCGCACCACCGTGCTACCGTCGATGCTGTTGATGAAAGCTGAAAGTTGATCCCCGCCCCCATACCGGAAAGCTGACCGTCAATAAGGTCGAGTGCACCCATTGGTCTACTTCTGGAGCGGTGTCGGAGGGGACGAATAGGCGCTGGTATGACGTGACAGGTGCACATTTATTCCCGCACAATCAAACTCGGCTCCCCGCGCATATTCAAACTTCGATGCTAGGATTACAACACTTTAAGCTGCTTGTTTATCAATTCTCAGCATAATCAACATATTTCTGTGGTACGGTAATGCACAAGCTCTCTTTTTGGGCTGTTCTGCGGCTCTCCCACCCGTGAGAATTGGCCTTGTATCATAATTGCTTGAATTTGAACGTTCCGCTCCAGCACGGGCAAGTCATAATTCAAAAGGAATATGCTTAAATTATTATTATTATTAAGGACAACCTTTGTGAATAGTATCTCGTTATAGCATTTCAACTCCGTAGTCATAGCGCCTCACCTGAGGTGCAGAAATGACAAGACTATGTAGATGGGCTCAACATAGTAAGCCATGGACAACTTGGTCCCTCATGGAGTATCTTCTACAAGGGAAGAGATCCAGACAATTAAATGGGAACTAATGCGGTACGCCGCTCGAATTGTATCCATAGTGCTGATCTACTTCGCCGTCCGGGTGATTCGGCCCGGCCACGCTGGCGCTTGTGCCATGAGCTCGTCCATGGAACGTTGAACCTCAATCCTCGACGCCGGCGTATCCACAAAGTCTGGATTAAATATTCCAGCAGCATACCCGGAGCCTCAGGTTAATAAACAGACAGATCGGTCCCCTGCTCAAGTGCTCGAGCTGCAGAGCGAAGTCCTTGCACCTGCCCCAATCGTGCATCCATCGAGTGGGGATTTGATGCAGAAATTTGATTATCGGAAATTTGGGTACATCTGTTGAGATTTTGCCATAGATCGCCTGCCAACATAGAAGTTTGCGTGCAAAAAATATGCGGGCTTGCTTCGCTGATGTAACAGGCTAACGAACGGCGCTTGTTCTCCAAGAAATGACGAGAGAAATTATACTATCAATTCGAGCATCTGTCTAACATATTAACAGCATTACAAGACAGGAAACTTGCTCTCAGTTTGACGTCGTTTCCACCCTCTCAGGGTGTCCCAAGACTGTGTTCTCACGGGCAGTCGAACCTCATTACGGTCGAACAAGCCAGCCTGGATGGTCGTATGACAATCAAATAGGCCGGATGGACCAACATCTACTGGGATATAAGCACTGAACACAATATTTCGAACTTTGATGTCCGAATTTGCGCGGCGAGACGAGTTTGATCGCGGGGAATAAATGTGCACCTGTCACGTCATACGCTGGCGCTGGTAAATCCGCCGTCACTGCGTCACCCGCAGATTCTGTGAAAGCGAACACAGTTCGCGACCCAGAGAACCCCGCAGATAGCGCCATAGGCCCGAACTCGGTGGTTAATCCGTGAAGACACCTTGCTCTGTGCAAAGGAAGTTCGAGCTGAGCTCCCAATCAGTGATAAAGATAACCCTTGTACAAGCAGGCTGGACGAGCGCTTGTTCAAACTGCGCACAGTATACATCGCCTATACGCCCATAATATTTACCGAGGCACATGTGCCGACCGATTGGGCACAACGATTAGGAGGTTCCCCGCCTCGAGGCAGGTCCCAGATGCGACGCTCATAAGTATTAAGTTATTGAGTTGGCGCAATAATCCCGGGTCCCGAGTCCAAGTACAACCGAGAGATATGGGTCAGGCGTGTTAGCGTTAGTATGTGGAAGGTCGCCCGATGGAGAAACCGGCATTCGGGAGTAGGAGGGGCAGGAAGGGAAGAAGAGTGCGTTAGGAACGTACAAACACGTCGCCACGCGCTGTGAAACCAACGCGGTAATTATCCTAAATTGGAGCTAGTGTCGACGAGTGAAGGTGTGGCTCGCCAAGCGCAACGCGCTGCATCCGCGCGCAGCGTCCCGTAGGTCCATAGGAGATTCTTTGCCAGATTACGTCGGATCTAACGTGTCCAGCGAGCTTCCAACCAATCGCATCCGCGAAGTGGTCTGTATCAGGCGTCACATAAGACAGAAGCGGGCGTTGATGGCACAGCTGGAGAATGTATCATGTTTCTTTCGTTCAGCGATTCACGAACCAAGGAGAAAGACAGGAACGACAACACATGAGAGGGAAGAAGGAAAGACAAAATGGAAATAAAAATTAGAGGACACACACCTCGACCCGTTCATATCGCCCTCTGAGTCCAGGAAAGGACAAAACAATGCGAATAAATCAAGTAGGTACTGTCGACAGTGGACAGCACTGTCAGTGTGATTAGCCACAGAGCCATTCAGAAGGATAGAAGGCCGCATCGAGGAAGACTGAGTCCACCCGACACATCGCTGGTCGCCCAGCTAGAAGAACTATTCTTCATGAATCCATCAGAAGGAGCCGAGTTATCCAATTCAATTTGAGGCAATTTCCAGGACCACGGAAATCCCTCCCAAAGAGAGGGCGGAAAGCAAGGTCCAAGGAAGGCACGAAACAGTCCTTCCTATATTTTCCAGCTCAAAGCAAACAGTTGTCCGACCTAGTCCTCGAAGGTTCCAAAGGATGCGATACGGACCAGACACCCCGTGTCCTCCCGCGACATGATACGTCCCATATACTCGCAAAACATGGAAGACGCACCGCATTCCGCGGAATCGCACCAACCAAAAGCGAATGTTTCATATCGATAACGCACCCCAGGCTTCGTGGGTCAGATCCCTTCCTCCTTCCAAAAGCACAGAAAAAACCCCACGGGGTTGTCCGTTGCCTCCTGCTTTGGTGCATCGACTTCATCGATAAGAACCTCTGTCCAGAAAAGGCAACCCGGGTTCGCGTCCCGCGAAATTGAATCGCCTTAGCCGCCGAGCGCACGTGAGGAAGAATGATGTCACAGGGCAATTTTTGCCGGATTTTAACCACTTTTGGGCGGTTTCCCAGACAGCATGAACTAGATGGGGAAGCTGGACCGGCTCGCCGCTAGGCAAGTGGTTCGTCCCGGTTCCCTTCTAGCGAATCGTCCTTCCACCTCTCCGGTGTTGCACGTAGAAAGAACAAATGCAGATAGATAGCGACAGAAGTAGGAGAGACCAAGGCTATTCGCAATGTCTGTCCGGGCGTTATGTCCGTTGTTCCGTGAACATGCGTACGCGCAATGTGGGGAAAGTCTGGGCCTTGAGGTCGCGGAGGAGCGAAAGAGCGAATAGGATCCACAGCGCCAGGCAAAGGGTGACAAACCGGCGAGTTTCATGAAGAGAAGGTCTCCTCAGTAGCTTGGTGAAACGTCTGTATTATCTGTGCGGTTAGATAAAGACAATGGAAGGCAGAAAGTGAACGAAAAACATACCGAAGGGCGAGCCTGTACCTATGAACACGGCCCGCGAATCATGTTCTAGAAAGGTCATTGGCTCCCTTACGTAGGTCGAGTAGCTTAGTTAATGGTCGCTGCGCCCACCATTCGAAAGAAGGATCGTCTAGGTCCTGGCCATGCTTCCTTGGGCCAAAGAAGGGAAGGGAGGCCCGATACCTCAAAACCGGGGCTGAGGCGGAAATAGACCAACCTAATCTTCAAGACATAGAGACTATAATCCTTCAGTGTCCAGGTTGTCGCGACCACGGAAGTCGCGCCGGAAAGCAGCTCAGGGCTTTCCTGTCAGAAGAGGTCATCAGTATCAGTGTCGACCATCAGAGCAGAGGAGAAAATCGTTAATACATCGACTTCTGGTTCTCGAAACAGCCCGGGTGTGATTTGTCGGCAGAAACGAAGGATTCAGGTGAGATAAAAAGACCTGAAAGGAATAGCTGATAGCGCGCTTTGTTCCCTCCAACCATTCGACGGCCTAGAGGATTGCAATAGGAGTCTAACAATCGCCGCAAGCTATCGCTGGAGGTATCGTCTATTCGCCTAGATGTCAGAAAAGTGCATTCAACCACTGATTCACCTGCGATGTCCCTCGCGAACATCGAAGTAATGCCACGTATCGCGACGATAAGAACTGGTGAGTACGGCCGCCAGTTCCATATTCCAAGATTAATCCAGACATAGAACAGCCTCTTCTGTCTTCAGCCTCAGCACGCTCTGAAGAGAGTTCATAGAATGGGAAGCCCACTGTCGGAATCGGAATCGGGGCACGGAAGGAAGGTCCCATCCGAGACCCTTGCACGCTGATTTCATTTCGCCAGCGTAGACCGTTGAGAGACCCAGCCGAGGAAGGTTTAGGTTTTAGAGTGTGCGCAATCTACGAGGCAGGAAGGGCTGGAGATGAGTGCAACCGAGGCAGAGCGTAAGCGAGCAGGCCACCTCGTGTAAGGTACGTCCGATCTCCTGCCATCGCCAGCCACTGGGCGCATAATAATGGTGCGAGAAGGCCTTTGGGGGACATTCTCGTCGAATGATGAGGATGAAACGAGCAGAAGAGAAAAATCGAAGGCGGTTCTGGGATGCTCGCTGACGTTTTCGTGTCACATAGGTCGTTGTTTCCCCGTCGAAACCGCCGACTCCGCTGAAAGCACCTCTACATCGTGGAGGGTGAAGACACGTTTCATACGGATGGTTGAGGAAGAAAACAGGAGGCATAAGGTGACCCTGACTCCCGTTTTGACCAAGGACAATACTGCCGGTCGGCGAGACGCGGTATCGCGTTCGAATCTACTATCAAATCGATGGATAAGTCAGTTCTCCAAAATGAGAGGAGAAAGGACAACTCATTGATACTTCGCTGTATTCCCGTTTTACGCAATCCTTCATAGATCCTTATTAACCAGATTATCGTAGTCAATCGCACGGACCGACGTCTCGAACTCTGAGAGGCGATCGGGAGATCGGAGCGCGCTGTACAGGTTTGTGGGGAAGTTCAATTGAACTCGGGGTTTTATGAGCAAACCAGGCGACGATCATCTTCTATTTCCTTTCTACCCTCCTAATTATAGCCGGCGACGCAGTCAACGGAGGCCAACGGAGAACTGTGTCCATCAACGCGATCGCGGAACAATCGCGGAAGAGTTCAGTGAGAGCGTTAAACTTGAATAATAGACTGGTAGTCTTACATGGACGAGAGGAATGTGAGCCTTCATCACATTTCTTTCAGTCTACTGAGTCAAGGATGGACGGAGGTCAGCATGGAGGATACAGAGGCAGGAAAATGACTCGGACTCTACCCGTGGGATAATACTTTTCGACGCGTCACCACGCGGTCACATGACCTTCCAGTACTTCAACTTAGGGGCTTTTCAATGTTCTGTCTGCTGCCAAGGCTATACGGTCCCCTTCAGCCATTTTTACTGAGTCTAATATCAATTTATTCCTGTTATTTTATCAAACATAGAATACTGTGTGTTGGCGGTGAGTGGACGAAACGGCAGGGGATTATGCCAACAGACTGAGAGGGACCGCTTCGGACAGAGATCTCAGTGACAGCCTCGTGCTGCTCTAATACAGCGGTATAGATGTGTATCTAGCTTTACGGCACACTGTAAATTATTGCCAGTCCATTCTGGATTGCTCATTAGGCGGAGAAAGGTCTTGACACAGTTGCAAAGGAACACGCAATGGCAGGTTAGCAAAGTAGGCCACCGTGACTAGAGAGGTTATTTCAACGAGTGGTCTGCTGAATATACAGCTAGTGTAACATTAGCACTGCTCACATGACACGCTGCACAGGATGCCTATCATGCGGACCTACAGATAAATTTTCTCCCATAAGTTGGGCCTCACTGGCGCCGCTGGTGATTGAGGCCCGGTAAATTTCTCCTGACATCCACTCGATCTTCGGTGCGGAGTAATTTTTTTTAAACATCTAGACCAGGTATTTATAAAACGGCGTGCATCGCAGTTATCATCCGCCTCGTGTTGAAGCATCCAGGGTCAGGTGGACCATCTAGCAAGCATTAAGATACTCATGATCATGCCCCATACGGCGATTCTAGGTATTTTGAAAACTTTCAATAGATGTCCAGCGGAGAAGATCCTGCGGCGAACGAACGCACGACTCGGTTTATTGTACAGACGGACGCCTGGCAGACCGCAGGGTTCTCACCCTCTAAGAAACAATTTTTGTCTCTTCGCCTTCATGTCTAATCCCCTAGCCGTCATATTTACCCAGGAGTCGACACCGTGACACACGCGTGAAACCACTTGATCATGAGCGAATACGTTCGAATGTCTTCGAGCCCTGCGCACTCTCTCTCATCCGACGCTTCTCATCTCTTCTTCATTGAGAAGAGTCATTGCTCTCGAAGGGCCTCCGAAACTCATTAATTTCCGCCTCGTAATCTGGCAGATATCACGGTCGCTTCGGCGACCCTAGTGAGTCTCCTCCAGGCCCTCTTTCCCTCAAATCCAGGGTGGCAGACTTCCCTGGACATCGAGACATCGGCCGTAGTGATAAGAAGTCTCATAGGAGGACATCTTTTCCTCCAGCTTGTATTTTGAAAGCGCTGCCTTCTGGAACGTAGATATATTCCGGTGGAAACACAGAAGGACTTCTGTGGTGTCAAGAAGGTGCAGGCCTCCAACGCGAAATGAAGACGGTTCCGCCAGGGCATCGGCCGACCAGATTTCGTCCTTGAAGCAGCCTATACCATTAAAAATAAATTTGTACGGCTTCCTTACGTATTGACTCTGCGAATGGTGGAATTCACCCTCTTTGTTATTGATGTCAACGAGATTAGATGCTGTGGTACACACGACGGTAAGATACTAAAAATTGGATGTTGTGAATGGAATTTTCAAGAGGAGACCAGTTAGCCATGACCCACCTGGGGCTACTAACAAGCCCCTAGGTTTGTTTCATGCCGTATGTTGTCCTGGAGTTGCGAAGGTAGAACGATCTAATCTTATCAGACATCTCGGAAACACGCCAATCAGGTACGGAGCCACAAGCCCCAAACTGTCCGTGCCTTCCTACCACAACGACGTCGACAACCGAATGTTACGATTATCTGTGAGCTCAGCCTTCGGCCAATTTACTCTGGCCGTGCATCTTGCAACAACACTGGGTGAGTTGCGGGCGCTACAGCTGTCATTCGAGCGCCTGGTTGCTTACTGGGTTCCGGTAGAAAACATGCCGGCTTCAGAAGCCATATCGCCTGGACTATTCAATTTCTTCAACAATGGAGACCTTCATCTGGTCGTAGCAAAGGCAGCTGCCAGGTCCACCTGGGTGCGGGATTAGTTGGCGCTCGCGAGACACCCGACAGCACCGACGCCTGTCACATACAAGAAGATCAAATCATTAGGCGGTGATTCGAACAGCGGCGAAGAATCGTATTCAAGTTTCGCGAGGGGTTCTCCGAAGTCTTATATCGCCTCTCGTGTGAAGGTCGTCGAGGGCTCTGGATCGGTGTCCCTTTATCTCCAGATGTCAAGGAGCGCCCGTGTTATCTTGCACCATGCGAGTTTGATTGTGGTCCCTCACAGCCCCTCACGCGCTCGTTGTTCAACACATTCAACCACATTCACCTTCCGACGAGATGATGTGTCGTCTCGTAGGTCAACCCACCCCGCCCTCACCGAGCACATGCGCTGATCCGGGTTTAACTTTTCAGAACCTTGTGTTCGGCAGAAGGGGAAATGCCGCCCTTGCATTCGCTGGCCTCGCGATACGCGTGTAAGCGATCACGCAGAAGCCTTTTCGGGTGAGTCACCGTAGATCGCCATGCGTCAATGGCCATACAGACATACAGACATGCATGCGATGCAGGAAACTCGGCGGGTCACGTATAAAAGGGGGGAGTGACCCGCCTCCATCCTCATCCGCTACCCACACTCCTTTGGATTTCACAGCGATGGTTTCTTACACTGCTTTGGCTCTTACTCTCCTTTACGGCACCTCCGCTCTCGCTGCCAGAGTTGGTCGCGGATGTGGGACGACCATCAGTGCGGAGAAACTGGCTGCTGCCCAAAAACACTTCCAAGACCATCGCGTCCATGCCCCCGCCGGCCTTCTGAAGGCCAAGGCCCTTGACGTCTATTTTCATGTTATCTACGCGAATGAGACGCTTGAGGGTGGCGCTGTTCCGTGAGTGTACCTTCGTGCAATCCGTATCGTGTCGGCTTATTGGTCACTCAGGGACTCCTTCATCACGGACCAAATACAGGTCTTGAACGACGACTTTGCCTCTTCCGGTCTCAGCTTCAATCTTAAAACCGTGGCGCGCATTGAAAACGCCGAATGGTTCAGCAGGCTCGGTCCCTATGACACGGTGTACGTACGCTGTTCCTGAAGCCTGGCTATTGGAGCTAAACATTAGCATGGTTCAGTGACATGGACACCGAGATGAAGAAGACCTACCGCCAGGGTGGGGCTGCGGACCTCAACGTCTACACCGTTGGGTACGTTCTTTTTTCTCTCTCCTCTTCCTGCACAACTTATACAACTATCGCAGGTTCGAGGTCGGCGAGGCGCAGGGTCTACTCGGATACGCCACCTTCCCTTCTGACTACGAGGAGTTCCCCACCGACGATGGTGTCGTCATGCTCCACTCCTCATTGCCCGGAGGATCCAGCGCCCCATACAACCTCGGCAGGACACTGACCCACGAGGTCGGCCACTGGGTCGGTCTCTACCACACCTTCCAGGGTGGCTGCGACGGCGGTGACGAGGTCGAGGATACTGCTCCTGAAGATGAGCCCGCCTTCGGATGCCCTGCTGGCCGCGATACCTGCCCCGGCGGAGGCGCTGACCCCATCCGTATGTTTTTTTCCATCTGCGCTCCTCCGTTACGATTGCTGAATCGAATTATTCTTGCAGACAACTTCATGGACTACAGCGACGACAGTTGCATGACCTCCTTCACCCCCGGACAAGTAACGCGCCTCAAGGACCAGATTGCTACCTACCGCTCTATCACGGACGAGATCGTCGATTTCGAGGCATAAGACAATGGACATCGCATCGTGCTATTACACTCGCTATCAAGTATTGTTATTTAATGGACTAATACCACTCCCCTTGCTGAAACTGAACAAGCACTCTGCAACATTCACTGAAACGACTCAAGCCTCACTTGAAGTCCCAGCAACAAGTGCAACAGTACATACGCTGTGCGTCTTTTCTGCGCAGGCGGCAATAAATCGCCGTCTCAGAAGCAGCGTAATGTACTAACGAGGGAGGCGTATGGAAATCTTCTCCTCGCCATACTTTAGCCGTGCCGCGGCAATACAAACCAAGAGATCGTCCAGAAGGCTAGTTCAAAGTGACCATGTGGAAGAAAGCACCCTGTGCATAGTATTTAAGCCTAGAAGCAGGGAGAGTCGTTCAACGGGCCACCCGCCACATCACCATCATGGTTCCTTACATCGCTCTCTTCTTCACGTTACTCTATGGGGCCTCAAGCGTTTTGGGCGTGCGAGCGGCGGGCCGGGGATGTGCGACGACGATCAGCGAGGCTCAGCTAGCAGCGAGTGCGCAACATTTCTCCACCCACCGCAAGCAAGCACCTACTGGACTCCTCAAGGCGAAACCACTTGACGTATATTTCCATGTGATCTACAAGAACGAAACACTTGAAGGCGGATTTATTCCGTACGTCCCCTCATATTCTCGTGTGTTTTATGTTTCTGACACAAGTGTTGTATCTCGCAGAGAGTCCTTCATTACAGACCAGATAAAGGTCTTGAACGACGACTTCTCCAAGACTGGCCTGAGCTTCAGCGTAAAGAATGTGTCGCGCATACATCATCCACAATGGTTCAGCGAATTGAATCCGTACGAGAACGAGTGAGCGTTATCTCGTGGCTCTCCTGTGGCAAAGGGCTGACCGAATTCTGGACAGGTATATGGACGTTGAGATGAAGAGGCGGTATCGCCAGGGTGGGGCAGCCGACCTCAACGTCTTCACCGTCGGGTCAGCATAATAATTGTCTTCTTGGCTGACCCAGTTATTCTGATGCTTCCCAGTTTCGAGCGCGAAGCAGAGACGTATGGCTATGCCACGTTCCCTTTCAACTATGCCGACAACCCGGCATACGACGGCATCGTCCTCCTCTACTCGTCCATGCCTGGAGGGAGCACAGTCAACTTCAACCTCGGCCGGACGTTGACGCACGAGACAGGCCACTGGGTGGGTCTATACCACACCTTCCAAGGCGGATGCACTGGCACCTTCCACGACGAGGTGGAAGACACGCCGCGTGAAGCACGAGGTGCTGTTGGCTGCCCCATCGGTCAGGACAGCTGCCCTGCAGGTGGGGTGGACCCGATTCGTAAGTCGAATCTCGTTGGGATTTGGGAAGGTGTTGACTGGTGTTGTAGACAATTTTATGGATTACTCAGACGACGCGTGCATGACGCACTTCACCCCTGGACAAATCACACGTCTCAAAGATCAGATTGCGACCTATCGTCAGATTGTCACAGATGTTGATGCGTAGATAATGTATGAATGAAGTTTCCTTGATGGTTGGCTCGAAGGGAAAGGGCTGAAAGGGACAGCGTACAAATGGACAGCGAATAAAAAGCAAAGGCGACGATATCAGACCACGATGATGTCATCGAAGCAAAGAAACCAAAGAAAGGAGGGACAGGTGCTAGACTGTAATTGGTCAAGGTTGGGACATTAGCACTTGATAATGCAAAGAAAAAAAGGCACACAGCACCTTGAGGAAACACGACCTGGAGGGAGAACAGCGACTTCTGCGAACGAGTCACCAGTGGCATCTCCGAGTAAATCTTCTGAGAGATCAAGTCGCGTACGTCCTGTCGCGCGCGATCTTCCACATCCTTCCTCCACCAAACAATTCGAAAGCTCATCTTCATTTCGACGAGAGCTTCATAAAACGGATCGGCGAGGCGTCCATCGAGGGTACTCCAATCACCCCGCTGGAACTGACGTTTGAGGTCCTCTGTGTCCTGGTGGGTAGTGCATTCGAACGTAAGGAATACATTCTTCAGGCACGACGAGGGTGTTGAGAGACGGAACATCCAGAAGTAACTACCTGGGCTGAAATAGTATTGCAGATAAGCCTCGACGGAAACATGCACGGTGTTGAGGTTTCGGAAACTCCCCAAGTCAATCGGGAGGTCTGAAGCTTGGTAGCATCCAGTGAAACTGGTCGTGCTATTCAGAGGAAGCGTCAGAGAAGACCATCGTCGAAGGGGAGGAAACATAACGTACAATGTTAGCCTGGTCAACGAATATGTGATGCCAGGCAGGACGTCGATTAATTTGGCGAGATTCAAGGGAATGTCGGCAATCACCTCGAGGAGCCAAAGTTTCTTGATGTTCTGGGACGTAGGTGGATAGGCTGCCAACGCCAGAGCGAACGTGGACGCCGAACGGGTCACCCTCAACGTTTCAAGATTGGACCACGCGTCGACTCTGGAAATGGTCTTTCCGACTGAATCCTCGGGGCACTCGCTGTACGCCTTTGCAAACTCAACCTCGTTAATGCTGAGGGACTCCAAGGATTTGCAGGTGAGGATATCGGAGAGGGCAAATTGGGACATACCCGTCACACCAAGTGACTTGATGTGTCCCGATCCGCAGAGCTTCCTGAATGAGGTCCAGAAGGGGTCGCTGGTCTCGTCCCAGTTAAATTTTCCGTGAAAGTGGGCCAGCCACAAGATTTGAATGCCACTGTTCGGTGCCGCGAGTATGTTCATGGTAGCAACTTGCTGCTCTCCTTCACCAGCGGGGGCATCCCGGTCGAGGGCAATGATAAGGAACTGGACGTATGTTGCGAGATCGGGATTGCGAGCCAACATTTTTGAAACATTCTTTTGCTCGTTGCATCTAGGGAGATAGGCAAACTGGCCAACCTGCACCTCACGAAGAAGATGGGTCAGGGCACGATGTCTGAACAACCGTGAGACGAGGGTGCAAGGTAGCAAGGCGGAATAGGCATCCGGATCATTGTCACTCAAGAAGAGTTTTTCTCCCAGAATGTCGATAATGAGCTCAACAAGTTCGGTGGGGAGTTCGGGCGACATTGATGATGGAGCTCTAGTAGGCTCTAGTTATGTAACGTTGAATGTTGAGTCAGCGTGATGACGGGAGAATCGTCATATTCTTATCTTATCTACTTACCAGTATATGATACCGTAGATCTCCTTGAAGGTTCACCTATGAATCAAGAACGCCATTTGATATTACTCATTATACATACAACATTACACGCTGTTCAGTCAAGCCCGTTTGCCCGATTGTCCGCCCAGGACGAATTTCCTTCTGAGATGCACGATTTATCCCAGCCAATCCGTGACACCCTTCTTGATAAATGCGTTGAGCCCCTCCGTAATGGGAGTCTCACCTCCAACGAAATCGATTGCTAAGCCAGCTGCGTCTTCGCGATCAACAAGAAGTGCGAGAACAGTGGCAACATCGTCCCTCTATAGTTCAAGAACTTAATATTCAGCCGTTGTGTGTCGTAGGAGATGACACATCCCTACCGAAATGGTTTTGCCCAGGTGGGTTCGTCCGATAGACGCGACACCCTTCCCAGGCTCGTTGGTCAGCCCTCCTGGGCGCAGGATGGTCCACTTGAACGCGGTACGAGCGACGAGGTTCTTGTCTGCCTCGTATTTCCAGTGCATATATGCAGGGATGGCCTTTCTGATGCGTTCAGACACCGTCTTATCCTCCTCGTTCTAGCGGATATGTTGAGTGATATGCGCCACTCAGAACTAAAAATGCCCACATAATGCTCGGGTATCTTGTCCGGGTTTCGAATATCCACGGCCGACACGAGAATAAGTCTCGGCTTGGTGCCATCCACGCCTTCTATGGCGTCAAAGACCTTGAGAGCGCCTTCGTAGTCGACCTTCTTCGTCCTCTCCTCTCCACCTTTGCCGCCTGCACCAGCAGAGAAGTACACGACGTCCTGACCTGTGAACGCTTTCGTAAAATCTTCCACAGGCGAATCCTCGAGTGAGAGGATTAGCGGCGTTGCAGAGACATCCTTAATGTCCTGCTCCTGAGCAGGATCTCGGATGATGGAAGTCACAGAGTTCGTTCCAGTAAGTTTCTTAGCCAGCCGGAGAGATACCTGGTAATGGGCCCTTTCGTTACTGAGTTCCTCTGATATATGTCGCCCGACTCACGTTTCCATGTCCGCCGACTATGGTCACCTTCTTGCCAGACATACCTTTCAATCGACTGTCTGTATGACTGAGATGGAGGTTGGTGTGAAAGGACCAAAATCCCTTCTAAACCTTCATTATCCTTATATCTTCCGCTTAGATTAGATTAGATGACGGCAAATCCCTTGTGATTTGCTCAGCATCAGTGAAGGACATCACCGCCATCATGCCTGTGTATCATTGGACATATTTTCTTGCTTTCTTACCGCTATGTCTGAGAAAACTGACCTTCTCGTCCTCGGTGCGACTGGATTCACAGGGACTCTAATTACCCGGTACCTCCAGGCGCACCCCCAAAGGTCGCAATTCAGCTTGGCTCTTGGCGCAAGGTCGCCTAAAAAATTGGACGCGCTCGTGCGGAGCCTCAATCTGCCGGCAAGCGTCAAGCTTGTTGACGTGGACGTCACGAACCCGGATGACATCGAGAGGGCGGTACGTGGAACGCGGGTCGTGATCAACACGGTCGGACCGTACTGGCTTTGGGGGACGCCTGTCGTTCGGTACGTTCTCGTTATGCTGAGGAGGATGACGGATTAACGAGAGAATTTCAGGGCTTGTGTCAGGAATAGCGTCCACTACGTTGACTTGACGGGGGAGGCAGCATGGACGAAACAGATTATCAGAGAGTGCGTTCGTCGACCTACACCAGCTTTCGCCCTGCTGACCCTCTACAGGTTTGACTACTACGCGACGAAGACTGGAGCTATAATCGTACCGGCTTCCGGGTTTGATTCGGTCCCCTCCGACATCTCTGCTTATCTCGCCAATAAGACCCTTAAGTCTCTTCCTACAACGGATGGCGAATACCTTCAGGCCGGCCCATCAACTAGCGCCCAACTGTTCCGTGGTGGTGTCTCTGGTGGAACGATCGCGTCAGCGATGACGATGATCGAGAAAGTCCCGAAGCATGTTCTGAAAGAGGCGAGGGTGCCCTACAGCCTCAGCCCAGTCGTCGGTGTGGTACGCCCTCCCTTCAAAGCACTGTATAAGCTCCCCGTCCCTGGCGCGAAGCCATTGTTGGGCGGATTCTTCGTGATGGCGCCAACGAATAGGTCTGTTGTGCAGCGCACATTCGGCCTGCTCGAATGGCAAGTGGCAGAAGGCAGTGGGTACTGTTGAATCGTACACCGTGTTGCACCTAATGCGTTATCTCAGAACGGAAAGAAGCCCAGGTGGAGCGGTACGGACCACAATTCAGCTACGATGAGTTCCAAGTTATGCCCAGTGCCTTTTCCGCCATCGTGCTGTCTGCGGCTGTCGTCCTTGGCCTTAGCATGCTCATAATTAAACCGGTGAGTCTATCAGGGTTGTGGAACGCTCCCTTTTCTATTCAGTGTTGACGTGCACGCCTAGATCCGTAACTTGGCGAAGAAATACCTGCCTCAATCCGGAGAGGGCCCTTCGGAAGAGGCCATGCAAAATGGTTCCTTCCACATAACCAACATCACCACGTCTTCAACGAGCCCACCGGTCCAAGTGAAGACGATTGTCAAAGGCAAGGGAGATCCGGGGTATCTCCTAACAGCCAGTGCGAATCTCCTACTCATCTTTCCTTCTGTGGTGGGAAACTAACATTAACGTCAGTCATGATCTCTGAGTCTGCCCTGTCCATCCTCCTGCCACTAGTCTCCGAGTCTCAGAGTGCCGTTCTGACTCCCGGGAAGACCAGCAACATCCACGCTCTGACAGCCCTCGCACAACAAGGAGGCGTCCTCACATCCATGACTGCTTTCGGCGACGTTCTGATCAGACGCCTGGAAGAGACAGGACGATTCGAGTTCTCAAGCTCCGTCGTGGACGGTGCGGGCAAGAAAGATGTCTAGACAGGACTACCGATAAGTAGACTAGGACCTGATTAAGATTACCAGTGGCACCGCCATACTCATCACCACATTCCTTCAATATTCGCTCGTTGATTTTTGTTCTCTTTCTCGGTCAGCTTAATATTGTTCTCGCTACTACACAAGTACTAGTATTTGTATCCTATTCTTGGGGCTATAGCTATAAATTGTTCATTAGGCCCAGTTCTACGACCATGGAGATAGAAAGGTTCAGTCAAGAGGGTAGGCTCTGTTCACGCGCTATGCGTACACCTGGATCGAGAGTATAATCGAAATGCCATGGGGTTCCTGTTACTTAACGGAAATTAAGTATACATTCGGTGGAAATACGAGGCGGACAAGAACCCCGTTGCTCACACCATACCTTCAAATGGGTCATCCTAGGACATTTGTCAGCAAATTATATGTACTCCCCGTGGAGGACGGCCTGGATACGTTTGTCAATAAGGGCGTCACAAATTGGCTAGCGTAAGTGTTGGGGTTATGCAATTCCATTTTATTGAATGAGCGAGACAAAAACTTATACAATATATTACAGGCTAGATCTTCAGTCAGACTTGACAACATAATTAACACGAACACAAGCTTCTACACTTTACCTGCATTGGATTTCAAGGAAGGCAGTATGACGACCGCACACGGCTCTGGAATGCCGCTCCATCGAAAGAACGGATGGTTACTGTGAGACCCTGCTTATTAAAAGCGAGTAACTCGTTCTTCGCCTGAGGCTCGAGTGGATTTTGTTTCCAAGGAAGAATAGCAACCGACTTGAATCGCTTGTGCCGAATCTCGTCCTCGCTCTGAGCCCATCTCGCGAGAATAATATCAATAACGTTCTCGAGTCGGAAGTAGATCTTCCCCGAGAATCGCAGCACCTCGAGCTTAGGCACGAGTGGCACCTCGTCTTCCGGCGGGAAAGAGAGGAACTTAAGAAGCACGTCGTTTGCAACAGGATGGATCTGGAGTACCTTCAGCTCAGGTGTGTGGGTCAGACAGGTGCGAATCGTGCCCGCGTCCGTTGTCACCGCAAACGTCAGCTCCTCGAGTCGGGCCCCGACATGGCGAAAAGCGGTATCAGCGTCTGGGCGGGGTTGGTGGTGGTCACACGCATGTCGTTGTGCATGAACAGCCGGCGGAGGTTGGGGAATTTTGGAAGGTGCTCCAAATGCGTAGAGAGACAGTGCATGGGGCCTGTGCTGAGGTGTAGGGAGGTGAGAGTGCTGTAATCCGGCATTTCAGTTAGGTCGTTAGGGAAGGTCTGATTGGAAGACGTGCGCGTGAGCTGGATAAAGCATTCTTGGAGATTGTGGCCCAGCTTGAAGAAGCGTGGGATGTCGGCGACAGAGATCGGACCGTCGTAAGATGTGAGCTGCTGCCACGGAAGGGCGCGATAGTCCGGGATGAAAGGAGATGCGGTCGCCATATGCCGCAGGAGTGGCGCGTTCGAGAAGAAGCCTAGGTGTGTTCGAGGAGTGTCATTCCTCCAGCGAACAACAGATGTAAGCTCTAGAGAACGCAGGGAAGGCAGGCGGCCTTGGATGCCCCTGAGACCTTCCATCATCTCAACGCAGAGGTCGAGAGCCACATGTTCCCAACGAGGAGAAAGCGAGACGAGGAATTCAGTAATTTCTTCAGAGTACGCCCTGTGGTGATAGGCGCGGACGGTCAGCGGATAGTTCCCAGATCGTTCGGCATCAAGTCAGTTTTGGCCAACACAGCTCAGTGGCTGGAGCGTCGCGGTTCAATGTTAGCTATCTGCCGTCCAAAGCTGCGGGAGTGGAGAGAGGCCACCATTTCTCAGTACCGATGTGACATGAGTCAACAGACAGTGAGGAGATTTCGCCGGTACCTTGGTCGGACTTGAAAGAGGAGAGTTACGAGGACCAGGAGATGCGAAGATATTAGGACAGGTTTTCAGAGGCACCTGGCCACACGGTCGGCATGGCCCAGCATGCTTGCTGGTGAATTCTCCAACTTTCATTCGATTCTTTCCAGCTTTGAGGAGCCTTCGAGATCCTGTCAACGCAGCGCAGTGTAATGTTCAGATTCTATCGGTGACATCGCAAATACTTAGCTAATACTGCGACATTCATCTTTCGAGTAGGCGCATGACGCCTGAGTGCTCATGCTTAAGCAAAATTTCGAAGGGAGAACAGTTGGGCGTTCGTAAATGTAAGATATGGCGAGCTGAGAACTTATAAAGAGATAATCTCGATCAGGCACCAGTCGTGATTTTGTTTACTTGCGGTTGCGTGCCACTGTAAAGAGACAAGGTGAGGTTCCGAGGAGGGCAGTTTCAAGTATCTATGTCGAGAAAATGATGCTCACATATTGTGCAATTCGGGCATTGTAGTCACCCTCTACGTTCGTGCACTAACAATCAGAGAATCGGAATGAGCTGCGAAGTGCCAGAAAAGAGGTGACGGTCTTACGGTGTGAATTGATAATCAAGTTGATCATCCATATAGGATCGTTTTAAAGTAGGAAGCCGAGGACTACTTATTAATGCCACGCAGTGTCTGATCTCTGTCGTTCAGCGAGCCTGGGCCGTAGCACGGTTTGCCTGAAGTATCAATTTGAGGTTTAGAAGAGTTCGCCAGTATTGGGCGCCACTGTTGCGAAGGCATCACGTTATTTCAGTCACCTGGATTCATGTTAAGATGTCAATTAAAATGAAAATATTCTTTTGATTTTCTTGGTGTCGGAAGTCCGATTTCTCCTTCCTCCTTGCTTCCTCCCTCCTGTCGTTTTTGGCGCCAGCGCAAGCCTGTGGTCGCCGCGACATGAATTCTGAATGTCGTGGAAATGACTCCCAGTTACCCTGTTCCAATAACTCGGGTAGAGCGGGGGCGGCACTTGCCCGCTCCCTGCGTCCCTTCTCGTCTTGTCCGTTGAGAAAAGATATAAACGTCGTTTTGGCGTGCCAGTATTTAAATTTAACAATGTGCATCGTCGCAGTTGAAAGGATGAAGATATATTGGTAGTTCCCTCTGGACGATGTCGAAATAGTGACAATTTCGAAATCGATAGAGTTCTGCATTAGGGACTTGACGAGTGAGTTTTTTTCCCTGAAGGCTCGTCAGCATTTATGTTTATGGCGTGTACAACCAGGGTACGCTCGAGATGTTTGTGTGCTGTGCTCAGTCGATTTCCCTGATTGTGGCTATTCAGCTTGGTAACGGCTGTGTGAACACGCGTTTCGTTAGTGAATCGTGAGTGCTTGGAGGACTCCGGGTAGATACGACATCATGTTGTATCACGGTGGGTTGTGGTTGTCGGCCTCTTTTTTTTTTTCAGGTTAGGAAGTCGAGAATTCAATTCGAGTGGGGACACATACGTAAAGTGCGCAGTAAATTTTGTCTCTCAAAGGAGGGGATGGAGGGGAGCGGGAGGAGGCCGACTACACGTCGCACGGCAAGTCCGAGTTCGTAGTACGTCATATACATGAGACATTTCTCGAAAAGTTTTTCTTTCGATCTTCGTTGACATTTTTCCTCGTCGTTATCTTCCTCATGTCGCGTTTTCTGAAGTCGGACGTGCGCCAACGTGTAAAAGCTCTGCAACGGAGTGATTTGGTCCCCAGGCGCATAAGATGCCCGATTTTTAGAAGATTCTCGACTTTCCAAATGATATTTAGTGAAGGTGCCCCGGAGGCCGTTCATCCTAGAATTTCGTTGCGAGAACGAAGGAACCGACTTGGTGGTACGTTGTCCAGTCGCGCGGTTTTTCAAGGCAACCATAGCCCTAGGCATCGGAATTTAATGCGCTGATCCGGGAAGCATTCGACTATGCACCAGACTCCACATTCTGTCTAGAGGCGACCACAGAGAAATCCAGAGATAGATACGTCCATTTGGGCTTCGAGGTATGGGAACATTGCGAGACCGCTGTCGACGCTAATAGCGACTGTTTCAACAGCACCCTACTCCCATAGTATTAGGCGTTGGGAAAGCTGATAAAGACGGAGTGCAAGCGCAAGGAGAGAGTGCGACTGGCTTTGTGTCTTATGCCATGGGAAGGGTGCGCCGCAACTTGCCTACGTCTCCGAGTGACTAATGTCTCTTTTACAGTGGCCGTCGAAGTAATCGAAATCCAACGCAGACGCCTATATCTGTCCTATACTGTTCACCTTAGAACTAAGCGCCGCCTCTCATGCTCGAAGTGCCAGTAGAAATAGTATCTGGGCCCATCGTTGGTGCAGGCTCATTTAATTACAAGGAGATTTTTCGATCAAGCTCTCCCATCCAAAGCCTTCCTCAATTGGCGGGTTTCCGCAACAGGCCCGATCCTAGTCGGCTGCCCGCCTGGTGACCATGTATTGCCACTCGTGAGCCCCATTTCAAGTGGAAGAATCTTGACTTCGATCTTCCCACTGAGAAAGTGCGACCTCGAGGCGCTCGAGAGCTCTTAGGAACCCCGCTTCAGCTTTGAACCTCGTTCCGAGAAAGGCAAGTGCGACTACGTCGTCGACAGGCCGGTTTCTGTAGATTTTCCGATTGCTTCTAATAGTGGTGATTTTCGCTGGTGGAAAAACAGGACATTCTGCGAGACCGACTCCCACAAATATCAACCAAGCTCCTACGCCCACCGTCCCTGACACCTAAGATGGCACCGAGACATTCATTCCAAGCGTCGGAAGGGTTGCTCATCTAGACAGTAAGCCGTTTCGGCGGAAACTTGTTTGAATATGGGTGGTTTGTGATTTCTTTCAGTGAGAATCGAGTACCAACTATGGGCGGCTATATAGTATAAAAGCCAGGATTCTAATCAGATGGGCGGCAATGGGCGACTGCCAATGTCCGTTGTGGAGTATTCCTGGTAGCAAAGTGGGTCTCCTCTGACAGCAACCTATCGGTGGGTCAGAAAATTCTCGCCGAGTTGATTGAATGCTCGCACCTTCTCAGCGTCGCACCATCTTAGCATACAGGAACACTAGGGGAACCTGGTTCAAAAGTCGTCGAGCCGCCAGAAACACCTGCTACGAATGGCCATCACGATCCATCAAACTCTGTGTCGAACATGGTGGTGGGATACTATGGAGGAACACAAGATCACCTTTCACGAAGACGGGACTGGCGAGGTAAGCCGAGTCTGAACGGTTCTGCTAAACCTTGAATACCCAACTGCCCACACAGATTTTATCGTACGCAGACTTCAACATCTGGCTCAGCTTGTGCGTTGAGTGGAACTATGTCAATCCCGCTCAAGCCGAGCAGGTCGCAGCGCAAAAGCTTGACGAATTTGCAATTCAACGCTCCATTTTCTCCAAGTTGGCAGCACCGGAGGTTATCGCGGAGATCCCCATCGAATTCAGGATAACTAAGAAGGCCATACCTCGTCTCGTGGATGCCACCAGACGATATTCGAAAATTAACGATACGATCCTGTTTGAAGGCGCTTTTGACAAGCGGACGATAGTGTTGACCTTGAGGAAAGGAGTGTTCATAACGCAATGGAATGAAGAAAGCGACACTGGCCTCAATCCGCCAAAATATCGCCTGAGCTTGACATTCTCGCCGTCGCCGTACCCCGACCCCCAAGACTGGAACTACGAGGTCAACAATGGCCCAAAGCACATGCAACAATGGAAGATGACCAGATTTTGCACTGTTCTTATCGAAGGCAGTTCGTCTTCAGGGTGTGTAGTAGGGTAGTCGGGCGTATCCTTCGAATTCCTAAAAAGTATTCCCAGCTGCACCGTGAAAGAATATACAAACGGCTTGAACATTCATATAGACTGGTTGACTGAAAAGAAAGCACCGCGTTTCTCGAGGTCTTTGCTAGGAAAACGGAAATGAAGATGTTGTGGTTGCAAATAAAGTTGGTCAATCATCGACATCTTCGTGAAACCCAGGCCTCATCGTTGCAAACGACTTGATCTCGAACCACCATCACCGCTCCACATCGTCGTCGGCGATGACGACACCGGCATTTCTCCCTGCATTATCGCAGTCCGACGTCGAACAAGTGGTACAAGTCAGTCAACTCATGAACTTCGCCCATACCTCGTCTCATTCCCTGCCCAGTTAATTCAGCAGGCGTATGGGCCGTCCACTGCGACAACCATCCCCGAGGAGCTCAAACGCCTCCAGCAAGACCTTTTCGAAATCCAGAAACGGCCGGAAGCCTGGGGTCTAGTGATACCTTTGCTGAACCATCATGACCCGAACGTCCAATTTTTTGGCGCGCACACGGCCCAAGTGAAGATTGCTCGAGATTGGTGAGCTCAATGACCCTTCAGTGACTCCTTAACTAACGCATATGAAATCAGGGAAGCATTCCCAGTAGAGAATGTGGAGATGCTACGCGATCTCATGGTCCAACTTACAGCCCATTCGATTTCAGTTGGGCACGGCAAGTTCATCCTTCGCAAGCTCTTCGTTGCTGTACGGTATCGCCCACCAATATTTTCGATAATAGTGTAACACGAATACCCCTCAGCTCTCGTCTCTGGCTCTCAAACTCGCTCCTGGCCACCCTTCTCGTTGGCCAGACTGGATTTTGTCCTGCGTGACTGCGTTTTTGAATCGAGGGGCTTCCACGGACCATCTTCACGACTTTCTAGCCATTGTCGCGGAGGAAGTAAGCAATGCGGACCTTCTTGGGCCGAGTAAGTACGTTGTTCTCTCTAGGTGGTTTGTTTGTCGCTCTGTCCTTACGCGGAACTTGATCCAGAGCTCAGCTTCAGCAAACCATGATAGACGCGACTCCAATGGTTGTTCAAGCCATCACTACCACCCTAATCCAACCGCTAGGTACTGCTCCAACCAGCCACTACCTTTCTGCCATGAAGTGCCTTCAAGCATGGATGTCATACCTAAAGGGAGAGTGAGTCTAAAATGGCCCCTTCTTCCTCCGTCATCAACTAAATTACCCTTCGTTTAGTCATTTGACGACACTCATTCCGCTCCTCATTTGTCTCCTCGACCCTTCACATCCAGATGAAGCCATATTTATCGCTTCTTCTGACGCGTTGCAAGAGATTACTGCCAAATCCGCCTTCGCGGACGGCTCCGGTACGAAAGCCCTGACTGAACCCCTCATGGTCTGGCTGGATGTTGTTGGGAACAGGATCATGGAGAGAGTCATCAACAGCGACGACATGTCATCCATTTCTCATTCATTATGCAAGTTGGTTGTGGCACTCGGAGATCATTCGACCTCATACATTGCGACAAACATATCCTCTTCCTACCCAGTACCCCGTCCGTCTACGCCTCCAACCACAAAGGGCCACTTGACCCAGAACTTCTTGCGCTTGCTCCTGGCGTATACCGGCCTACCAGGGTATTACGGCGTAGACGAGGAGGAAAGCGAGATGACTTTGGGCTTCTGGTACCTCTTCCAGGAAGCTTTGTGGAGTACGGACTACTACATCGAAGAGGGTGGCGAAGATCGCTCATCTGTACCCCCAGACACGGGTGATGGTGGAGAGTCGAAGCAGGTATTGATGGCGAAGGCGGTCTATACCGAGTTGGTGAAGGTACTGAGGAAAAAGGTTGCGTTTCCGCCGCCTGGAAGCGGGTGGTCTCGAGGTCAGTGGCGTATATCCTGTACGTCGTGCATCCTTATCTCGTACATCTTTTTAGATCAAGTTGAGAAGTTCCAAGTGTCCGTTTTTTATTCCTATGCGAGCGTCGTCTGCTTACTTCCTATTCAATATCCAGATATCGACGAGATGTCGGAGACACGCTCATCAACGCGTCTGTATCTCATTTACCTTTTCATGAGCATGTTCTGACTCGTATGCCAGTTACTACGTGCTCCGAGATGATATGCTGGCATACTATGTCAATGACGTCGTCGAGAGATTGGCCAGCAGACAGGACGGCGAGGGATGGCAGGTGGCCGTGTATTTTTATTTTATTTTGCATTCAGTTGTTGACTATCACGACGCAGGAGATCGAGGCGACGCTGCACTGCATTACCTCCATCCAAGAAGCAATCGACATGGAAAATGTACCTCATCTCAGCCGCCTTTTTAGTCCGGAAGTCCTCGGAAGACTACCCTCAACAGGAAGGTCGAGGATTAGAAGAACAGCATTAGGTGTTATTGGTACATATCAAGCGTATCATCCGTGACATGGAGCTAACATAATTCAGGTGCTTATTCCTCATGGTTTGCTACCCAGTCTCATCCACCACCATCGTCACCTCCTACGAACAAACCTAACGTGCTTCTGACGGTCCTTTCCTACGTGGTCTCTGCTCTACCGGATCCTTCTCTCTGCTTGTCTGCGGCGACTGCTCTGCGAAACCTATGCGAAGCAAACAGGAAGGATTTAGCTGTACACATCGGAGCATTCGGAGAGCTTCATGCAGGTTTAAACAGGATCCCGGTTCGTCTTTCCTGGCCGTAGAGCCGATATCTTCGATTTCTTGATGGCATTATGCATTCTTTTAGGATTCGGAAAAGGGCAAGGTACTGCAATCAATTGCCAGCGTGATTCAAGCTATGCCACCTTCAGACGAGATTCCGGCAATCGAAGTGAGGACCGCTGTCTCAAAAGCAACTTATTCGCTCATCTCTTTATAAAGGCTATTGTCAATCCTATCGTCCAAAAGCTGCACGACGCTCTTCAATCCTCTTCAACGGTATTATACGGCCGATATCTGTGCATTAACGGTTCTGATCTTTTGGCGGCCACAGCTTCCGGATGAGGCCCGCATATCAACCATCTTACAACTTGAAATCTTATCCGGAGTCGCGAAAGGCTTGACACGTACTGTTGAAGGTCTGGCGGTATTGGAAGACGACTCGGACCCCGAGGTGCAAGCTGAGTCCGAACAAGTCAAAGCTGCACGCGAAGATTCTCGAGCAATCAAGCTACGAGAAAACATTTTTACGGCCGTTAGAGGGATCGTAGAGCTGTGGTCGACAGATGCAGCAATTGGTCACGTAAGTCGTTTGCCACGTTATACTCGAATCTACCTTGAACAATTGTCTATTTAGTCCCTCAGCGATCTCTTCAAGTCTATAACTTCTCTACCTTCCGATATCACTCTTATCTCGCTACCTGCTGGCCCATTACTCGAGCTTGTATGTGTGGCTGTGCAGAGGCAATTGACAGCAGCATGGCTGTCACTAGCCGCCATCCTCATCGCCCAGCTGAACCCACCTGTATTTTCGTTGAACCTTAAAAGTGGCCCAACACCTGAGGCGGAGATGACGGTACAAAGGCTTTTGCCTGTATTGATGCAATGTGGTTTGGCCATGCTGGGTGTCGAAGGTGCCATGGAAAGTGTTCGTCTGTTTTCCTTCTGTCGATATTGTTTCCGTCTTGATTTGTTATCCAGAATCCCGATATAGTGCAAGAGTTCTTCTCATGTATGGAGAGGGTACGTCCACTCGATGCAACAACATTTTTTCGTCTTCATTGTGTCGCTCAGGTCGCGCAAGATTTCACGAACACCTTCTATGCTCTTTCACCCGGCCTGCTCGATGCGCTAATCCAATGCGCTGTCAAGGCTTTATCGTTGCAGGAGCGGTATTCTCTTGTCTCCGCCTGCAGCTTCTTGGTATGCACTTACCTACATTGTTACGGCGGAGAACTGACCTACGAACAGTCGACTCTTGTCAACCGATCGTCATTGACGGATGAACTAATTGCGCATAAAACCGTTCTCCTGACGGCGCATGGCCGTTCAATTATGCGTGCGGTACTGGAAGGCTTCGCAGGTGTTGCTCCTAGGAGCGTCGTGCCCAATCTCATCGAAATGCTTGGTACCTTGCTAAGTCGAGCGAGTGGTCCTAATGCGGGTCCCGGAGGCGGCGCACCTCAATGGATGAAGGATATTCTGATGGCTGTATGTGCACACCTGCTTGCCACGATGTTATTGCTCAAATCTCCTCCGTAGGACGATTTCGTGCCCAGTAAGGCTGGCTCAGATGTGAAAGCTAAATTTATCAAGGCGGTAGCAGGGTCCGTCATCCGCCATCCTCTCTCATCCCGATGAGCTGATAATGATATGCGTTCTGCTAGGTCGCGGTCGTTGAAGCGAACACGAGAAGCCGCTCAGCAATTTACCCTGGTTGCGCGAGGCCTAGAGGGTTCGAACTTCGGATATTCATCGTTGACTATGTAGGATCGACCGGCCAATGTACACGTACCACATGCATAGAACAAGACGCGTGCTTGCTTGACGGCAACTGCGGCGACCACTCCTTTTCCTTTTAATCCAGGTGTGGATGTCGTGACTCTATAGTTCTCAATGGTTAGAGACGTTGGCAGAGTAAGTCTTATATACTCTTCTGCGTGGTTACTGGTCTTGACAGTTAAATTTTAGCTGCATTCGTAACTAAGCACAAGTGCCGACATACTCTATTCGACGGATTTAGGGCTGCCACAAAGCCTGAGTCAATACATCGAGGTTGCCAAATTACGTGAATTTCTGTCTCGAGATCCAAAGTTTGGTCGAAGTATCAATGACACGGCGATGCCGCCTATCGGAACGACATGGCTTGCCACGGCGAGTCTATCATCAAGCAAGGACGCATCGAATATTTATGGAGGAAAGGAAAGGTCATCGGGATTTACGTCTGCCTTTTGGTTGCATTTTCGCCCTTACGACGTCCGTCTTAGTGCTTTGAAGAGAATCAAACCATGATCGCGGAAATTGCTAAGCAGGCAGAGAAAAAACTGGCATGGGCGCTTATTTCTGCATCGTGGCAAAGATAAGGTAGGAGTTCTTCCCACAGGGAGTCCGGCGGCCTTAAGGTTTAAAAGTTGATTGCGTGTGTCCTTCATTTCCCCGTCGCATCTATCCATCGTCCGCCAGCTCACAGTACTACAAATCCCCACTTCACTGACGTCCATCTGGAAGTTGAACCAAGATGGACACAATCGCCCAAACCATACTCCGCGACAAGACGTCCTTCCCTCCTGCCATCAAAGTCCGACATACCTCTCAGGTGCATGCAGGAGACGCCTGTCGCCATCTCGCATCGGGAGGCCCAATCGGCATTGCCTACCACATTGACAGCCAAGGAAAAATCGACTTCATAGCCCTCTCGAATCTCAGTCTTGCCTTTGTCATACATTTCGACTACCCCCATAACAACGTGCCGCATGGCAGCGCCGAATTCGCAAGCGTACTTCAATCCGGAAGTAAAGTGCCTGCGACAGACGGCGTGGATATCTGCCTTGTCGGATTTTCGTTGTCGCGAACGGCCGTCCAGGTCAATAGCGTGACGCAACGACATGTACGAGGCGTGGATCTGTCAACCCTATTCTGTGCGAATGCCAGAGATCCATGGTCGCCTGCCAGGATTGTTAGGGAGCGGGTGTCTTCAAACGCAGACTCATGGGACATTGCACGTCTGTGGCTCGGGGAGGAGTCTACCGCTCGCAATGACGTTTGTCTGCAAGCCTGGCTGGCTGCATGGTATGTGGCAATCGTTCTTTTCCATGCCTTGCAACCCATGAGAGAACCTGACCTTACCTCACAGCGTCGCCAACAATTGTCCCAGTGAAATAATGGCCTCAGTAAAAGTCAGCACACGCTTCCTGAGCAAATCCGAACTTGCTTGCTTGGCGGACCTGGTAGCGCAGTCCGATCTTTTAGACTACCACAAGCCGAAAGAGGTCGTCAACGACTTCAGTTCAGGAGGATATAACAAGGAAGGAAAGTTTGAAATCCACAACGAACGATACAAGACGAGAGTACGTCCGAGTGAACTGGTACGCATACTCTTCCCTGTTTCGAGTATCCAATTTCCTGAACGTTACTATGATTAGACCCGTGTGGTCATGACTGATGAACATGGCCATGAATATACTGGAAACGCTAAAGGAGCCAAAGGGAAACGGACCACTATCAGAATGCATGACAAAAGCCGGAATATTGGGGCATTATCTACAGTGAAAGTTCTCGGGCGCCAAGAACCTACCAACCCCGAGAAAGCCCGCGACGAGCTCTTGTTCCTCCTTTTAACATCCAGAAAAGATCTTCGCACTTCGCCTTTCGTACGCAGCCTCTGGTTTCCGTTCTGGAAGGACATGCACGAACCTCCAGATACGGTTGATGAAGTCTACGCCGACTCTGTAATTCGCAAGATGCGACTGAATGAGTCTCAAAGAGCTGTGGTACTGGCTATGGTTGGCGAGAGATCCGTCGTCGTGGCTCATGGTGCGGTTCCTTGTTGTGTTTCTCCAGAACGTCACTAAAAAGGCTCTGTCTCTTTAGGTCCTCCCGGAACTGGGAAAACGACAACGATCGCTGCAGCGTCGCGCATCTGGGACCTCTGTCGTTTTCCGGTATGGATCGTCGCTCATTCCAACGTTGCTGTGAAGAACATCGCGGAAACTTTGTTCAAGAAGGAGGTCGATTTCAAGCTCATCGTCTCCAAAGAATTCTACGTTGAGTGGTGCGTCGAGCCATGCATTATCCGTTACAACGGCATTAGTTGACAGGACTTTCTTTACTACAGGCATGAACATCTCTATTCGGAGATCCAGGAGAAAGTCAGGCGCTCTGACGAGCTCCCAACAGACAAATTCGCGATGGAACGCGAATTAGGCGGGTCCCAGGTTGTGTTGTCCACGCTGAGTATGATCTCGAACCCCGCCTTGCACGACAACGGGACCTTCGACATTATCCCTGTCGAACGATTGGTCATCGATGAGGCATCTCAAATCAATATTTTTGAATTCATGGTCGGCATTCCATCTATTATGGCTATTATCCCCTTCTTTATTCTCATCTTCCTTCTAGCATATACTTGTTCGGTTTCAGTCCAGCCTTCAGAAAGTCTGTTTCTTCGGGGATCCTCAGCAGCGTAAGTGTCGTTTCTTTGCTTCGTTAAGGGTCTCCCAAGCGTCACGAAGTTCCCCCTTTCGGGCAGGATAAAGTTTCCGGGATGAAAACCATCTTCAATTTGCAACACATCTCGCGCTTGAATCAAGACCTTTTTTTGAACACCCAATGTTCGTGCGTCTGCGTCTCCCAACAACCAAATTATACTATTAATTCTCTCCAGACCGTATGCCTGTTCCAATCGGTGCTTTCATCTCGACGGCTGTCTATAAAGGACGGCTGATTTCCCAGCACCAGGTTACGCACCCATCGTGTCTCGCTTTTATCGATGTTTCCGCTCCTCAAGGGTCTGAAGAGCGAGCTGGTACAAGCTGGCGGGTAAATTTACCCCGTTACCAGCTCTTTTGCACCCTGACAGGAAACTTTCAGAATTTAGGCGAGGCTCAAACGATGGTGCACCTCGTGCGGACATACTACAAATCGACACACTTTTGCGTCATCACACCATACGATGCGCAGCGCGCAACGATACAAAAGGTATTACAAAAAGAGAACCTACCCTGGGATTCAGTATACAATCTCGACAGCTTCCAAGGTCGGTTTACATAATATATTTCCCTGTCCCAGGAGTTGAACGATTGCTGAATAATTTTTCTAGGCAATGAAGCCGACTTCGTCCTGGTATCGGTCGTCCGCTCCTCTCAACCCGGCTTCCTCGTTTCCCTTCAGAGGATGAATGTCCTGTTGACGCGATGCAGGAAGGGCTTAATCGTTGTCACGAATCGTGAATTCCTTGAATTTGGCGGGTCCGGGACGCTGCTCGGATTATTGGCGCGACACTGGCTATCCCGCTATGACGGAACCTCGTGGATAGATTGGCGGACTGTTGCAGATGCCACCGCCAGCCTTCCTGGTGCCCCGGCACGGCCTCGTCAGAAATTGGATACCTTGCGGCCATTTTCTGTCCCTGGATCAGCCTTCTCTCATCCTTCTTTTGCGAGCAATTCTTTCCCGTCTTTGAGAACCAATCTCCCTCCAAAGTCCCCTAACTTTCAAAATACGGAGCTATTTCCGCCTCTGTTGCAGAGAAAGACACCCATCCTTCCAGGCTCGTGGAAAGCTTCCAATCTTCCCCCGTTTTCTTATGCTTTTGTCGCTCGAACACCACGTGGTTGGTCGACTAGGATCAGTGCAAGGTCGATTCCCGACTCAACTCCATATGCAAACGTCGAAGCCGATTACTGGGAGAATGATACAGATGAACCAGTTTCGAGCTCCGTCAGCGTTTCAAGGCAAAAGGATGGAGGGACAATCTGGGGTACTCGTTCAAACGAAATGCAGAAAGTTCCCGGAGATGGGAGAACGTCGACACATAAATACCACCCCCACTCTCTCTTGAACAAGAGAACGGGGCCAAAGAAGGAACTTGAGAAGCCCAATCTCAAATACACTCGCAAGCCGGTCAATTCATCACACACGAAGTCTGGTCGTGATGCGGCGCATCCCAGCAACGTATCCTCACCTGCAAGGACCTCCGTGCCTTCCACCAGTGTCAAGAGTTCCAAGACCAAGACCGCGGAGACCCAGCAACCTAGCAAGCCGCTGGGATTCATAAGAAGCTTTGTTAAATATTCTTGAACCCCGTTTTCGCTGCTTTACAACAAGTTCTGTAATACCATTGTCCATACTCGAGTACTGACATTTATTTCACGGCCGGGCCGGCTAGTAATACGGGTAGCCTTTCATGTTTAGGGCCGGTCAGAACTCTTCGTACAACCGATCATAATTCAAGTTGAATATCCACGGTCAAGTTTTCGATAACTGCGTCCTCTTCAGCAATTGAAGAGATGGTTGAGATAACTATCTTGAAACGTCCCAGGTCCGAAGCTGCTTTGACCCAACGCAAGTTCTTCAAGAAAACCGCCCGAGGAAAAGTAATCAAAGGTGTGTTTAATGTCACTCTCAGAGGTCGATGCTAAGAAGTCTTTTCTTCTAGTCTTGAGAGAGCGGTATCTACGTGACGATGTCTCTTGCGGAATCCAAGACTGTCGCGAATGCGGCGGAAACGCTCTACCGGCAGCGGGAGAGAAGGGGCACCCATTGTTTCCCCAAGGTCACTTTATTCTGCCTGATACGAACGTATATTTATCGCAAGTGAGTTTTTAACAGCCCTAGAAATACTATCATTTCGCCCACATCTAGTAACCAGCCCACCAGATGGATCTCGTAGAATCACCTCTTTTCACGCCCCCAATAATCCTCTTGCAAACTGTGATTGAAGAAGTCCGACATCGATCCTTACCTCTCTACAACCGCCTGAAAGCACTGACGAGGATGGACGACAAGAATATCTGGATATTCTACAACGAGTACCGATCGTACGTCTGTCAGTTTGCTATGTCTTTTACAATCTGACTGAGCCTCAGGGAAACAGCAATCATAAGGGAAGATGGAGAGACACCAAACGATCGCAACGACCGAGGCATACGGAAAGCGACTACCTGGTATAACTCGCACCTCAGCGTAAATCGTCCGCCAATTCGTGGACAAGCTCCTCCAAAGCTACCTACCATCGTTCTCATGACCGAAGACGCGGCGAACAGACGGAAAGCGGAGCAGTCTGGTATCATAGCTATGTCTGGTACGTAGGGCATCCATCTCTCTCTTATCTTCATTCACCCAGCCACAGTACGGAAGTATATCGAAGGGATGAAAGACTCTACGCAACTACTCGACCTGCTGGCTGCTGAAGGAGCCGACTTGATCGAACCAACAAGGGTCAAAGCTGGGCGGGAGGCACTCTATCCAGACTATCTGCCCGCTACAACTCTCTTGGCCGGTGTCAAATCCGGTCATCTTCATCAAGGTCATTTTAATGCCAACCAGTTTAACTACCTCGAAGGAAGTGTTCCGGTACCGGGTTTCAGTAAACCTGTGTTGCTAATCGGAAGAGAAAACATGAATCGGGCGGTGGATGGTGACATTGTCGTCGTGGAGGTGTTCGACGACAGTGAATGGAAAGCACCGGCGGACGAGGTTGTGGACCAAGATTGTAAATACTTCTCGTACAACTGTTCTTTTCAGTGCTTACAAGTGTACAGCTACCCTCAAAAACGACGACGCAGAAGATTCGGAAGATGAAGGAGACGAACAGGATGAAGTCAAAGCACGAGAGTCCAAGCTCCTGCAGTCGGAGAAACGCACCTCCGAAAAGCAACCCACTGGACGCATCGTTGGGATTATCAAGCGGAACTGGCGCGCCTACGTATGTCACATCGACAGCACCTCCCTGACGTCGTCCAATACAAGTTCTCTATCTCAACAAACCGTCTTCGCTACACCCGTGTCCCGCCTTCTTCCTCGCATCCGCCTGCGCACCCGACAAGCACCCACACTGATAGGCCAGAAAATCCTAGTGACCATCGACAGATGGGACGTTACGTCGAGGTATCCGGATGGACACTTCGTTCGAGCGCTTGGCAAGGCGGAGAGCAAGGAAGCGGAGCAGGAGAGTTTGCTGTTGGAGTTTGACGTGCCATATCGACCGTTCGGGAAGGCAATCTTGGATTGCTTGCCACCGGAGGGCGAGCAGTGGGTCGTGCCTCTGAAGAGTGAGACGAGCAAAGAATGGAAGGACAGAGAAGATCTAAGGGAGCTGTTGATTTGCAGCATCGATCCTCCTGGTGCGTATTTGTGTTCTTTTATTAAAGGATTGACATTTATCGTCTAGTTGGTAGCTTGTCAAGATATCGATGATGCGCTCCATGCTCGCCCTTTGCCCAACGGCAACATCGAGGCTGGCGTTCGTAAGCGTGCTCTTCTATGTTTCTCTGAATATATACGCATTTATCTTTGCTAAATTAGATATCGCTGATGTCTCGCACTTCGTACACCCAGATACACCTATGGACAGCGAAGCAGCTTCAAGGGGCACAACCGTGTATCTTGTCGACAAACGCATAGACATGTTACCTGCTCTGCTGGGTACGAATCTGTGTTCGCTGCGACCGTTCGTCGAGCGGCTGGCCTTCTCAGCTATCTGGGTATGATGCCTTCTTGGATGCTGTCGACTTTAATGTAATTTTGTCGACCTTCAGGAACTAACACCAGATGCCGATATCGTGAATGTTCGATTTACAAAATCTGTCATAGCCTCGAAGGCTGCCTTCACGTACGAGGAGGCTCAAATACGAAAGGATGATCCGTACGTCCTTTACTCCTCCTTCCTTTTCCTCCTATGACTATATGTTGACCCCCTTCGCAGACATCGGCAGGACGACCTTACAGCAAGCATACGTCTACTCAACTCGCTTGCCCAAAAGCTCAAGGCCAAACGAATGGCTGCCGGAGCTCTCAACCTTGCTTCGCCAGAAGTCAAGATTCAGTTGGACTCTGCCGAGTCGTCCGACCCGATCGACGTCGAGCAGAAGGAGATGCGGGAGACCAACAGTCTTGTCGAAGAGTTCATGCTGCTCGCCAACATAAGCGTTGCACGTAAGATTGAGGAGACCTTCCCACAGACTGCTGTCCTGAGGTACGTCGTATCGATCCAAAGTGAATTCCTGATGCTGAGGCTCAACTTTAGGCGTCATATACCGCCACCCAAGACCAATTTCGAGAAGCTACAAGACATCTTGATAAAAAGGAAGGGGTTCAAACTTGACGTGTCGAGTTCTGGGACCTTGGCAGCTTCTCTGGATCTGTGTGTTGTACGTGTGCTAACCTTGGATCTTAAATTTCTTTGGTTACGATTTCAATTGACGTTCTCCACAGGACGAGAAGGAGCCAGCTTTCAACACTCTTGTCCGTATCATGGCTACCAGATGCATGCTTTCTGCGGAGTATTTCTGCTCTGGCAGTGTCGGAAAAGACACATTCGGGCATTATGGTCTTGCAAGCCCAATATACACGCACTTCACCAGTCCTATTCGTCGTTATGCCGGTAAGTTCATCTCGACAAAGTGATGGAATTTTGATTTCTTATCCCTCCTGCCCTCCTGCGTAGACGTGCTCGCGCATCGTCAGCTAGCCGCTGCCATTGGTTACACACCTCTTCATGCCTCCTTACATTCTAAGAATCACGTCGAGCGGGTGCTGGATGTCGTCAACCGCCGGCACCGGATGGCTCAGATGGCCGGCAGGGCCAGCGTCGAGTTCTATGTAGGGTTGGCATTGAAGGGCCGGAATGAAAAAGAAAGCAAGCTGCTGGGTAAAGGTGCAGAAGTCAGGGAGGAGGCGTTCGTCATTCGGACATTCAGGAATGGGCTGAATGTGTTCGTATCCAAGTGAGTCCTTCGCCTTACCTAGTCGCTCTCCTCACTAATCTGCCTCTCATTCCCTAGATTGGGTATCGAAGGCTTAATTACCTTCAAGAAGGACATGGAGTTCGATGCGGACAACTACTTCATCACTGTTGGTGGCGATACGAAGATCGCGGTGTTCGATAAGGTTACAGTGCGCATAGAGGTGGAAAAGGATAAGAACACCCAAAGAGGGAGAGTGAAGATGACTCTCGTGCATCCAATCGATTCCAGGGGGTTATGAATGATATGCATCTCATGTCCGTTCACATTAGCAAAATTATAGAGTATGTGGCTTCTTTAAGCGTGTAGAACTACTTTCAACGCGGTTGGCATTTGTCGAAATGTTTGCCCGATAGGGCCTTGCCCAGACCTTGCCTAAAATTAGAAACGCGAAGCCCCTAAATTAGACGTGTCACTATCACGTGTGTGCTTCCTAATACCACCACCGACGATTACGCCATTTCAATTCTTTCCTCCTCCGATAAAGGTCCAACCATTGGGCATGTTTGGCCGTCTCAAGAATCTCTTTGCTTCCCCAGTCATCGACCCGTCCAAGTTTCGCGCAGCTATGTCCAGTAAGAGTGTTCGAATACACTCCTCGTTTGTTGACATTGACGTACATTTACGCAGCCTCAACAACTCAACCTCAAACTGCCACATTTGCAGCTGGATGCTTCTGGGGTGTCGAACATATATTCCTGAAGCATTACCCACCGTCAGAAGGCAAGGGGATCCTGTCGACCACAGTTGGTTACACGGGAGGAAATCCCTTGGTCACCAATCCAACCTACAAAGTCGTTTGCGGAGGTGCTACAGACCACGCTGAGGCTCTCAAAATCGAGTTTGATCCCACCAAGGTGTCGTACGACGAGCTCGTTGGTATGTTCTATCCAGTCTTATCTGTTTCATCCCATGTTCATGACGCTTGCAGAGTTCTTCTATAGAACACACGACCCTACGACCGTCGACCGTCAGGGAGCTGATACCGGGACGCGTAAGTCACTTCCTTCGGCCTATTTAACAACAGCCTTCCTTATCTCGCCCGGTTCTCGCAGAATACCGTTCTGCAATCTTCACGCATTCAGAAGAGCAAGAGGCTATCGCGAAGCGTGTCACTGAAGAAATTCAAGCCAAACACTTCACACCGAAAGGTTTGCCTACCATGTTCCATGCTCGGACCATCGACGGATGATTGACGTGATTCTTCTTACCAGGTGAGAAGATTGTAACGGAAATCGTCCAGGCAGGGCCGTGGTGGGACGCAGAAGAATATCACCAGCTGTACTTGTTCAAGAACCCAAGTGGATACCAATGCCCCACCCATCGTTTGCATTGGTGAATGTCTGGTTGTGTAATAAATGCTTAGAGGGATAGACTGCAAGTTAAGCTTCTGTTCGGTCATGTACGATGTATGTATTCATCATGGAGTGTAATATTCAAGTTGAAGGGTATAGCAGTACCTTTCCTTCGCCGACTATCGAACGTCTCTCAAGACATGCCTAGCCAAGTTTAGACGCCGAAAAACTCAATGGTCGACAAAATACTATATTCAGAAGTAATTGACGATCGCGGAAGCTGACCGCAACGGACTTAAATGTAGAATACGAACCGCCGAGCCACAAGTTTTCGCGACATCACCTCCGCAGGCAGGTGATCACGATCTCATATCGCAGGAGGGGAACAACATTAATTTACTATTTTAACAGTGACTGATACTAGGTATTAAGTGGAATGACACCTCATCTCCTACAATGGCAAGACGCACAACATATCACAGACACATCTACACTGTGGGTGCCGTGCACCCTGTCACACCAGCCAGTACACAATCCCTCCAGGCGGCGTACATCAGAACAGCGAAGTTGTTGCCCTCTGGACTGCCCGTGGTGAATGGAGTGCGGTCGCCCCACCAGAGAGGATTGACAGCAGGGGTGACGATGCCCTCAGCGGTGACATGTGGGCCCGTCCCAATGACGGTGCGGATACCCTCCGCCCACTGGACGTAGTTGCTGATCTCCGACTCCCTCAACAGTACGCCTTCGCGTGCAAGCAGGGGAGCAGCCGTGACAAGGCGATATGCAACGGCAGCTTGGAGCGTCGACCCCGCAATCTCGCCCCACCAAGTCGGGTCATCCAAGTAGTTCCTCAGCAGCCCTCCATCGGTCGGCACGCGCATCACACCGTCGAGGATTTCGCGGATGGTCGCAGTCAGGTCCCTGACAGCCGACCTCTTGAATTCCCTCGAAAGGAAGCGGGGTGGTGCCCGGAGCACGGTCGCAAGCACGCGTATCATACCTCCTGTGGCCCACGCGTTGCTCGTAGACCAGAGGCCGTGATCAGCGCTCTGAGGACCGATGATGTGCTCCCAGAGACCGTCGGCGATCGCGGGGTGCGAAGTTGGGGGAGTGGCTTCGCCGGTGGTGGTATTGGCGCGCATGACTTCACGGTACCATAGGCATTGGTTGACGGCTTCGACCAGGACCGACGCGTTGTTGGTCGCGACACCATAATACGCGAGGAAAGGAGGGGCCATGTAGATGAAATCGGCCCTACGAAAACGTCTGGGCACGTTCATCGCTGGAGATGAATGGACTTACCAGAGCTCGGTCACGGAGACGCGATGCGAGATGGCGCCGTTAAACCATCGTGGTGCTTCGTCGATTATGAAGTCGGCCTGCTCCTTCGCTGCAGCCGAGTACGTCTGGTTGGTCTTGCCCAACATGAGCGCGCCGACGCCCAAGCTAGCGGGGTCGCTGACGGCGCCATCACCGTCACTCAGCGCGTTTGCGCCTGTGCCGATGACGATTTTCTCCTTTGCGTATGTCAGAGAGCGGGAGTCTTGAGGTTGGATGGTGGGGATGGGGAATGGCCTCCCAAACACCGAGTGTTCGGCATCGTACAGTTCGAGGAGCGCTTCGGTGGCGGTGCCGTACTCCCATGAATGAGAGGGTAGAGAGACCGCTTTTTCGGTAACGGCCTCGATATCGAAGCCGGGGGAGAAGGGGAACGCTTCGCTGGCAGCACGCGTGGTGGGTGAAAAGGCGCCTGAAGCGATGGAGGAGAAGGAAACGAGGGTTGAGGAAATGACAAGCGAGCGAAACATTTTGGGTGAATATGGGGAACGCTGACGAGAGGTTAAACCTACCGAGCATCAGCCGCCCTTCAGGTTATGTATGTAGACCAGTGCACGCTTGGCGAGGCGCTTCTTTTCTTGAACAACATCCTGACAGTTTCAAAGTCTTGTGCCATAGTCGAGAAAGACTCGTAAGAGCGACCTAGAAACCCGTAGCTGCGGAAGTGAAAGATGCCGAAAAAATGAAACAGCTTGTAAACAGAAAGTTTTTGTCATTCAGCCCTGTCAAGGGCTTGAATGATGAATCAGGTGGAAAAGGAATAAGCGATTGCCACGTGCGTCCGAAGTACGCTACACCATGCGAGACTCTAAATGAAGGGTCGGGGAGGCGCGTTCCTCAGGCCTCAGGTGTAGTGCTACGTAGGTCTACTATTAGACGTTCATTTCTGTTCGCCCTCAATACGCAGGCATCCGATGAGCTAGGCTTTTAATGTGGGTCTTGGCATCTGGAGGGGGCGACTAGATAGGACAACAATACGACACAAGCAGCAAGCTCTGGTCCGAACATTGTAAAACCAAACATCTAGAACAGTCATTAGCAATGTGGAATCTTGAACCCGTCAACGAAGCATTGCACTTAGTCAATGAGTGAACGTTACCGCCCACCGTCTGACTTCGTTCACGGCAAGGAGAAATAAGTACGGCATCCACAAGCCCACCAAGCTAGAGGTAATGAATATCAAAGAAAGGGTTCGAGGCGGAGAACTTGAAGGAATAGATGCGTATCAAAGAGTTGCTACATTTCCTCGGCCGAAGACTGACTCCAGGCGTGTCGGCTTCAGCTTGGCGGAAAACGAGAGGGAAGTGCCGTGTTCTCGACGCATGCCGACGCATGAGAGTGCCGTTCGGTCGCACATTGATCAGATTTTGCAGGGTCAGCACTTCAGGCACCAGAGGTATTCGCGGAACGGGCGATGACAAATTGGAAATCATCCCACGCACATTTGGCGAGTGTGGCGCATCCTCGTACTTACCGAAATCGGACGTATGCTTTTGGGTAGTACGCGAATTGTAAATCCCGTATTGTAGACGATTTCTCATCGTGATTCGTGACAGTACATATCTTGGACGACAGTAAATGCGTAAGAATTGTAGGGTGAAAGGATTCTGTTCATGAAACTTCGTACAAGCATCAGTAATTCCTGGGCCATATCACATGCAGTCACATTAACTTGTGAGATGCATACAACTGTTGCGATAGCCTACAACAGCTACGATATTGTTGGAATATTGCAGCCACGATCACATGCGAATACATGGGAATACATGCCAGTCCCCCTGGTCTCAATAATTGCAAATCTGTTATGATACTTCGTAAGGTTGTCTGGAGGTCATGAATCGCATGTTATATTATGAAGGGATTGTGATGCAACTGCCATGTCTCAATGAAGTCACAAGTCGCTGTGGATTCTGTCATTCATTCACAAGTAGGGTACAATTTCGAACATCAACACACAATTCATTACGAGCGGAAATGTAAGTTACATAAAACTGTCGTATCAAGCACTGTAAAAACCCGCCTGCAGACGCAGCCGCCAGAGATACGTCCACTTTTTCCTCGCCCACCGGGGGATACTCATCTAGTAGTAACAGATAAGCATTTGGCTCCTAGACGGAGAAGCACCACTTACAGGTAAACACCCATACCAGTACTCTTCATTGACAGTGGGAGGCCAGCGGACAGATACAGGAAAACAGAGACCACCGTCCCCACCATCCGTAGCCCCAATGACTTCCCCCCTGCCCGGAACAACCAACCGTGCCCGAGACGGCAAGACCGAAGGCTCAAGTTGAACAAGAACGAGGGCTGTATCCAGCATCAAGGATGAGGACTGCGGCGGGCAGTTGAACCCTACGTGAGCGGGTGTCTATGAACAAAATATTAAACTCACATTCCATGTGCGTGTCGTTGTCTTTACATTACGTGATGGAAGGATGAGAGTGTGCGGAGGCGTGGTATGTTGGGGTCAAGAAGTCCAGCGCGACAGAAATGTCTGCAAGGGCTAAGAGCGAGAAGGGTAGACGTGGATACACTCTGTGTATGCCATAGGCAAAAGCTGGCCAGGCTCTCGCTCATGGAATATACAGGGCGGGGAGGCAGAGGAGGCAGTGGTGGTGGTTGGAGACGAAAATCAACCAAGTCTCGCGTTTGGGTCAAGTTCAACAATACCACGTGATCCGGCAAACGCCGGCCTTCCTTATCCAGATGCCAAGACCACGACGCAACCGCCTTGGGCCCCTCCATATGCCGTCGTTCTCAACACTCTTTCTGAGTTAAGAAGCCATATGATGTGTCGCGAAAGCAGTTCAAAATGACCTGAAGCAAAAGCAGAAGGGCTTGTACTTTTACTAATGTAGCCTCTGCCTTACCGGGTCGTGGCAAAACATGACCCCCAATGACAATTTTACCCACCTCATTACCCAGTCAAAAGAATTGTGGCTCGTATATGATTTAATTACAACAGTGTCTACGTTATTGTATGCTCACACATATCTATGGCCGTGATAACGGGCCACTCACAATCCAGCCTCAACATTGGGTTGCCGTCATAACTCCTGACCTTAATTGCGACCATGTCGCGATGTGATCACAACCTTGTCGTGATCATCCCATGACTGGCGACAATATTGTGACCCAGTTGTGACCTGTGCAATTCTATTCAATTTCCCCCAGGATTTACTGATGTTGGCTTTGGGTTCAACCCGGACTTGTATTCCTTCCTAGTTGTATTCTAGGACTCGTACTCTACAACCTGACCTCATAATATTTAAATTCTAGCAGGAAATTTTAATATCAATGGGACCAGGAGACCTGCGAAGATAGGACCGTACCGAGTTAAACCATACGTCAAAGTGCATCCGCAAAAGCAGGCGAGCTTTTACACACTTTATTATTACGCTCTGAGCGCCACCTTGTGGTAGTTCACCAGTGCCAGGGCGAAAGACAAGATACGTAAACCGTCTTTAGGTGAGGTGCCACTTCTTACTAGTATCCATTGTCAGCTCTTTTCAGTTGTGTTCATTGTTTGATATCACGTCAAAAGCACAAGGAGAGCTTTGTTAAATACGTTGTAAGTGCCCTCACAAAGATAGCCCAAGGAATGCAACGTTGTCTGATGGGGGACGGAACGGGCATTTAACCCACTTAACGCACTTGAAATCATTGAGGGAATCACCTAGTTTATGGATCAATTTGTCTCTCCATCTCCCCGAACTAATTGATACTGATCGTGGGTCGAATTAGTTCTCAAGTGAAAAAGGAACGCCCAAGACTGGAAGGAAATCAAATTTACCCCATGTCCGTGAAGTTCATGTAGTGGATAGCATTTCAAAGTCAGTAATAACGCGTTCTGAATTATAGGTCCATGTGTCGCTTTTCTTGTTTGAGTTAACTGCTGTCTCGCAGACCTTGCAAGTGAACAACAAGAAGGAGACCCGACAAGCGTTGTTTGCAGAAGCTGCGCCATCGATAGATGATGTCCATACATCGGAGAACTGAAGCCAGAATCCTTACCCTGCGGTCCTTCACGATGTTGATGGGCTCAACACGAATACTGACGGACCTGCTGAGATTTAAAATGCTACTGTGGAAGATCGTTCCCAGAGGTTCGGGGATCGAGCTTCGTAGATTTCTGGTGTGGATAGAACTGTAATATTCAGCAAGGTATCATTGTCAAGGAATATTGGAAGCCTACTACGATTCTAGATCGCCCAAGTAACGACGTTCGTAGAGAGCTTCCTGTGCGTAGAGAGCTATAGCTTCGAGATTGCCAAAATCCCGGCGTCCAGTTCTGGAGAAACCTAAAGGGATGGTCACTTCGATGGGACCACCGGCGGATCGTTCCGGCAAGACGACAAAAATCAACGGCGAATGCCGCGAACACGTTTATCCCAAGTTCCCTTTTATAGGAGGTGTCGCGCCGCATTTGGGCTCAGCCACACCGTCGCCCACCGTCGTTCACCTGAGAAGGTCGACGCGTAAACGTAATCCTCAGGAAGATAAAGAAAATCCGTAGCCGTAGGCATTCAAGTTGTAACCCGTTTGTGCGCGTTTGTCACTTTTTTGTTTTTTTTTTGTTTCTTCAACCACCCGCTGTCGTCCGTTGTGCCATCCCTTTGAGCCACACTGACCTTTGTTTCCAACACCATATATAATCGCTCCTTCATCCGCGATGTACTCTGCAACCAGCGTCCTCCTCTTCTTGTTCCAACGCGTCCATCGCCGCCGCTGTCAATGCGCACCAGACACCCAAATGCCACCCTCTGGTCAGCCAGGGACCGATCACCAGTAAACACACTTCAAAGAACATGGCCTCAAGATGCTTCTCACAGGAGGCGGCTCTCCGACCTGGACATGAACCACCCTACCCGTCAGGCGAAGGTAAGTTCTATGCTGTATATTCATGATTGTGTTCAATGACGACGGTTCGCGCGACTAGGAAACCGGGGCGACAGGCATTTACAGCAAGTGGAATCGTTTCTCGCCATGGACCCCGACGATTCATGCTCGAAATCCATGGTTCAACGAGCTCGAGGCGCGTCAGGGAGAGGAGATCAAGGCATCTCCGACAGCTCTTCGCGGCGCGGCGGCATGGCAGGCAACATCGTCGACGCCCCCCCAGGGACTCTCAGTATCTGCCTAGGACAGATGCCATAAGGAGCCATGGCTCTGCTGCAGGAACTCGACGACGTGCGACAGTCCTGCATGCTTCGGGGAACAGCCCAAGTCTACCCTGCTCCATCTGTTCAAGCGGCAGCGTGAAGAGCCTTGCGAGGATGCTGCGTAGTCGAGATCGCCCCCTCCAGGGACTCAACGGCCGGCCAACTGATACCTCTTCGAACGACACCATTATCTCACCAGCGCGCCGCTGCATAGCAGATTTGGCTCTAGAGGAGGCAAAAGGGTTGCAGAGGTATTCGAGGCGGACAACAGCGAGACAAGGACGACCAGCGCACACCGATCCTGGCAACGGGACGGGGCCAGACGCGCCAAGGACCCAACAGCTCCTCAACCCTTCACGTCCTACGTCCTCCAACCGGTCTCTCCCCCATCACCAACGCTGACCTGTCGCCACGCCAGCGTAGCAAAAATCTCGAGACCACAACCGGGTCGCTTCAGCTTCGACCTGTCTTTCAAGGGTCTTCCTCCATCCCCCTGCAAGCCTCAGCAGCACCAGGACCAACCCCCAACAAATGGTCAGCGCGCTCGCCCGCCAATCGGGATGCCGTTGTCGCAGACCCATGCGCATGATACCCAACTGCACTCTCCGCTGAGCCCCCGAATCCTGGGACCTTCCAGCAGTACACAGACGGACGGTAGAGGAAAGGTGCTTGAAGGATGGCAGCTCGTCGACGGCGTGCTGTTCTTGGAACCGGAGAAGGAGCTGAAGGAGGACGACCGAGAGAGGATGTCGCACACGACGAGGACGGTGACGAAGCAATGGTTGGTACCGGCGTTATCGGATCTACGTTTTTATCTGATCTTCGGTTTTTTTTCTTATCAGTTCAGACACACGACATGGGCCTTCGCGGACGCAAATGTGCAGGGTATTGGAGAGATGGTCGGGTCTGAGTCGGATGGGGGTGAGAATACCAGGGAGCCATTCACCAATGGATGATGACTACCGATCTGGTCCGCTTCGCCTTACGTTGAAGGAGTACGGAAGGCCGCCAGACAACTTCAACAGTAGAGAGCAATTGCTCCTCGCTTTCCGTGGACGCTGTGGCGGGTACGTTTCGTCGGGTGCCCATCGGCCACACATGAACTAAGTCTTGTTATGACTCAGCCACGAATCCTGGCGGAAGGGCCGGAGCTCTGCATCTCGGATAGCGGCTGTCAACAATTATTCTTCTGCGGGAATCATGGCGGCCACATCGGGGTTGGAGAGGGCGTTACTCAATTGGACCTGACGTTCGTGTAAAGATTGGACGCCAGCAGGACCTTCTTCCGCAGCGCTACACGGCGGAAGTCGAAAACCTGGCCGCAGTGCCCTGGCTTGATTCCTTCGCCGCGTTTGCAAAGCGGGCTAGGCAGACCTCAGTTATCTTTTGTCTGGAACTGACTGCTATGATTGCGACCCTACCGTAGAACGTATACAGGGCATACTTAACGGCCTCTACGTTCACTCTCTCCGATGGCCTTCCGAACCAGGTCTTGCGAGGTATATTAGAAATACGGAGACTGACGGAGTCAGGTTCAGGATGGCCCTAGTCCCAAACCTCCGTTTGGCGCCACTACCGCGCCCCGACCATGAGCTACTCTGACTCGATTTTCTCATAACCTCACCATGCTGTAATTGAAAGTCAGGTTAAGGAGGTACCTGCCCCCAACCGGATTCGGCTGAAACTCGAACGGCACGAATCCAGCATCTTTCGCTCTGTTCGCAGAGATGCACGGACAATGCAGATCAACGATGACGCGCCGGTAAGTACCTATAGTCCTTAGGAACATGCTGCGATACTCCACCCATGACTCTAGTGCCTTCAACTCCAGGAATACCGCGCATCTGGGCCGAGGGAGATCGTGCACGACATCTGTGTCCAATGGCGTCGAAGCCCCGACGATCCTCACAGATAACATAATCTCGACGACGCCATACGAGGAGACCTGGGAATCAGCGAACACGAACACGCGGACACACAGGAGGCCCAAGTATGCAGAGGTGGACGTATTCCCACTCAGAAAGAAGACAGTGAACGAAAGACGGAAGCCAATCAGCAAATGCACCGTCTCTCGCCCTCACCCAGCCGATCCGAAGCCCGAGACGATTGAACACCGAGACACTGGCATGGATTATCAGGGACGACTCGTAAGTTCTGCACGAGCTCGAGGAAGACAAAGCCGAGCAGATGAGACTTCGGCCCTAAAGTATTCGCCGCAGCTGGAGACTGAGCACATCTATCTCCACGGGATTCGAGGCGACAGCATCGAAGGGGTAACCGACCTGTGTGGTGGTGCGGGGTCAAACGCATTCGGCCAATGCAAAACATCTGAAGACGGAAAGGGAAGCTAGCCAGAGTGGCCGACTCATGGGGGTTTGTCTTCGGTATCCACAGTGGTTGTATATTTTCCTGGAGCAGGGACTGGCATCGTTCCACAAAGTTTCTGCTACGTTTTTGCCTTCTCATAGCCTGCCTGTTCCACGTCGACGATTCCTCTAAACCTCATACCACACCAAAAAAATGGTCTCGCGAGGAAGCAGGGACGGATATCAACAGAAGAAGACTGGGCACGGAAAATTGGCTCATCACTCCCGGAAAACCGCCGAAGTCTTAATCTTTCAATGGAGGGGAGTCCCTTCCAGCAACGTAGTGAGTTCCATTCTTCCTGATAACTGTACGGCATTCCTAACCACACTTTTGCTTCTTCTGATAGCCCGCAATCCATGACCTCAGATAATAAGACCGTCAGCACCTGGCGTATCTTGTCCACTTCCCACACGGAATCCTCCTGAGAGATACTTCAGTACACTTTTTGATAAAGCCACTCCAAGTGACAGGTCGTATGTAGTCTACTTCGATAGCAAAAGAAAAGAACGTGAACAAGAAAAATTACACGAAAACGCGGCGTACAGTACAGAATATCATGATCGAGTGAGGACGTCAATTCGTATGGATTGAATATGCAGAATGCCGAGTGGAGATGCTGAGATGAGTGTTTGATGATTGATGCCGTTGAGTCAAGATATCTTTGAAATGTGATTTTGACTGCCGCTCCCACCTTCACTCCACCTCGTCAACGACAACCATCTACTCTCATAGCCCCTACCAACACCATCATGGTTGCGCCCGCGGAACAAAGCTACACCACGGCCAAAGCCCGATATAATTGTCGACTTCAGCCTTCTTCTCCTCCTGATGCGCCGGCGTTATGTCCACCGGAGTTGGGAGAAGACGAGAGGCCTCGAAAACTACTCCTGGCACCGGATGCAGCAACTCGAAGTCGCGAATTGGTAGTGAAGTGGTGATGAGGTGATGGTCAGGTTGCGAAATCTACGGAGCCCTCCACTGGCCTGATGGATGATGACTATGGCCATCGACGTCGCGTAGACGAGTACCCCTGCGATCATCTCGACGTCGCGCGATAGATCAGGCCTGCCAGCATGAGATGGCGGACATCATCCTTGGATGAGGAGCATTTGGGGCTACAAGCACGTGGTCAGTATCGTTTTCGGTGATTTACAAAATAAGATTATAAGAAAATGCCGGAGAAAACCTTGAATTCGAGACAGAAGACAAAAAAATTCACCCATTCATCGCCCTTCCACCTTCTCACCCAGAGCGTCATCCCAACCCCCATCCCAAAGAGAATAGTCGGTAATAGAAACAACAGTAGATAATGACGTTAGAAAGCCAGAGAATATCTCTTTGGTGCCAAAAATTCCAGTTCACTTCGATGACGCCCTCGTGCAGAGAGGCCACACCGGAACTTAATAACTGGACTTGAAGGGAACCACGGCAAATGGATGCGAAAGAGGTCCGTCTATCGTGCATAGTCATCCAGAGAGGCGACTGCTCAGAAGGGTAGCTGAATAATACATTTCTCTCCTGCGTGACGAGTGTACATGGGCTCCTCCGCTGACGCCAGTTCATTCATCGATTGGCTCTATAGCTTTCCGATGCTCCTCACAGTCCAGCCTAGCATGACAGGGAGTAACTCGCCCCTCAGGATTCTCCTCACTCCTCCAAGATAAGCAGTGTACTTGGAAGTGGGGAGTGGATGAAATGATGAGGGTCAAATGCTCAGTATCTATCAACCATGCACCACGTTCGGAAGGCAGGCAGAGGTCTGCTATCCGAATACCACGAATAAGACCCTCGAACAACTGGTGAAGAATGATGCCGTCGCAAAGATGGCTGGAACACGGGAAGTCGGTGTTACTCCATATGATGACCGGATTAAATTGTAAAACACACCAGAGAGACAGAGCTGTCGGTAACGTTCTGTGATGCGAGTACCTAACGTCAATAATTGAATATGAAGGATGGGGTATGGGTGTTGATGCAGAAATGGATGAAGCTCTTTGTCTTGCCTCAAGCTTTCAAGCTCAAGTCCAGCTCGACATCCTGCCCGGCCCGTTTCCCCCGTTAGCCATTATGGCCAAAAACACACGCCTAAGAAACAAACACATCGAGAAACTTGGGTCGCTTGGAAGATAGACTTGTATTTGAAGCATTGCGAAGGGCATCAATCCAAAATCCCTTCACATAAATTCGTAAATACGATCATAACACATATCTGTATTCCCGATTTTGTCTGTCGGTAAGATCCAAGAATTCCTACACGAGAACCGTCAGCATCCACATCGTCCAGATTCAGCGCCCCGTTCATACCTTATCAACCTTAACCTTTTCAACTTCCCCGTCCTTTCCCACCCGTTCAATATAGACATCTTCGTAGGTCTCATCAAGCGGCTCGCGATCGCGGCGCTTATTCTCCCTCGACAGCATGACTCGAATGATCAGTAAGATAGCCATACAGCAGGCGTAGCAGATGCCGATGATGATCCACGGGACATGGTTCCTACCGAGCGCGACAAAGGTCAGCTGTGGTACAGGGGAATGAAAATCCGGAGTAAAGGCTTTACCTGGGACGGTACTGCGACTGCCACATGAACGGCCCTGCAGAGTTGCCGATGCAATACGCAGAAAGCATGATGGCGTTGGTCGTGATACGTTTGGTGTGCCCAGCTGTAACACTGGACACCCAGGCCAAGGACAAGACGAAGCCCGTAGTGCCAACACCTGAGTGAATTCCGCGGATCGAAACAAGGGACGAAACTCAAAGGCGATGGGACGCACCAGTAATCCATACAGAGAACAGCAGCCCGATTTTGTTCTCCCAGGGTAGGAAATTGACCAAAAACACGCCCAACACGTTGGGAACCATATACAAGGCACCGACGTATGCTCGCGAGTCGGGTATGCGCGCCGCAATCGACACTCCTGTCCAGATTGTTACGATTTCGATGACGCCATCGACGCAGCCCAGTAAGGTAGTTTGCAAGGGAGTGAATCCGAACGATGAGACGATGATCTGGCGTTGGTTTGTCAACGAGTTTGGCACGTTGTCGAGAGCAGAGAAGAGCGCAAAGAGCCATGTCTTTGGATCAAGCAAGGCCTCGATCATTCTGAACGAGGGTTATTCTTAACATTCCGTGACACTCGTGGAGGTTGACGCACTGATCCTTCTTGAAATGCTTATTTTCCACGCCAGTTTGATTTTCCTGCGTATCATCAAATGAATTTCGTATCTCGGAGCACACTAGCTGAACATACCTTCAACCTTCGGACCGCTATTGCTCGTTCAGCGGGAGTTAGGAACCACGCGTTAGTAGGCGAGTCGGGGAAGAGGAACCTATGAACGTTCGATCAATGGGCGGAAACAGTTTCGAAGATATCACAAACCAAAACGCAAGTGCTGCCAGAAGAGTAATGATGCCTGTAATAATCATCAACCTATCGGAAGCAGAAGAACGTGTGAGATATAACGCTCGAAAAAAGCGATCGAGGGCATTCAGCTCATACCACTGCCAGGGCTCAAATTCTCCAGTTTTGATATGCAAGGTTCCAAAACTGATGAAGCCTGTTATAATCTGGGCTGAAGAACGAGGAATTAGTGAGGGACAGTGAATGTACTGTGTCACAGTTCATCGAATTACCTGTGCCATTCATCAGGACTAGGGGGGAAAACATCAGGGGACGCGGCGAGAGTATACAAGTACGAGACATACACCAATAGCCAACTCGCAGGGTCTGTTCCGTGCGGGTGTAGAACATAGAGCTGACAATCATGAAGCCTGCCGTGATCGAACCTTCGCACATGCCGAGGATGAGTCGCACAACAAACAAGCCAGCGAAATTCTTGCAAGCAGCGTGCGCGCACAGTGCGACGGCCCATATCGAAATGTTCAAGCTGCATTTAACTATGAGGGTGTTACAGCCAGAAGTGTGGACATACGTACGACATCCATTTTCCGACGGGGAAGCGCTGCAGGGCGAGGTTTTGAGGAAACTCGAAGGCAAGATAGCTGAGGTAGAATATCGTTCCAAGCCTTCGGGATTCGATATTCATCAGTGAGCTATATCGATAATAAACGTCATCGCTTCCGATGCGTACCAATTATATCTAGAAAGAGCTAGTCAATCAAAGCCAGAACCCCGAGCTACTTCGAGGACTTACTGGTTGGTAGTTAAATGCGTAGCTTCTCTAACAACGTCCCCCGATCAGTATCGGTGGACAGCAACAAGACTAGTGAGGAGTACCTGATTCCAAGAATAGCAGCGGCCCCGAGGGTTGTCTTATCCATGAATTGAATCCTGTCGCACAGTAAGAATAGTGGAACACTAGCCACTGGGGACATCCGCACCAGTAGAGGACTGTCGAAGAATAAGCGAGCGCATATGCCGAAAACTCGATTGTACTCACTGCACATGAGTGGAAGGATATGTAGGTCAATCTTCTTCCTATCAAACCATTGACTTGTCGCTCGAATAGTTCACTGAAGCTTCAAGGGACAAACCTGATGCGGAGTGCTTCTGCAGGATCAAGGGGGCCATGATCACCGGCGGCGAGCTCAGCAGCTGTATCTACCTCGCTTGTGGCGACGGCCACGAAATCGTGCTTCGAGTCCAGCTTCTCGTCTTCGGCTTCTGAACTGTGGCCCATAGTGTCCAGAGGAAGGTACGGGTTGGAGCGGGAGTCAGCTATCGGAATCAGCTGTGAGAGGGGCATTTCGCGCATATAAGAGAGCTATAAATACTCACTGGCTCTCCATGAGGCGATAAGTGGGAGCCAGTCCCACCGAAAGTGTGATTCCTTCCCCATGACTTCTATAGTCCCGTTGGCTCCTTCTCTTTATCTAGCCGATTAAGCCGACGTGGTGGATAAGCTTCTGCTAGAGATACGAGAGTAATCTTGCTTCTGAACGAGAATGGGGAACGAGAACGCGTCCGAGCTCCCGCAGCTCGCGATTGTCAGCATTCGAGTCCTGTCGAGATAGCAGTTTCAGAGTATGGAGGGGTAAATCGAATGAAATCCAATGACCTGGTCTTGTGGGCCTTGAAGCTTGAAGCTTGAAGTTTCAGAGATGGTGGTGGTGCTGGAGGAAGTTAGGTCGACACCGACGTCACATGCGCTTACTCCAATACGTCGTTTCTCACGAAGCCACAGACCCGAATTTTGTGAACTTGGGAGTTTTTTCTAGTGCACTCCATCATCTGTCCTAAAATCCGGCGAATCTAAGGGTTGTTGAAGATTTTGCCATACCGGTTCTCGATGAGAGCACAGCCAAGCCGAGTTGCTCTCTGAAATCCTGGAGAATGCATCCATGGTACCCTATGTACATGGCGAACACGGCCCGACTTTGGATTCACCTCTCATCTCAAGTGACCTCTATCATAAGGCCTCAGGTCATCAGCCAAGTTTGCAGGTGCTGGCACGATGTCTCTTCATGCCTTCCGAATCTATGGTCGAGCATCCGCGTCTACGACTCTTGCGCTTCCTTCGTTTCCTCAGCACGGACGTGGATCTCCCGTGCATCGGAAACTCCACTATGTCTCTTTCTATCCGGGGACTCCACAAGATGGCCGAAAAGCACGGTGTAACAGCAAACATATTGATACTCTTCCTAGAAAGCTACACAAACAGGCGGAGTATCGTTCTCCATATCTCGCCAAACGTCGAGCGCATAGACAGCGTCTTGCCAGACTTCTCCAACACCCACAGAAATTTTACACACAGCATACAAAAGGCCTATAGAATATGTATTTTCTCAAGGCAAATAGTTGAGTCCTTCATGGTGTTCAAAGGTGTATCATTAGCCGGTGGTGTCTCATTGGCCGGTGGATGACTGTACATCCATTTCCTTCTCAATGATTGCCCATTCCTTTCGTATTGCCGGCGTAGCAGGTCAGAAAGCAGCATCTGAGTGAACCATTTAATATTGCCACCGTTTTCACAAGCTGAACGCGAGAGGATGCAAAGTCGCGCTGGCGAAACCCACATTGGATGCATAGACAGGAGGATGAGAAGCTAGCCAGAAATTTGTCCTCGTAACAGTACACAGAATACTCGATAACGACAATTAATGTGCCATCGACATAGACATGTCCATTGCAGCAATCCATAGCAAGAATCAAATGTATGCTTCAGAAACGGCAAAGCAACTACTGAACCATCACGAATTACCTCGGACAAGTAGGATAAAAATTTACACAGAAAATCGAGAATCGACGAATCGAAAACGAATAACAATAAAAGCGAAGGAATAAACAGTCTGGCCTCCATGGCTCAGACAAAATATCACCGACGACTTAATCGTCGTTATCCTGCTCCATGGCCTCTCGTTCGAGTCGCTTCTTAATCGCGCTCACTAATGCACTTGTCAAAAAGCGTCAAAATAATGATGATGGTCGTAACTCACTGTCTCGCGAGATTTGGCCAGACGACATCCACCCTTCCGGGTATGCAGCGACGATTCGCTGGTACAGGTTCTTCCTGGCACCTTGGTCGCTAATTTGCATAACCGAGCCCTCCAACGTACTATATGAGTCATGAATTAGTTCAGCGACAAAACAAACAAACCAGGTCGAGCGACTCACTTCTTCTCGTTCTCCAGCCGACAGCACTCGTTGCTCAGCAAGACGAGCTCCCAAATGATCGCCTTCATCTCGTCGGTCAAGCGGTATCGCTTCGCAGGCGGATGGCTGTCCTTGCCGTCCTTTGGCTCGCCATCCGCCTGGGTGGGTGGTGGGCCGTCGACGTCCATCTCTTCGGTGCCATGACGCGTAGGTGCGCCTTCGCCCGTGCCGCCGCTGGCTTCACCCGCCTCAGTCCGCATCTTCTCCTGCCGCTTGTCCCACGCGATGACGCTCTTCTCCCATTCCTCCTCAGCTTTGGCGAACCCTTTCTGCGCGAGCTCGGTCAGCTGTGCCATGAGCGTGTTTTCTCGCTCGTGGAGGAGGGCGAGGTGGTCGGGATACACAGTTCGCTTGATGAGCTTCTGTCCGTATGATAAGTATTCTCGCGGACGACGGAACGAGAGAGAAGAGATACCCACCGTCATCGTAAACTTGTTATATGGGAACAACGTCGGCATCAATGAGAAGAAATCCTCATCATACTCGTCCAGCCGAATGGCGAGGATGGCGATTTTGGCAAGAGGTGGTTTGAGGCCCGCAGGGAACTTGCCCTTGACCGCCCATGATTCTTGCGCGATAAGCTTCTTCAACTCCTGGATAGCGGCCTGCAGATCAGGATGAAACATCGACTACAATTTTTTCTTCAGCCTGACAAGCCAAACCGAACAAGCAGACACACCTCATCTACAACCTTCTTCCGCTTCCCGTTCTCACCGACGACGGTGTTCTGTCGCTTCCGTTTCTGCCCGGCGTGCTCTGGGTCCGCCCCGGCCGCGATTGTGAGTGAGAGATTGGGCTTCTTGTTATCATCCTCCACGGGGATGGGCGCATCCCGCGTGCCTTCTGTAGAAAGGTCTTTCTTCTCCGCGCCGGCTCCCGTGCCTCCGAGAGATGGATGAAGGCCATAAATAACTTTCTTAGACTTCGGTTTCTTTGGTGTTCTGTCGTAGATGGAATTAGTTTTTTGTGTGAATGGATTCGAAGTGTGTGACGAAAGGGAAAATTGAAACGTCTGTCCACCCATAGATATGTGGCACATATTAATAGACTGCAAGAGCTGTGACACAGGCTGCGGACGTGCCTCGTCATTGGAGAGATGGTGAAGACAAGGAAGGAGGAAAGAGATGGAACAAGAATGGCAAAACGTACTTGTCCTTAAGGAGAGCAACTTCACCGCTTGACACGTAGAAACCTTGCTGCTTCGTCTGCGCAAAAAATTGACGTTCGTCAAGCGCGAGCTCCGAATCGTCAATGAAGGGGTCGGAGGTGTCATAGTATTCCGAAGCGTGATTCTTTCTCTGAAGGAGAAGATTAGCATTTGGTCTTGAAAAAGGAAGAGGAGATGGGGCGGTAAGCCATCCCTAGAGGACAATGACCACGAAAATGAGAAAAAGGTGGAATATATGCGCGTGAAATAGGTCAATTCCGCAAGTCATAAGCTTGGATGGCATTACTCGCAGCAAGATGAGATTGGCCCAAAGCTAGTGGACAAGCTTGGACTTCAAACATCAAGACGGGGAACGAAGAGAACAGAAGCGACAGGCATCGGAAGGATTGGGATAAAGTCAAGAATGAGAACAAAGTAAACGACGCATACGCGCACCAATAAACTAAACTAGGAAAGAGACACACCTTTTTCTTCTTAGGCTTCGATTTGTCATCCTTTGCTTTATCGTCTTCTTCCTCTTCCGATTCACTTGAGTCGGCGACCTTCTTGGGAGCTGGCGGCGGTGTGGGCAGTCGCTGACCAGTATCCTTTGCCTGCTGCGAAATGTCCACCTCGTAATTTGACGGTCCGCCGAGCCGAATCTCCAACCTTATTGTGCTGAGCGGGATGATGGGGGGTGGTGGTGGCGACGGCGACGGCGACCGTGCCTTTGCAGGTTTGGTGGACTTGGGCTTGGCTGTGGAGGGTGCCTTGTTCGACGAGGACAGAGGTTTGGTGGGGGCGGTCGTTGGCGGGACCACGGAGGATGCCGGTGGGGCAGCCTCCGTGGACGGCGCTGGCGACGGCGAGTGGACGAGCACGGGGATGGAGATGGGTCCCTGCGACGAGGTGCCACCGCGGTCGTGCCCATTAGTGACAGCAATGCCCTTGACCTCGTTAGCGACGGCGAGAGACGAGCGACGGCTGGTGACAGCAGAGGCCGACACTGACGGCGGCGGAAAGGGGAAGTCGGGCGTCCTCGACGGCCTGGGGGCATCCATCTCGATGTCGGAGGCCATGACGGGCGTCTTTGAGGGAGTTGTGGGGGAGAGAATACCAGAAAGTAGGCGGGAGGGGGGAGGGAGATGATGTGGAAGATACCTAATCGGGGAGGGAAGATGGGCGGGCCATGTTTTCTCCCTCCACGGAAACCCCCACAATTTTCCTGGCAGACGAGACGGCGCACGGACGCAGAGAAATTCGAATTTGGATTCACTTGCCTGGAAGCTTGACCCACCCGCGTGAGAACACTTTTCCGCGCTCTGATTGGCTCGGCATTTGCCATCTTCCACTCATCCCGAATGCAACGGTGACATCTTCTCCTCCTGGTCTCCCTCCCTATTTCGAAAGAAAATTCTGCTTCAAATTGGCAATCTACCGGAATTCAGTGGTATGACTCGCTTCCTAGACTCTCGAAGTTACATATTTTTACTGCGAAGAGAATGTGATACGAAATCATGGGAAAAGCTTTGGACGAATTTTTACAGAAGCTTCTCGCCTCAATCACCTGCTCGACAGATAAAATCTTTCAAGCAGTTTGCGATGAACGTATATGTAAAGGAAAACCGATGGCACATATGATACTTCGTACGATTTGTTCTAAGCAATCTTTGAAGACATTTGATGGGCGCTTCACAATTATGAAACGCGTAGCACCCTTTCAATGTCCAGGTCATGATATCGAGCTTCTGTGATACATACATATACATTTAGAGAGTGCGATCACTGATCAAGGTATGTTTTATGTCTGTGGATTGGGAAGTTTAATACGAGCAGCGACTTATGTACTTCGGGATAGGTGTAGAACCCGTAAAACAAGGTTAGACAGACTTTCGGTAAGGAGAATACAACATGAAAAAACACCTCGTGATCGTATTTCTTGGGAGAATAAGATGAGGAGACTCGGAAGGGGAATACCAAAGGAAGGAAAGGGCGCAGGCGAGATGATTCCCATAGAACTCGAAGAATCGACGATCATCCAAGGCACAGTAGCACTAATGTCATTTCAGACCCAGCGTTTCTTCACCGTCATAAGCAGTCCCATGGGCAGACCGCAAGGGCTTTACACGTGGAGCCAGAAACTCAGAGTCAAGTCAGCCAAGGAGGCTTGCTCCTAGGATGACAGGACGCCGAACAGATATCGAACTTCATAAATTCAGAAATCGCGAGGAAAAGGCCGAGGCGGAAGTTACTCTCGACTCTCGAGCCATTCGGAAGCCCATAAATTTTATCCGAGCCTAGAAGGCGTCGAGAAGGGCCAGAAATAAGACAGTAAGCGGTGAACGTGGAGGTAGAGAAGAAAAGTGCTCAGTTTTCTTGGGCATCAAGTTTTTGACTTAAATGTGATAATTTGCAAATTTCGTCGAAATTTCTCGAAATTTGCCAGGATCCAATTTGTGTCATGTTCTGTCATATCATTCGGAGCAGGTTTGCTTCAATTCCTCAATAGCTACGCAGCAGGCCGCGCATCCCGGTCACAAGATCCTCTCATTATCTTCCAAAGCCATCCCCGACACTGCCCAAGAAGTGTCCGACATTTTGTATCCATGTTCGGCCGGCCACGAACAACACTATCCAGTACCCGCTTTTCCGAAGCACGAAGCAACCATACAGCCTGAAGTTTCCACCCGGAACGCGTGGCGTTTTCTACTACTACACCGATCCCCGCGCGCCTACCTCCGATCTCTGGAGAGCTGCGATTTCGGCTCTGCGATGACTGAAAGGTTTTGAAGAGGGTCGCGATCTTGAGGTCCACCCCGCTGTTCCGACTCGCAGGGCACAAGCAGCACGCCCCGATTTTGGACCTGCTGCTCAAGGGAAATCTCGTGGAGAAGGACCTGGTGGGCGATAGTCAGAAACTCCCGTATCACGGGAACCTCTTCGCCCACCACTGTTTGTACGACACCCACCGGCCGTCCCACGTCGTGGAGCTCGGCCAGACGAGGGCGTGACGGTGGTTGAACCGCGTATCACGACACATGATCTCACCCACCGTCTCTTTGTACAACCTCCCCTACTTCTCTTCAGGAAACAAGGTTGTTGTACCGTTCAGTGGTTCGTCTGCGTGGTCCCTCGTCGTGTTTTGTTTATTCACACTCGATCTCAGGACGTGTTCGAGTGCGGCTAGAGCCGTCAGACTTGCTGAGGCTAACACGAGAAAGCTGGCCCGGGCCTGATGTTACGCTTTCTCGACATTATCACGCCTACCAAGTGCTTTATCGAGGCTACGATGGCCTCATCCATAGACCACAAGTAGGAGAGCTGCTTACCTTCTCCGGGCGTGGCTCTGAGCCCGCCTCGGGTTTGGTCGTACAAGCTCAACAAGAGGAAAGATGGCGCATTGGCAAAACATTTCATGGGCATCCCGTAGTCTGGAGCCTATCCGTGCCTTTACGCAGTGAACGATCACGAAGACATCATCAAAGACTGCTTCTTTTGGTACCTCAGTCGAGACATTTCGTCCAGCGACCTCTGTCCTGTTCTTGGTCGGCTTACGGGGGCCGATGGGGGGTGCAACGCCGATGGAATTTTGTCCCCAGATGCGGCACAGACATTTCATGCAATTCAATCTCCAACTCGTCCTACAACCCTTCAAGCCCACTTCATGTATCAATTTCGACAACAGTATTCCGCACATAGCTCAGCCTCGAGATAGCTTGAAGCATCCCCTTGCACGAAGGCCTGACCTGGGCCCACGATGATCGTTCTTTGCTTCCGCGGAAGATCCTAGAATGTACAGGAGTCGCTTACGATCATACGGGTGGAAGAACATTTCCCTCCGCGATACCCTTCTACGCCAACACGAATACTTTTGGCAAAGATGACTGCGTCTACTGCGATCCCACGAGGGCTAGGCGGTACATTCTGCAACGGACTGCCTCCCTTTCATGCTGCATTGGATTCGTCCACGATACCCGGATGATCCATCAGCGTCCGGTTGAATTAATGAAGCTTCATCGCGCCCGCGCCCATGTTACTCGTTATGAGCATGCGCATGTGCGGTGTGAGGAGATCTGAAGATTGGAGCCGTTGTAACGAGGGTATCATGGCGCCGCCTCGTACAGACGTGGATGCATGACGCAGCGGCCACGGTCATAGATGATAGAGACCATGCATACATTTCGCTGAACTCCATTTCTCCCAGGTGGTGGAAGCGCGGTAGACATTCTCGAATCTTGATTTTTCACCGTTCAAAGAAGTGTTTACGTAGAGCCTGCTATAGCTATTTCCGATCGCATCGTCGTTATAGTTCGAGACATACGGGGTTCCCGCAGCTTTTGCTATACCGAGGGGAACAGGCACGTCATCTCTCTGATTCTCTCGACATCCGAGAACTTCGGGCTCAGATTTGCTACATATAATAAGCTACGGAACCTCTAGCTTTTCTCGAACCCTGCATCCAGCCAGTCAAGAACCAAAGGCGTTACTTTCCCTAGATCCTTCTCTTTGGTCATAAAAGAGAGATAGGGCTCGTTGTGGACGCCATGTTCCTCCAGATAGAACGTCACATCCTTATGGTGTTTCTTAACCACTTCCTGGAATTTGATGATCTCGCCGCATAGGGTTTCTACACCTCCCGCGCTGATGAGGACACGCTTCACGCATTTTTCGAGGCCCTGCAACCAGTCCTCCGGCGCGCTGTTCGCCTCGATATAGGGAATGGCGGAAGCGGGGAGCCCGTCCAAGACCTTGTGACCCCAGTAGTTTCCCGTTGCAGGCATCAAGTAATCTCGGTTACCTTTGGAAGAGAAGAACTTGCCCTCATCGTCGGTCAGTCGCACCCACGGAGACACCATGTACGTGCCGCCGAACGGGGAGGAGAGTTCCAGCTTCGGCACCCCCTCCACAGGGTGAAGGATATGGGACCAAATCTGGTAAATGAACGCCGCTCCAGCAGAGTCGCCCACTAATTGGATGTTCTCGGGCTTGACACCTGAGTCCAAGAGATGTTGCACGGCCCGCACACCTTGCTTTAGCTGGCCAGGGAATTGGAGATCGGGCACGAGCGCTTATTTGGCATGGATCAAGGTCGGGAAATCACCGAGAGGAGGTGGAGCACTCACTATAATTGAGGATGGCGACTCCTGTTGGCTTTCCCCGTTTTCCAAGATTGTCCTGGATGTATTTCCAGAACGAGGCCGCGAACGGTGACATGCCCAACAGGAAAGCCCCACCTGATCAAAATGTCCAGGTTATAAGCGCCAGAGTGGGGTGATTTGAAGAGGATACACACCGTGAAGATACAGCAAAACGCGTTCGGTCTGCTTGGGACCTATCCAGAGCAGCCTAGCGTCTTCTCCGATCTCCTCCACCACTGGTTCCATCTTGTTCTCCTTGAGGAACTGGTGATATGCTCCCCGAGTCGTCCCGAGTAATGCGCGTGCCTGCCTCCTGTTCGTGCCCGAAATGACCCAGCGGACCAACCGGTCAAACAAGTTCCTCTTCCAGCTCTTGGATCTCCCGTGCGTCGTGAATGGCGCTTGTACTAAAGCCCATATCGCGACGATTGCTGTAGTCTGGTTAGTAAATATCACTGCTAGGGGGTGAGGAGGCCACTCACGGGCTGGCAGCAGGACCCAGGCGATTTGGAGGCGGTCAACAATGGTAAGCGCATTCCGGTCGTGGTTGGGCATGGTGGCGGAAAGTTTCAGGGACCGTGCTGCAAGCCATCAACAACGAGCAGGTACTTATACTCAATTACCCAAGCGACCCTTGGGAGCTGCATGCTTCACGCCATTTGCTCAGCCCTTTAGGAGCATAGTACGATTCCTTGGGCTTGATCGCTAATCAGCAAGTTTAGTAAGCCCAGAAGACCCATGACCGCCAACAATAAAAGTCAGTAAGCCTCTTCAAGAAAGAAAGATACAAGAAAGGGCGCCAGTTACCCCTGTATCTATACATAGATGGCAAATCGCTCAATTGACGCGTTGACGTTGACGTAATCCCGATTGACGCCTCAGAAGCATCAGGCGACATCAGCACACCTTGGCTTTGAACAGTCCCGGTCATGAGGGCATAGCATAACAGATACCTGTAGTTACATACAGAGAGTTGAACTTCAAGGCGAAAGACGGAGCTCCAGGCCTCGTCCAGAGCCCCTTCACGCATTGACAACCCTCCGCTGCCTCGTCTGCAACGCCTTGGCGGCGGCGGCGTGAATGCCTGAATGCCCATCCTCCGTCCCTCCATCACCCATCGACGAATCAGACGACGATAGTCTCGAAATCGTATCGGGCTGGATGACGATAGAGTCCAAACCCCCTTCGCCCGTGTGAAGACTTCTAGTCCTGGTCAGTGACAATCGAGGAGCTTGCCTGACGGAAGATACGCGCGAGGTGCGAGCGAGGCTGGGCTTCGAGTAGACGCTGCTTATCTGGGAAGGGGACCCGTAGTTCGACGGCTGGCTAGAGCGGCGCCTTCCCAGCAGGGAAGTTGGACGGACGAGGGCAGGCTGAGGACGAGAGGAGGCGACTAGAAGGGCATGAGGTACGGGTTTGCGATCGCTGTCTGGGATCTCGTGGTAATAGGACGAGATGCTCTCCCCATCGCCAAACGAGAGACTCGGGTGGGTCATGGAGGGCCTTGGGCTATATTTATCGTGTTTTCCCAGCTCTGGGATTCCGAGAATACGAACGACCCCGGTTCCGTCCTCCTTTTCATCCAATGTCCACGTCTTGGACGGAGCAGAATGCAACGACGGTCGCCTCGAGGGGGTCTTGGCACTCGGTACCAAAGACCTAATAGATTTCCGCGACTGTCGCCGTGGAGGAGCTGTCAGCACATCCGCCTCGCTCAGTTTCGGGACACTCGTGTTCGACGAGATGTTGGCAGCCACAGCATTGAAGGCATTCACGAGGCTCGTCCTGAACGACGCCGCCCAAGGCTCGTACTCCTCTTTGCCTCCCGTCGCGTTACGACCGGGTGTGGGCAACAGCGGAAAGTCGTTCCACGCGGGTTCCGCAGGTGGCTTACCCAGGTTCCGTAGACGTTCCGCCATCGACCGCGGCGGGGGTTCCGCAGACTTTTGGTTCCACGGCACGTCTAGCCCGTCGCCGTGCAGTCCCAGATAGCGCGGGCGGGCGTGGGGGCTCCTCGGATCGAGATAGGGGTTGTATTCGCCATCAGCCCCGTCGTGCTGCATGTTGACGTCTCGAGCGAAGTGGCGAACGTTCTCTCGACGAGCGCGGGCCAGGAGCTCTTCGTCGACGAGGTGGGACGGCAGCTGGCGTAAGGCCCTCGGGTGTAGTGGTGAAGCACCTTCGACGTCGTCAGCAGGTGAGAGACTTCTCAAAGAATCCTCCAAACAGAGCCCATGTGTTGGGATAGGGTGATCCTGGAGGCTATACCTAGAGACGCCTCCGTCGCCCAGCGCGCGCCGCGGTTCGCCGACGTCGCGATCCCCTCGCGGAGACCAGGCCTGAACATGTGCAAGATCTTCGCGGCTGCCCAGATTCATAGCACCGATCGCCGCATCGAGCTGGCCACCGCCGTAGCCCCCTCCCTCTTCCATATCTCTTGATCTCGCCCACGGCACGACCGTGTCAGCTGCTCGTCTCCTGCGAGCTTGGGCATGACGACGAAGACACCACGCGATCAGGGCCATGAAGCAGGCCGCACCGGCGAGAGCCCCAAGAATTATGCCGATGTAGAACGGTGGGCTGTGGACGTTTAGATTGGACGTGGTATGCGGAAGAGCGGGGGCGTATACGGTTGTCGTGACGGCCGGGCTGTGACTTGTTGACGGCGAGGAAGCGCTGAACGAGGATAAGCTTGACAGGGCGCTTGTTTTTGAGCTTGTTATGGAGGAGCTGACAGAAGCCGCCCGACTGGAAGATGAAAGTGTAGCGGTCGAAGAAATGGGTAACATTGACGAAGATCTCGGCGTCACGCTTGCACTAGATGAGTTGCTTTGTACTGAGGGTGTGATGGATGTCAGGCTCGCCAGAGACGTAGCGGAGAAAACAGATACAGCGGTGCTAGGTGCCATAGACGCCTGGTCACTGGAAATTGAACTACCGTCCACTACTGAGGGCGTCGGAATGGAGGCAAACGATGGAGAATTGTCGACCGTAGACGTGGGCGTTAAGAAAAATGATGTCGGAAGGCCTGAGTCAAATGGGGATGAAACGTCCTCCGACGACAGGCCTGCGATGGAAGTTGTAGGTGCAGGGGGGACAGTCGCAAAAGGGACGTCCGTCGGGAAGGTTAGCCCATCTCCAAGCTGGGGAACGGGATCCTGTGGACCAGCATCACCACCCCCAGACAGTTTAATTTGTCCATTTGCTCCAAGGATCACTTGAGCGTCGTCCTCGCTGCTAGCCGGCTGCTGCTGCGGGGTAACGGGGATGCCCGCATCCATGACCAGTGATATCAAAACAAGCGTGGGGCTCCAGAACCAACAGATAATAGGAATTCGACCAGCGAGACGGACAAGGGGAATGCGATGTCGGCAGGTATCGAGAATTGGGCTTGACGGTCTCTTGTCCCGTCAGCCAATGCCGCCTGAATCAAGGGGCAGTAGGGCCACAGGCGGCAGGCCGCATCCTGATCTTTCCTGTCAACTCCAGGCGATCAGTCGAGGTCGAAATTCTTGTTACGGAGATACGGCCCCGTGTCTGCGAATAGAACCGCGCCTTGTTAGTGACTCGTCCTTCATCATTCTTGATGAGACTCATCGGAGGTGGCATACAGATGGCATTGCCCACCACATGGAAAGATTTCAATCGTTCAAAGGGGGCTCGCGAGCAGCCAGGTGCATTAACTCTTTTCGGAGGCGATTTAATGATGCTTGTTTGCCCATATAGGTGCTCGCTTGCTGTCATAGCATATAGGAACCGTTGTGGGCGCGATGAATGACGTGGTGGACACACAAACTTTTCGGAGGTGCCTGATTTGGATAAAGGGCCTTTATTTGTACTAGTAGGTTTAAGGCACCAAGGCCAAATAAAGATCATCCGTCATCCCCGCGTTTTGACAAACGTTTGGCTGTTCCCAAGTTCCAACTCTTCCCAAAAAGCCCATCTCTCTGATTGAAATCTGAGTTACTGAACAGCCAAAAATGCCTACGTGAACAGCTTCGACCATGAGAGAAATACTGCCTCCCGGCAAATTTCGGTGATCCAAACCACTGATTGAAGATTACCATTCTGAAGATGAGAGTTGGCGAAATGAGGTCGCTGGTGCGTGAGCAGAATTATTAATTCGTGATCTGATACCACGTTGTAATGATTGGCCAGGTACGCGCTTCAAGTTCGCACTCTATCTACGGAATGCGATGACGAATGAAAGACCATTATTATCAAGACGCCGGGGCACGAAAACATTCGGCAATGTCAGTTACGGCTGTGATGAGCAAGCGTCATGCTAGCCTGTCTAATCGAGCCACGAATTGTTCCTATCTTAGAGGTGTGAGGAACTGTGCTTACAGACGTGCGCTCACTGATCCTTTCCAATCCATAACAGATAATCATCTATTTGCACCGAGTCATTAGCTTTATCGCGGCAGTGCAAGGCAGCGTCTATTCGACTGGGCGACATGAATTCCAGCCCTGCTCGGGCGTTAAACGTTGAACACCTGATCTGGTTCCCAAGTCTTTCCGTATACACTCGGAAAATGGAGTTAGTTCTCCAGACGTTTCATGGATACGGAGTGGTTTGAAGCCTTCAAGGGAGTCAGAGCTCGGTCGGAAGGATTTTCGAGCCGCGCGCCGTCGACGACGTGCGTCCCAGCGAGCACGGATTTGAGTTGGGTTCGGGGTGAGCGTAATGATGGGAGGAGCGGGCAAATCCGGAATTTCACCTCGATTTCGGTCAGGGCCAAGCTCAATGTAGAGCGCCGTCCAGTGAGGAGGTTATGCCGCTGAAGATCGTCGCCTCAGCCCGGTGCATCTCTAGTTCCGAGAGAGACGCTTGGAGGTAGTGGACAATCGACAGGCGTTTACACACCCGCAGGAATTTCCTGAGCCTTTTGACTGTCATACACGACATATACAGATCAGTTGGCCAACTTTTGAAGAGCTTGTTCGCGGTTGGTCCTGGAATCGGCGTCGACACGTGGGGAGGCCCTCCGATGCCGACCGGTAAATATTCCCAAAACGGCAGCTGGGGGCTGTGGTGAACTTTGCGCTGACGCACATGGAAAATAAATTTTGGTTGGCGGTCAATCCAGTGCCTGTTAGCCATCCAAATCCGTCACCACCAAACATCACCTCAGCTCCCCCTGCCTCCATAACTCCTTGGAATCCTCTTACTCCCGAATCCCAGCAACAAACAATGCTTAGTGCGTAGCTTGGAAATCCTTGATGGCTTTAAGCTTGTCTACCATACTGATGACTCATACGCAGCGTCGACTTTTCAGCGTCCAACCCGATTTCGGATCGAGTCAAGAAGGGTTCCGTGTATCCATAAATGATCCTTGGGCGCGTGCCTTACATATCATCCTGGACGTGTTTCATCGAAAGAAAAGAGGCTATCCAACTATCCGCCTGGATTTGACAAGATTTCCAGTTGTTCAGATCTGCCTCCACCCGTCGTGGACTTCCGAATCTGACTCGGCGACCGATACAAGGAGCGGTGTAGTATATACCTGTCCTATTTAAAAGGTTCGTCGAAATACCGTATCTCATCCACTCCTTACTAACGCACTTCTACCCCTCTGGCTATGATCAACAGTCATCTCACCGTCCTCGAATCGAGCTCGCAAAGGTTCTCATCATCCACCCTCTTCCGAACACCCCATTTGGACACCACTGGACGCGTTGAGCAATGGCGGTCAATATCGTATCAACAATTTCATAGCGATGTTGAGCTCTTCGCTCGTCACTGGTCGCGAGTGCTCAAGAACGACCGGATACCACCGCGGTCAGTAGTTGGAATATGGTATGTGTCACAAGTATGTTAGCTTCATCACCGTTCTAACATTGTCTCCAGGTTCGGCGGATTCACGTACGTTGATGTGCTCCACATCTACGGCATTTCGAGAGCGGGGTACATTCCCCAACTCTTCAGCCTACGACTCCCCAACCCTGTCGTCATCTATGAGCTGCTACACAGAGCTGGAGCCCAGGCTCTAGTCCACGACACCTCCTTCCAGTCGATTCTAAACGACTGCCCCGTCCCAACCCATTGCTCACTGCAATCAGAGCGTATCAACGACGTTCTGGAACCCCTCCCCAATATCTGGGACATTTGCGAGGACGATGTCGCGTTTATCTTCCACACTAGTGGTTCCACCTCCGGAAGTCCGAAGCTTGTGCCAATGACCTATCGATGGCTCAGTTCCGTGGTCGTTAAATCACACCATATCAGCATGCCGCAAAATCCAGACCGCCAAGACGTGACGGTATGGATGTAAGTACCTTTCCCAATTTAAACGTCGAGGGGCTTCTGGCTGAACTATGTTCTACAGGGGAAGCATGTGCCACATCGCGCAGACATTCAGTGAGTATTCTATCATTATCTGATTGGGTGCCGTAATGCTAAATTTTCGTTCGCAGTGTTCGTTGGAACTCTTCAACATGGCGCGTGTGTGATACAACCCACCACTATTGCTTTCTCCTCCGAGGAGCTAATAGACATGATCATCCGATGTGGACTTAACCGTCTCAACCAATTCGCGTCTTTCTTGATGAATCACTTCAGGAATGCACGACAGGACGCTAAACTGCTTTCGATTCTCAAGAACTTGGACGACATCCTCTATTCCGGTTTGCCCCTTCCCCATGAAGACGAGCAGTGGGCTCTTAAGAGCGGGATAAGGCTTAGGGTGAGCTTTAATCTCCCCTGACGTCGAAAACTTTCTCTGATGCCTCCACAGAATTTGTTCGGCAGCACGGAAGTCGGTGGGATGCTACTCTCTGGCGAACACGAAAAGAACAGGGCGCTTCTCCGTCCTGTTCCTGGAACATCCTATCGTTTCGACCCAATAATTTCCGACGAAGAGGGAGTCCACCAGTCTAACGCGACTTTGTACGAGCTCGTCATCCTCTCCGACTCTCCCGATTGTCCCGATGTCTCTCTTCGCCAAGCCGATGGCCACTTCCATACCGGCGATCTCTTCCAACAAGTTCTTCCGGGATGGTGGATTTCCCGAGGACGCGACGACGACTGGATCAAGTCGGAAACCAGTCTGCGATGCGACACCAAGGCCATCGAAGAGAACGCCCGCACGATGTGCGGCAGCCTCATCGCCGAGTGCATCGTTGTCGGGAACGCGCGTCCGTCGCCGGTTATGTTTATCGAGCCCGCGACCGACATGGACCACGTCAAGCTCAGGAAGGAGATCATTAGAAAAACCCGGCACTTCCATTCTAGACGCTATCTCCACGAACGCATAACCTCCCCTGACATGATCGTGGTTGTCCCGCGTCACACACTCCCCCGGACCGCGACGAAGGGTAATATCCGTCGCAAGGCCGTCGAAGAGGCGTTCAAGACCGAAATCGACCAAATTTTCAACCGCGTGCGGTGATAGGGAGAGGTGATTGACTTTGAAACATCTCCCTGGATTTTTTATCTACTTATAGATATAATTTGCTAATGCTCCACTTATTCTCTACCGTATTATCCCTATAGTTGTATTAGTCGCCCAAGAATTAATGGACACTCGCATCGTGTACCCGCATATTTTATTATTTACGCACTCTTCGATACCTCAATGTAGCCCTACTAGCCTTCGCCTTTCGTCTTTCGTCTTTCGCCCTGTTGTAGTTAGCGGATCACGTTTTGTATCCATCCAATCAATTGGGTGTTGATTCAATGATTGTGACAATTTGGCGCCGGCCTTGGTTCACCTGCATCACTCACTCAATTTGGGATCAGGTTTGGAGGAGCCCCACTCGTGGTCGCTCCAAACCGTCCGTTTCAGATAACTTGGTTACACGCTATTTTAAACTCAGAATGCTGAACGACGGCCGGACGGTTTGTTAGCGGCGTCAAATGATGTCCTGAGAGGAATTTATGTATGGCAACGGAACATATTGCTCAAGGGCACCGACTCCGGGAAGCGCAGCCAACCCCATGGTACAAAGACTACGCCTACGCGTTTTGATGATAGACAGACTCTTCTTGTATCTAGACATCAATCAAAGTCAGTGAAGCGCTTTAGGCCTTATTAACTGCGCAATAACGTTGACGTACCCATGGCTCATCAGTCGATGTATACTTTCTGGGCGGTCTCTGAAAACATGCCACGCCATCCGCTTCCTTGGAGTCTTTGAGTAAGAAAACGACGCCTACTTCATAATTGGAAATCTGAAGGTCGCCGTCAATGGGACAGAAGGGAAGATCATAGGGTCCCTTACGTTCAAAGTGGGACTAAACGATGATCCCGACAGCGTCCCCCACGCCGACGGTGTAAAATTATGCGAACCGACGTATGCCCATCCTGCAGCGGGTTCGATAACTTCGATGTCATCATCCGTGTCCGTATCATCCTCAGTGTCGGAGGCCTCCCCCTGAGTGCGTCGACCGGTGAATGCATTCTTTTCCAACATTCCGATGATCATCTACAGACGCCGTCAACGATATGTCAGAAAGAGTGGGAAGCCGTCGCACCTTGGAATGCATCAAGATGGGACCGCCCTTACTCTTGGAATCATAGAAGTGACTTCGAGGAAAATTCTTTGCAGCCCATTGCTTCCGACGACAGAAGATGGTGCCGCCACCCTTTCAAGCATACAATGTAAAAGGATTGATAGAGACCAAAAATAGAAAAACCATACCTGTTCACCTGCGTAGCTCTGTTGAACAGTAGCTTTCGACGGAAATATTACTTTGATAGACGGGTATGGCAGCTTTTCGCGAGACTTTTTGCTCTTATCGAGCCAGTCTTCAGCGCTCTCGCCCCTCGCAGACCAGTGGAACTCGTTCAGCCATTGGGTGGTATAAGTACCAAGGCTAGAACCCTGTTGGAAAAGACCAGGTGTCGGGGAACTGATGAGTATTCTTGTACAGGCCGAATGCGCTCACCTGACACTCGAGTATAAGGTTCTTCGCAGTCTTGGCCGTACCCGTACGCATCCCGATTTTTCGGATTACAGACATAAGTCGCGGGTGTCCAGACCTGACTACGGATCAGCATCGAGAGAATATAACAGCACGGCCTTTAATTTGGCGCACTGAATTACTTTGGGCCACCCTTCGTGCTTCCCAGCAATGGAAGCGACTAAATGTGCCCTGACATTAGACCAGTCCCATCTCTGACGTAGTTCGTCGATGGACTTAATAGATAGGTTGGGATGCTGGAATCGAGAAAATATGACGCCGTTAGCTCGTCCAAGAGACCGGGCCAGAAGGTGGGCACTAAATTTACATTATCACTTATTATCGCGGCGAGAGCAGGCTTAACATTGACGGCGAGCAACATTTGCTGCAACACCGCGGGGAAATCATCGGCCTTGGGATCATGCTGGACTGGCTTCGCGCGGAGAGGAATGTCCTGCAGCCAAACAGACTGCGGGTGTCCGAATATCAGTACACACAGCCACATATAGGTAGATGAAGCCGTTACTTACATTCTCCATATCACGCCAGTCATACGCTATAAGATTGGCGGTAGAAATTACTACACGGAGTCGGCCTGACTTGTAGAACAGCTGCGAGAGCGGTCCCAGAATAAGCGAACCGTCTCTTCGAAATCGGGAAGGTTCGTACAAGCATAAACTAGGAGAACACCGCTCAGCATTGGAGCATCAACTGAGAATAAATGACGCACTTTCATGTGTTGGCAACCGAAACCAGCACGCAAATAAGGCGTTGTTCTGACCCAGTTGGGTAGTACATTCTTGATAGTTGCTTCTCCAGAAGCATCAGGCTGTGCGACCATAATAACGGGAACAGACCGATCAAAAAACTCGTATATCCACGACCAATCTAGCGAATACGAAGACAGAATCGCGAATTCTAATTCTGATTTCTAACGGGGAGGAGGCGGATAATTAATTCAGCCATTTCAAGGTTCTAGCCTGAGTAAAAACCATACCTTGCCCAACACCTCTGTCAATCGAAACGTCGGAAGCCCATCCTTCCGCGGTTCAGCGTGTTGGGTGGCCGTTTGTCGAAGTTCTCCACCCCAAAAAACCTGGTCTATAGTCGGTATTGACCTGGCAATATTGGATACATCCGAACCGCCACCGTTGGCACTGGGCACGGAGCCGTTAGGGCGCACGTAGGAGGATTTCGAGGAGGAAAATTGTTGCCTCTTGGCTGGTGGTTCTTCCTCAGCATCTTCCATATCTTCATCCTCTACGGGAGTACACGCTTGTGGTCTCAGCCGCTTCTGTCTCTCGCGTCGCTCCTTCTCCAATTGAGCCCTCTCCGACAGAAAAGCGGAGACCACGGACGTCCCGTTCGGCTGTTGAGTTGCTGGGGTACTACTGGAAGGCTGAGGCCGAGACTCATTTCGCGTTGAAGACGTTTTGGAAGCTTCTATCGCAGCCTTCATCTCCTCTTGAAAGCGCCTGTCTTCTTCGTCTTCGTCTTCGTCACTATCGAGGTTAATCAACACTGGTTGGCGCGTAGTCTCTTGGAGACTGAGTTGGATAGCCCTGTTCACGCCCGTCAGATGAGTTAACAAGCAGAAATGATAGTGTTTACCTTGCCAAATCATCGTCTTCATTGGACATTGGGGGTGGGGTTGCGGGGAACGTTGTGGGCGGCGTCAATGTTGAGCGTGACGGTGGTCCTCATTATGCCACAAACAAATGAAGATCACATGCTTTGTGACATTTGGTGACTCGGCATGTATTGACGCGTTTCCGTGAATAGGGGCGAGTGGGGGGGCCGAACCGACGTTGTTGGACATACGGTAACAACTACGCTTCAATGTATCCTGTTGTATTCATCTATATAGATCCATGTCTTCGTCGCTAATACCCCAAAATCTATGCAGGAACGTTAGGCAAGAGAAAGGAGATCCAAGTGGCCAAATCTTCGAGCTCCTCGTCGTTCACCCAATGGCCAAGTCTCATGTATGAGTAAAATCTTAACCCTGTCGCACCCTCTTCTTGGAGGTCATTCTTGTTCAACTTGTCGCCCACGAAATGTTGGAAGGGAATGCCCATCAATCCAGCAAACATTTCGACCGAGTCTTTCCAAACAGAATGCTTGACCTGCAGATCCTCTATCCCATGGCCCCAGAACATCGGGACCTTCTTTGAGAGTGGTGTCGCGTACTGAAAGAGAGCGTCAGGTTTGGCATGATGAAAGCACGATGGGCAAAGAAAATTACCTTCATCGTGTGATGCCTCAGTGGAATGTATGTGCTCAACCCAAATAGCCCCGCGATGAGTTTTTCGGTTGTGATCGTCGTCAGAGTTGCGACAGAGCCGCCCTGGCTGATCCCCCCGATAATTATGCGGTTAGCAGATATGCCATGCTCCCTTTCCTCTATTGCAATGTACTCGTTAAGCCAATTTACTGCTCGGAAAAGGCCCTTTTCATCTTCACGTCGAGTGGCGATATCAAAGGAGTAGCAATCAAACCTAACGAAACTCAAGTCAGTAGTTTTGTGGGGAGTTCTTCGATGTAAAATACGCTGACCAGGATGGAACGACTCTTCCGTTCATACCAGTAACGGGCATCAATGGCCTAGGTGACGGAGCTTAGCGGGGCTCTATACGGTGCCACTCGAGGACGGTTGCCACTCACGCAGTGGGGAAGACAAATTTGACATGTCCCAGTTCGGAGTGCGCAGTGAGAGTGCGCAACGCCTTGCTCACGTCTCTACCTGTGTCACCCAGTCCCTAGATGGACGCGACAGTCGTAATCGTAAGATCGAGATTGAAAGCTGCAAGAAATCATAGAAACGCGAAAGAAGGCGCTTACATGAAGGAAGATCACAGTTGCCGTATGTTGCTCTCGTGGTGGAATAGTGAAGTTATGAGGGAAGGAGTCTGAACGATCGTCCAACGACGAGGTTGCCATTTCAATTGATAACTCACTGGACAGAGTGGAGACGAATAACTTCCGGCGGCAATTATCTGCGGTTGTTTGGCCTTGTAGATCCAAGAAAACAATGTCGTGCCGCTGCTCGACCTTGACCTTGACCTTGACTTTGTATTGGTTCATGCTCCCTTCCGAGATTCGAATTATCTCTACTCATTGCAGGACCCAGAATAGAACCTGGAGAAGACCTTTCCTCAAACTCTCCGGCCAATACGCTCTACGAATCCGCAGCATTACAGTACCGGTGTTTTGGTGTCTGACATATCCATACGCCGGCTGCCTCTTCGTTGGACACGAGAACAACGGACCTTGAGAGTATGTTTCCAATCTGTGGTCCGGCATAAAGCTACGGTAAGTCCTGCTCCCAATTTTATGCACCGGCTTTCCAATTCCATGCAACACGTTCCCAGTGTCGCCAAACCTCATGGCCAATAGGATGCTTGGTACGTAGGTACTTGGTTTAAGAAAAATTAGAAGAGGAGTCGCTGAAAAGCGTAAAGCTCACATATTTACGTCTTGGAAATTTCAGCACCCTTCTGGGGCTCTCTCAACGATTCCCAGTCACTGGCAATTGGTCTTGAAATGAAGAGATGATAGGGGTGACGAGCGTATTTGGCAATCACGTCCCAAGCCGATGCCAAGATGAACCGAAACGATGGTAACCACACTTTGAATTTCCACCAGCAGTTTGGTTCGGCAAGCTCTTGACGTCCATGTTCCAGTGCCACCTTGCCTTCTCCCTCTAATGTCCACGCAAGCCCTCGATGAACTAACGTCGACCGTTTGCGGTGCGGTTGCGCAGCTCACTCAGCACAGAAAGGCTAACTTCTTGTTGGATACGGCGCTCGCACTCATCGACGCTGGACAGTAAGCCCATATTTTTTCGGCTCAACTGTCATATTTTAACGAATTTCTCGCAGATATGGACCAGAGGTGGAGAACTACTTTGAGGTTTACTTGAAGACTCCAGGTCTCCCGAAGGAGGATATTTCACGAGCGTTATTAGCGAGAGGGAATGCGAGAAAGCAGGGTGGAGAAAGATTGTTAGCGAAAGCAGATGAGGGTGCGTGTTGATGTTTCCCCGCTCCAGTCGTGATCTCACTTTGAATCCAGATTTCCAAGCCGTTTTGAAGCTTGATCCCACGAACAAAGAGCTCCAACACCGTTTCCGCCGAAAGGTGGTGCGTAAATCCTCTCCGTGGTGCAATACATTCTTTTCACCTATGAAACGTAGATACGTTTCCAGAACGAACCAGCGTCGTCAAGGGCCCCGTTAGAGATCTGGGAGCGGATAGCAGGCCATATTCCCCGATACCACCTCCGGACATGGCTATTCGTTTCAGCATTTCATCGCGATATCGCGGTCCGCCACATCTTCCACACGGTTGACATCTACTTCGGCGAAGACCCAGAAAATTTGACTAGAGGGCTAGACATCTTCGATAGAGCCAAAAACGACCCCGTATTTGCCAGTCGGGTCAAGTCTTTGAGGCTTCACTGGGCCTACGAAGAGGGCGACATGCTGGATCTAATGACTCGTGGGTGTCTGCCTGATGTTTCGATCCGCCCAAATGACCCTCCGCCCAGGAATTTTTAGGACGGCACTCCCGGAATTCAAAGCTCTCCGCGACTTCGAATGGATCGGATATCCCGAAATGCGCGCGGACATGGTGCAGGCCGTGCTCGCAAGCCACGAGCACCTCCACGGACTAGGGCTCATGTACGTCCTTATCCTTTCCATTCCGCACTTTTTTTCACCTCAATGCCCCGATTTCCAGCGGGTGGCATTTCGACGCTGTTGGCGTGTCCGCCTTCCGAAATTTACGGAAATTCACTCTCCGAGCCGAGGACGACGATGGGTTCGCAGACATGGGCGAAGTGCGGACTGTGCTGGACCAGAACGAACACACCCTCCGACACCTCGTTCTCGGAGCGTACCTCGCACGGCACCATTCCTGGGATACGGCCTTCCAGTCAGTGACAATCAAGAACCTAACCCATCTCGACCTCGTCGATACCTCAATCTCGCACGTCGTCCTCGCGCGCATCGCCCACGCCCACAACCTGCAGAGCCTGACTCTGCACGGGACCTTCGAGGAACCCAACTCAGCAGCGGTCGTGTTTGCGAGTGATCAGATCATCGATGGCCAGCATACATTTTTGCCCCATCTGCATTCGTTCCGGTTCTTGATGGTCGGGCACGACGAGCATGCCCTATATCATGCTGTGACGCAGTTCCTTCGCAAGCGACAAAAGCTGAGGAGGCTAGATCTGGGCAGTTGTCCGTGGGAGATGGTCCTGGGCCTCCTACCCGACCTGCGGAGCGTCAGAGTCCTTGGGGCCCGAATCGCCCATCTGACCCAAGTAGCAGTAAGCGCTCTTGTGCGGTCAATTCCTGAGCAGATGCACGCCATCAGTGTGTCTACGTCTGTTTCCGAGAAACCCTTAGTGCGTCTCTCTTTTCCTCTTCTGCCGTTCTCAGCTAAGCAGCATTACCCAGCATGAATATGCGCGCTCATTCACAAGATTCCCTGGCCTTTCCTTTTTCCACCTCCAAACCCTGAACAAACGTCGGCCCAAGCCCAATCTAATGTCAGAGAAGGACTTCCAGGTGCAAACGGAACTCTGGATGTCGAATGCTCGGAGCGTGGCGCTCGCTATCCCCTCAGTGGATTTCCTAGGGTGGCATGGAGAGCACTATGTCATAGTGCGATCGGATTCCGCCGTGGAGCTGAAGGAATTACCAACCAGAAGACGACTAGACTGCGGGAAAGGCGTGGATTTGGGGAGCGAGGATGCTGCATGGCTTGAGCGAAAGGATGTTCCGATGGACTACGAGATTCCTGGGTTGGATTGAATCCACTATCGACCCCGGTTTCCGATAGGCATTGGTATATCCTGTGATTCCGTACTTTCTACTTTCTGTACTTGTAGTCATCTGTGCATCCCTCCATTCACCTGTACACTAAGCACTCTGCAACCATCGCTTGTCATACTTATGTCCACTGGGCGGCTGACGGGATGCAATGGGTCCTAGACGTCTCGTGTTCGTTAAATAAACAATCGTTAAGCTACAGGTCCATGTCGTCGAGGATATGAACTACTACTAGATATACACTGAGCAATGATCACGGCGGCGCAAAGAGGTCAGGGGGGGTATGTGATCCTCAAACATCTAAACCTGACTGACAGGCTCGTACCCTCCACGGCTACTGCTAGCCCTTCCCAATCCGAAACCCATGAAAATCCCCTTCCGGCCAGAAGGTTTTCGAGACCCATCCTCTTCTTCGTCTCTCATCCTCCTCAGTTGGGCCTCTCGGAATCCCTCCAGTGGCACGTCATACAACTTGTCATACTCCACCCCAAGCTCTCTCCCAGCCGTCCAGAAGTCCTTGCAGTTTCCAACAACACCCAAATCGAACGGGTTGCTCGCCTTGCCAGCACGAGCCAGCCCATCGACGGCTTTACCCTTCGTGAACCTATCGAAGCCGAGAAGGTTCATTAGGAAGCTGGTTCCACAGCCTGCGCATACACCCGAGTGGCGATGGACGACGCCAGCTGCGGGAGCGCTTGTATCGGAGCCGACAAGGGAGGTGTCTTCAGTGTCGACGCCTGGAAGCACACTATCAGACCGGTGCTGGTGTCGATGTCCCATCTGTCCGGAAAGAGAGGCACCGCCACGACCGCCCATGAACCCGTAGCGACCGAGGTTCGACACTTCCAGGGTCGTCATCTGCCTTGCGACTTGCCACAGCTGAGACGCGAGAAGGACGGACGTCCACGTCAGCTGGAGGGTGGCCCAGACGGCAACGGATACGAGGAAGGGGTCTTTTGAAGTGACAGCACATAGATCGCCAGGAAGGGGACAGGAAGGTGATATCTCGCCCGGAGACGCTTTGGGTATTGTCGAGAAGTCTAACGAAGATTTAGTTGCAGCTTGAGAGAAATATTAGCAAGCTCAGCTTACAAGCATATGTAAGGTAATCGAAAAGGCCGATTCCCACAACAAGTGTGATGACGAAGAGCAAGAATTGACGATGATTGTTGGAGCCGACTATTCGAGGTTCAGATGGCTTGCACATGCTGCTGGTTAAAATACTCACCGCAATTCCATACCCAAGGACAGTGGCTGCAAAAGGGGAGAGATGAGATGGGTTTGAGATGATCGTTGAGGGCACTTACTGGTCACTTCGAGCGATGCATTTATCGCATACACGACAGTGTTTTGAACGAAGAGGTTTGCGGGCCATGCACTGAATGCAGAACGTCTGACCATTTAGACGGCCTTCCGACGCTAAGTCTTCGATTATCTACAACTACCTTTAGTTTCGATGAAAAATACGCAGAAACCTGGGGCACGAACAGATTTCAGTTCCTCATCGCTTGCTGGTTTAGGGCAAGTGCCGGGGTCGAGGGTCACAGCACGGAAGAAATTGTAGGTGCATAGGCCGAGGATGATGGCGAATAGGAAGTGCGACAGGGCATGATCCTGTGTTTCTGAACTGGACATCAGATGAAAAGCAGAATGCCGACGCTGTCGATGCACGCACGTTGAACGAGCCGTGTAAACCAAGAGTATAGCACCCATAGAATAGATCCAGAGATAATCCCGGCGAAATAAGGTGTCTGACTGACGCTGTCCGTATACGTCGCCTTGTTCAAAAGAACTCGCGTGACGATCTGATGAATGTCGGTTGTCAGTGGTTGATCTGAGGGAAGCTGAATGATCCACAGACATGATGCATCCCAAAGAATTCCGCCAAAGCAAGTAGAATACCAGTGTACCATGGTAGGAACGTAAGAGTCATGAACATTAGATAGAAGAAGATTGCAGGCAGGATGAAGATGGCGATTTTGGTGTTTCGCTGAAGAGCATTTAGTGACAAAACGCTGGTAAGCACTTCTACACTCACATCACTGAGAGGCTTTCCTCGCTTGACCCCATATTCATCCATTCCTCCCTCCTCCAGCGCACGTTTCCAAGCACCTAAGCTTTTCAATTCGACGGCCATATCCCTCGGCGTGCGTCCCTCTCCATCCTTGGCAGTCAAATCGCCACCCTTTTCTATGAGTCTGCGGATGGCGACCCTGTTGCCTCTCACAACGGCCCAATGAAGGGATGACAGCCCAGCGTCGTCCTTGAGATTCGGATTGGCTCCATGCCTAAGCAGGAGGTCCACAGACAACGCGTCTCCTTGGTACGCGGCCCACATAAGTGAAGTGTGTCCTTGCGAGTCGCGAGAATCGACGTTGATGGGTTGATGTAGGAGGTAGAGCAACGGCATTATGGAGGAGGAGTGGGTGACGAGATGCAATGAGTTGTATCCTTGCGAGTCGGTGATCGTGGGGTCGGCGTTGTGAGAAATGAGGAGCTGAATGATATACAGATATCCGTTGCGTGCCGCCCATTGCATCGGTGTCGCTACGAGGTCACCACCCTGAGCATCGACCTCAGCACCTTGCTCGAGCAGAAACCGACAAGCAGCAACGTGGGCGTTGATGGCGGCCCAATGAAGCGGGGTGATGTTTTGCGGATCCCGGTCGGTAGCGCTCGCCTTGCCAGAGCTTATGAGCTCGCGCATAAGCTCGACGTCTCCCCGCTGCGCCGCAACGAATATGGATGCCTGCGAACGCTAGAATTAGCCTTCTGCGCTGGCTGCTTGGCTGCGCCGTACCTCCTCAGATGGGTTGCTGTTCGCCAGCGCATGCGAGAAGGACATATCAGTCGCTGTAGCTGTCTCCGTCGATACCAGCGACGTCGAGGGGGGAGATTTTATGTTTATGAGGTCGTCCATTGTGGTCGTCAGCGTCAGAACCCGTCCCCGCACGCGGCTGTGCATCAGCGCCGACTTGCTGACAAATCACTCACAGGTTGGGCTTGGCTAGTGTGAGGCTTTCCTTCATCTCATTGCAAGACGTCGGACGATTGCGTCATTTCCAATAAGTGAGAACCATTTTGTCTCATCCCTCACCCTTTTATTTAAGCCATTTACATAGTGATGAACCAAGATCTCTCGAGTCGCAAATTCGACCAGCGCCAGTTGAGGCTGGACCACAATCAATCCCCGAGCGATCTCTTCGCAAAATTGAGTCGACCAAAGAAAAGAAACGTGGATGCCGCAAGGCAGCAGATCACTTGCCTTTCTCTCCGCAACGACTATGTCGCTCTCCGCTACCCACAAGTTCGAAGCCATTGACGCTGACCCAATTTTTCGAAAGAAGGGGACGGCCCCCACCAAGAGAGCGGACGGTATGTACGGATGTGACTATGGGAGACGTAGTCGCAATAATGGGACGGAAGATCCAGGAAATCAGCGAAACGTTCGAGCTTTCCGACGACGACCGTGTCGACTACACGACCTGGAAAACCCAATACTTTCCATCGGGTATGCTCGACTTTTGTTTTAGTCGGAAACCTCGATCTGGTAAGTTGTCGCCCGCGGCCCGTAATTCTACTGTGCCTTCGAGTTGACATGATCTCTATCACTGCAGTGCAATTACGATCCCACCAATTGGACTGTCCTCGAATTGATGGCCAAGCAAAACGAAGGTAGATTGGACAACTTTCTACGCAGGGTTGCCACACGTTGCAAGAGGCTCAAGGTAATCAAGAGTGTCGAAATTTCGTACAAAACCTACGTCGACATCGTCATCACGAGGCACCCTCTCGGCCGTATTGAATGGGAAAAACTGTCGAGCGTCAAATATTCTGTGTTCCAGTAAATGCAATTCTGGTGTCAGGTTCGAGTTCGACCCCCGATACATCGAACATCATGTTCATTTAAGCCTTCTTTTCCCTTAAAGAATTCTGTCGGGGTTTGAGCTCCCCCGCGGGCACCTTTGAGGTGTTGGTCCGAGCTAATATAGTAGAAGGAAAGTCGAATAGGAAAGTCGAATGGCCGGAAGGCCATCATCGAGAGCCCTGTATCCGGTAACACGCCTTCCGCCAAACTTCCTTCGATGCAGCCGCTGAATCAACTAGATAGGTGAGAGCCAGCATTTAATGCGGCGCCGAACAAGTTTAAAGACCATCTGAAGCAGAGAGAAGAGTCGAGCACCCCGCCATATCCTTCTCGCACTCCGGGTCTGTCCCTGTAATACAAGTTCGACGTCGGCCTACCCCCCTAATGACGACCCCTTCTCTGCTCGACTACACAAGATTGGGCCTAGCCACAGCGGCACAGCGTTCGTCCCTCGTGTTCATTTTTCCCCCACGCTTGACACTCATCTTATGACAGCCATTGTCGTGCTTTGGCGGCTGGCCTCGTCTCCGTTCAACTCTTATGAAAAGAAGAAGCCCTGGAGGCGCGTGATTTACGACGCTAGTTTCCGCTGGGTCGTATATACGCAGCGTATGGACTTCCTGGGCTACATGATGGGACCTTCGTTGACGACTTATGAGAAATACATGAAGAAGCATGTGTTGGAGCCACGCATACAAGACGTCGATGACGCGAAGCTGCTTTGGGTCGGGGAGAGGGACCCAGAACGCGTCATCTTATATCTCCATGGTGGGGGCTTCCTTCTCCCCCTGGGGGACTACAGCCTGGCTTTCTGTAGATATGTGCAGAAGGAGCTCACGCGAACGGGTTGCGAAGGTGTTGCGATTGCAGTGCTGGATTACAGTAAGTGTTGACACAGGCTCCCATTGACGTCTGATTCGCGGACTTTCATTCACATTCTTTATTTATATGCAGCTCTTGTGACCGATGCGGGGTATCCGACTCAACTTCGCCAGTCAATTGCCGCTGTAAAGCAACTCCTCGCGGATGGCATCAAACCCGAGAACATCATCTTAACAGGAGACTCGGCCGGAGGCAACCTCGTCGCTCAGCTCCTCCTACACCAACTCCATCCCGTCGAAGGACTCCAAGAGCTACCCACCGACATCAAGTTCGGAGGAGCCTACATGATGTCACCGTGGACGGACTTGATTCCCCGCAGTGGTGTCGCCTCATACAAGGAGAATCCCAAATGGGACATTGTGGCGGCACCCAAGTTGGCCTATTTTGGAGGGGCCTATTTAAACCGCTCCAGAAGAAAAGGACCGAAATACATCGATGCACACTACGCTCCAGACAGATGGTACGATGGTGTAGGAAACATAGTCGACAAGGTCCTCATCACGGCTGGCGGTGCGAAAGCCTTCGTGACGACATGTCCGTTCGCGGACCGCTCGGCAAAGCCACGGAGACACCAAAGTAGTTGTCGACAATTCGGGTTCATAACGATCCTCTCCTCGATTTCTACGCAGGGGAGACGAAGCAGCTAAGCGAATTAACCCCAATCATCATCGAATGGATTAAGGAGGTATTCGAAATAGCGTAGGGGAGATCGACGAAAGGAAGCGTTTTGAGTATACGTATTCATTTACGAACAGAAACAGATATATGACTACGGTTCCATTTGCGAGACACAAAGTATTTAAATACCCTGGCCCACTTGAGCTAGGGTAAGATTCGTCAACAACTCCATCTCGGCTTGACGAAACGTATCCTCAGTGATGGTGACGGATGGAGTGCCCTCGACGAAGGTGAAGAGAGCTGGGCTCGGACTCCAGGGGTTCCAGACTGGCCAGTCGGAAGTTACGGAGAGCGTGATGGAACAGGCGGAGCGTTGGGTTCAAATAGTTGGTGAAGTAAATACAACCAAGAGGAATTCAGTGAGGACGAATTTAGAAGAAGAGGAAGGGACGAACTGAGAGAATCTGGTGCCCGTGAAATTCCGTTTGTTGCAAGCCCGAAGAACTCTGCGATGTCGCCGCTTGGTTAGTAGTCCGAGAAGAGGCTCCGGCGGCACGTATGAGCCTGCGAGCGGGAACACTTTAAGCATTACAGAGAATAATACCTGTTGTAGCTGGGTTACATACGATAGCCGAAAACAGGTTGAGTCTTGGCTGCGATCCTGGAGAAGAAACGACGCGGTGCTTGGAATGCGAAGTCTCCGTGGAGGGCCGAGAAGCGCTTAAACTGAGGGCTAAATTCATTTTATCAGATTTGCCCTACATTCAAGTGGAAGGAACGAGCCCACCTAATGGCATTATCAGTGCCGGTGTTGAATGGAGACCCCTGTTGCAGCGCTTTCAATAAAACCATCCTATCGGTCAGAATGGAAGCCGCTCACTTTAGTGACATCGTCTGGATACGCCTCCGCCAGAGCCGCTATTGACTCAGGGCTGGCTTTATCGAGGTAACTTGTTTTGTTTCGACTTCAGTAAAAATCCGTTGAATTGTTTCTGGGCAACTTACCGTGTATGAACGAAGTCGAGGAATTGTTCGTTCGTCCTGTAAGGAGAACGTTTGTTACAAAATGTTAGCACTAAGGATGGCAGGCAGGAACGTACGTGATGTTGAGCACCCCAAAAGAGAAAATAGTCCCCTCGTCTTCGGTATCTCCAGTGATAAAGGGCAACTATGCCAAAGGGTGAGCGGTTCAATTAGCGGTAAATCTCAACTGTTGCGCACCCTAGCATATTTGCCTTGTTGCAACGAAATAAGAGGGTCGCGCGCAATGTAGTAACCATCGATGACAGGCTGGAAGCTCAACTCCAGACTTTCAAAAGAGAAGAGAGTGGGTACCGTCCTGATTGCAGCCATGAGGGAATCAAAAGGAGCAGCACGCAGGCAGGCGAGCTTGTCGGTCGACGAGGTACAATTCGTTTCTCTGACGAGTTGATCGAATGAGGGTTGGCGAAGCTCGGCTTCTGGAAGTATAATAGGTGACCCAGATTGCTAGAAGGAACAGGTGTTAATCGAGCTGGAGAAGAGATAGGGAAAGATGGGAATCGCACCATGAATCCGCCCTGGAAGAGACCTCCGGGGTTGCCATCATTCAGGAGGTAGTGGAAGCCGATGGAGAGAGCACCAGCGGATTCTCCCCAGCTGTCGAAAGTAAGGCGTTACATTCGGGGAGATGATAGCAGAAATTGTTTACTAACAGCACTACTTTTCGTCGATCTCCTCCGAAGTGATGAATGTATTTTTGAATCCATTCGAGAGCGAAGCGTTCTAATAGTAGGTACTCGTCAGAGAGCCGTATACATTCGACAGCGATACGTACGATCCTTCAAGCCTGCATTGGTGGCGCGAGCATCTTTGGCTTCTTTTCCGCCCAGAAATCCGAATGCTTGTAAACATTGGAATTCGAATCAAAAAATGGCCTTTAGGTCGAAGAGAGTGCCCACCATTTATTCTGTAGTTGACTGAAACGTAGATGATTGGCACTCCGAGTGCAAGTGAACGTTCGACTATGTTCGGTCCACCGTGATACTGTGACGTTTCTCCAAGTTGGAAGGCACCTCCATAGAACCACTGGAATATAGACAAATATGAAACCGGCCTGCGAATAGAGAGAGAGACGTACGACTAAGACAGGGAGCTTTCTTCCGTTGGTAATGTTCGCCGGCTTGGCCACGTTCAAGGAAAGACCTAAGGAGAATATAAGCCCTCGACGAAATGAGAAACAATGGAGCGAGAGTACAGTCTTCAGATTGTGGAATGGCAGGTGCCACTGTTCCAGGAGGTCCACCACCACCAGGGAATGGGGAGCCCTCGGAGAGAATGTATGGGCATCCAGGACCGTAAGAGACGGCCTGTCGCACACCATCGAACGGCAAGGGGTCCTGAGGTGCGGCAAATCTCAGGTCTCCAAGTCTACGAAGTAAGTATATGATTAGAAAAACCCTAGCACGACAGGTTGAAGAACAGGACTAACGGCGGTGCAGCGAAGGGTACTCCAAGAAATTCCGCAACATTGGCAGTCGTCTTTCCTTGGAACCGCCCATAATCAAGATTTATAATCGGCTCAACGGCATGAACGGAAAGCACAAGAGAGATGAGAAGAAAAATGGCTGGAGAAGGCGACATGGCTCGGTAACCCTAGTTAGGTTGAGCGTCATACATGAGGTTTATATACCTCTCCTCAAGGAAGAAATATCTTCATTGAATCGATTTCTGAAAGCCACCGCGATCAAGGCGTCGGATGCGTTGAAGTTCAACGTGCCAGCTTCAAGTCGAGGTTCGTCGGCGGTTGCAACACGTGGGTTCTGGAAGGGGACGTCTACGTTAGCGCAGAGGGGCATCCGAGGCTCGGGTTACTCAATATGGTATCCATCCCAACTACTGCAGATCATCTGAGCCGTGTTATGCTTCGCGAACTCCAACCAGACAGAATCTTTCAAAGATGGCCAATTCTAAGAACACAGGGGCTTTTGTCACTTTCAAGGAAGCCTTCACGTGCCCACCAGTCATCTGCGATCACTCCTAGAGCACAAATACATAGTCTAGTCTCCATAGATGTAGCGCATAGGTGTGTGAAGACTTACTTGCGCCATGGACACGCTCGAGAGCCTCAGAGAGACACGGAAAAGACTTCTATTTATGGTTATTATCGCCGACTTGGGAGGTGCTTACCTAATCAGTCGGCAATTTTGAACGCGCGATTTGAAGCCCATGATGATGGGAGCTAGCACTTAGCAAAAATTGTTCATCCGTCCACAGTTGGTCTTCGATTTAACGACAGTATACACGGGGCGAGCGTCTTCTCAATGTATACTCAACTAGCCGAAATTCCGGTCCCCACAGGTGTACAGTTCGCAAGGAACGGTGGTAATGGTGGTGCGTCGCCGTCGTACACGCTTTCTCATCTTGTGATCTACCGTGTATACACATAGACGCACAGAAGTCGATAACCATACAGGTCTCCTACTCAGCACGCGACCATGTCCGAAACACGAAGCGCACTCTAGCCAGATCGTTTGTGATCTCCGACACCATCACTTCGACTATCCTAGAGGATACGCCGGATGTTGTCGCCCAAATCACGTCAGATTCGGGCAAAACGCGGGCGGTTCTTCGCGCTGTCAAGTCGGACAAGGGAACTGCACGATATGTGGAAGTGTGGGCAGATGGATACCTCCAGGCCTCCCTCGATGTGACGGACCAGCATGGGGACTTCTACGCCGATGGTGAGTTGGACACCAAACTGATAATCAGTTCTTAATATACGCTTCCTTTAGAGTTTCTGGGATCTCTCGCGATCGCGCCTTCTGAGACGGCACTGGTCTATGTAGCAGAGGGTAAAGTTCCCGACGAGGAGAACAAGGATCCCTTTCGAAAATTCAAGTTCGACCCCGATTTCGGAGAAGGACTTACAGGAAAAAGACGACCGCGTATCTTCATTCTCCGATGGGACATTCCGACCAAGCCTTCCCTCCTGCAACTAAGCACGGACGATGCTCCTGACGTTCGATTCGGACAACCTGTTTTCTCGCCTGACTCTGACAATGTAATCTATGCCACCGGATACGAGTTCACCCATGACGGTCGGATTCTCGGTATCAAAGGCTGCTTCAATCGGCCTTCTGGGATATGGCAACTTCGTCTTCCTGCCGAGGCACCCAGCGGCGACGATGACAAGACACTCACAGCGTTATGCAGGAAACTGACCCCTCCCCAACTATCCTGTCGTTCGCCTCGCATCTTTATCCTTGATGGAAAAGCCAGCCTGGTCTGGCTATCAGCGGCGAGCGGAGGCGCCCATCTTGCCACATCCAACCTTCATTTGCTCGACATCTCCTCCAGCGCAAACTTGGACGTCCTATCAGGAGATAAACCCCTTGTCGGATTCTCCGATAAGCCTTTGCCCGATCTCAGGCTCTTCCCAGGACTCTACTCTGCATATAACTTGCCTACGTCGCCATTCGTCGATTCGTCGATTCTAGTTCACTCGCAGTGGGGACCTCATACTACCGTGCTTCGGATCTCATCGAAGGATGGTGCAGTGAGGGATCTGACACCTGACGCTGACGGTTCCTTGTTTAGCTGGACGGTATTGGGAACCGACGGCTACTCGAACGTGGTGTGCAGCCGCAGTTCACCTTCGGTCCCCTACGAGCTTATGTTGGGAGCGTTAGGGAGCTCGGGGGAGGTTGCGTGGATTTCTCTTGAAAAACCCAAGTTGCCAGAATACCGTACGTCTTTTATCGTCTCACCCTGTTCTTCCTTCTGACAACAGTTACCGATTAGTTTCTTCGGCCTTGTCCAGTATCCAGACGTCGGTCGTGCCCATTCCAGGTCATCATCTTGTAGAGACCATACTAATCCGGCCCGCGAAGGCGAAGCCAGAAGGAGAGGTTCTGCCGTGTATTACATCGCCGCACGGTGGCCCACATGGCGCGTCATCAACAGCGTTCTCTGCCTATCTCACTGCGCTCGTGCTCGAAGGGTGTAAGCCGCCGTTGGTCTAATTTTCATGGACGTACGCGCTGAAATGCTTGACGCGTATAGATACTGTATCTCTTCCGAATTATACTGGGTCTCCGGGATACGGAGAAGCCTTCCTTCAAGGTTTGATTGGGAGGTGTGGCGAGCTCGATGTGGAAGAATGCATTGCTTCTGCGCGGCATCTCGTGAAACTTGGTATCTCTGAAGAAGGGCCTGGAAAGCAGCTGGTCATGGGCGGAAGTCATGGTGGATTCCTGACTGCTCATTGTACGGCTGTGCCTCTCGTTGTCACCCTCCTCGAGGCTGATTTTGAACCCTATAGTGATTGGAAAATACCCCGATTTCTTTTCCGCCGCCGTGTTGCGCAATCCTGTCATCTCTGTAGGGGAAATTTCCTCGACAGATATTCCAGACTGGTACTTCTCCGAATTTGGCGTGTCCTATCCTGTGTCGTCGTCTTTGCGACCTGGCATTGACACTGCGAATGTGCTGACGCCGCCTCCGCTAATGTCACTGGAAATCTTTGAGCGTCTGCAAGCCGCCTCTCCAACGACATACATCGACTCTGTGCGCGTGCCCGTCCTTCTCCTGATCGGAAAATCCGACAGACGCGTTGCCCCGTCGCACGGCATCGCATACTACCACGCGCTGAAGGCGCGGTACGCAGGGAAGGAGAAGGAGGGTCGCAAAGTGGAGCTGCTCGCATTCGATGGTGAAGGTCACCCCATTGATGGTGTGGAGGCTGCCAAGGTTGTCTTTGAGACGACGAGAGATTGGTTCGCACAGGCTTGGAAAATCTTGTAGTCTTCTTGTTGGATGTGCCAAGGATCTCGTGTCAATATAAGTATCCTAAGCACCCCACTGTGCTTTGCTTTCTGCCACCCCGCTTGTTGATTTCTTGTGCTCTAGCCCGCAATCAAAGTTCCTCTGCCCAGTTTCCTGCCCAGAAAGAGGGAGTGCTACAATAGGAACTTGTGGTTGTGATCGGGCGCCTGTCTGTATATGGAGCTCGATTTGACTTTTTGAGGACTCGCAATGGCACCCCGGGGAAGGCGTCTGCCTGTCTGGTCCTTTTTCTAGTCTCGATCCCTCTTCAACGAAATTTCCTGTTTCGTAACCCCTGAGCGCGCTTCATGTCTGGGCCTTCTTTATCGTCTGCACTGTTTCCGGAGTCCGTATTGTGCTCCACTTCACGCAGTATATCTATGCGATAAACGAAGGATGTTCGTCGGCACTTCAAGTGAAGCAGAGACAGCTTACAGAAGATTTCGCCCTCATTGAAGCCGGATATATGCGACCAGAGAAGAGATTATCGTCAAGAACCTTACCGTCCTGTGAGTTGTCTACTGTTCTGTTTCTATTCAACTCAATTCACGCTTCGAAATATCATCTCTGTCAGATTTCGGGTACCACGAGAAGAAAGTTCATGAACAATCCGATGTACCTCGATAAACGGATAGATTCACACCTGCGAGAAAAATAGCGTAGGTAAAATTCGGCACCGGAGAGCGATTTACTCGTCAACATCGCATCAACAACTTTGAGTATAGATCACCTTCAATTTTTTAATTCGGTAAGCCCGAATTTCCTCTGAGTCTGAGATCTGAGTCCTGGCGTTAGCGATCACGATTGCCTTCAACGTGCTCTCGGAGAATGTCGCTCACTGTGCCCACTGGTATTGTCACTGGTCAACTTGCTGTCCAATAGCCCTCTATAACTCTTTTCTACACTTCGCCTTCAAAGCTTCAAAAAGGTGTTGTTCTACCCAGGAAAAGCTTGGGAGTCTTGGCGTCACGGGGAGACAAGGTCGGGCCAATCAAATTTCTCCGTGCCTGTCCCTTCATTCTGGGCAGCAATGCCAAGCACAACCCACAACCTCCCCTTCTCTCCGCCATCATCGCCCGAGTGCCTTGGTTTTCTTGTCCCTCCTTTGCCAACTCGCGAGCTCGTCGTCCAAGTCCTTCTTTTAGTGCATAGTCGGCTCGCCAAGAATGCTGCTCTCGTCCTTGGTGGCGCTCTGCGCCACCTTCAGCACCGCACATGCAGTGACCGTCTACGGCCAGATCCCTCTGGCGCAAACCATAACTCCCACAGATCCCGCAGCACCAGCAGCGACGACTCTGGCTGCATACAATCGTACACTCCTCAATCCTCCAGCTCTGCCCAATCCCCTCCCCGCCACCACATACGAACTACCACTCCAAAGAGATGCGGCCGCTGCCAGCGGCATCTCGATACCGCACGTCGGAGGTGGCTTTTGGGGTTTCTCAATCGAAATGTCGGTCATCAGCCAAGTTTGTAGGTGCCAACCTGCTCTTTATTTGTTTCTTGTACTGATAGATCGTGGCGCATAGTGGGAAAGAACTCGTATGCAATGTTCCAGTTAAACAAATATGTATTTGATGCGTAACTTCCTGTAGCTCCCTGCTCCAGGTCCCTTTCTTGAACCTAATGGCCAATCTTCAAGAGAGGGCCGGCGGTGTGGTCATCCGGTTAGGTGGAAACACGCAAGAGTTCGCCGTCATGGTGCCAGAGTTAGAGGATGGGCGAACTTTTGGAAAGACTGACTCCGGGTCGACACAAACGGTCTGTCCAGATGATGCTATCTTCCGCGCTGAGGCTCACCGGAAAACAGACCAAAACGCCTGCTGTGCTCTACACTATCGACATGTTCTATATGGCGAACAACATTTCGTCAATGCTGAACGTGAAATGGTTCTGCGGAATTCCGTTCAACGATTCGGTCAACTGGCGCCTCACGATCGCCGAAGAGGCACAGAACATTCTTGGGGACAACCTCCTTGCCCTTCAAGCTGGTAACGAACCGGATTTCTACGTGGAGTACGCCATCGCTTCAGTCTCATTGTGCATCAGCTGACTCATCGCAGATTCAAACGCCGTGTTGCCCCGTACGAACCTGCTGACTACGCCAACGAGGTGCAAAATCTTATCGAGGTCATGGACAATAACCCGCGTATTATCAACAAGAATATGCTTCTGGGACCGAGTATCGCAAGCGCCCACTGGCAGCCTGCTGATGTATGGGCGACTGGGTTCATCGACCGCTTCAGGGATCGCATGTATGCCTTTACTGTCGAACAGTGAGTGCCTTTCTTCTCGGCCGCTCCACGATACTGATTATCTTACAGTTATCCCGACAACAATTGTGCCGCGCAATTCAACACCGGAGACGTTCACAAAATCCCCCAGGACGTTTTCCCGAGCTATCTCGACCATCAGAAAGTTGTCGAGCTTGTGTCGCCCTACTATGATTCTACCGCCCTCTCCACGGCTGCTGGCAAGCCATTCTTCATGTTTGAGACCAATACTGCGTCGTGTGGTGGCTTCGCAGGAGTGAGCGACTCGTATGGCGCGGCACTTTGGGCCATGGATTATGGTTTCCAGATGGCTTGGGCGAACTTTACTCACGGTATGCTCCACGTCGGTGGTCAGAACGTTTTCTACAACGTGAGTATCCCCACGCCGTTTGCATGTGCGGTCATTAATGTTGTCCTGACAGCCCTTCACCGCGCCTCCGACGAACCAATCCTCATACAACCAATGGACGGTCGGCTCTATTTACTACTCTACCATCGTGCTCGCCGAAGCTTTCGGAAAGACCAACACATCGCGAATTGTCGATCTCACTTCCACTGCAGGCTCCATCCACACGCCTTCGTACGCCATCTACGAGAACGATGTCCTGGACAAGGTTGCTCTCTTCAACTACATGGATGATAACACAGGTGCTAGCAACCTGCAAGTCACGTTGACCGTACCTAACGGAGGCACACCTTCCTCCGTCCGTGTCAAATATCTCGAAGCCGACAGTGTCGCCTCGAAGGACAATATTACATGGGCCGGCCAGGTAGGCTTTCCCCTTCTTCCTATTTTGCATATCCGACTTTGTTGGTAGACCCTGGGTAACCAACTCGAAGTTGACGGCCGATTCAGAGGAGAGCTGAACGTTACCACCGTCGACTGTACTGCGACAGGCTGTGTCATCTCCGTTCCTGCACCTGGCTTCGCTCTCGTTTTCTTCAACACTGCGGCGGAGCAGATCAGCATTGGTCAGGCTACCCAGACGTTTGCAACGAGCGCGCATACCAAGAGCCACAACACGGCAACGATCGCCTCTGCCGTCCTTGCGACGTCGAATGGCCACTCGGGCATGAGCCGCGACGGTTTTGGAAGCACGAGTGTGGGCAGCGTCAGCGCAGGCGTTGAGAGTGCGCGGTTGAGAGCGGGTGCGTTGGTGTTGGGTTTGATGGCTGGCGCCGCGGTCTATCTTGCGCGGGCGTTGATACGATGATGACTGATGACAGTAGATTGAACACTGAACTGATGATACCTTAAATTTGTCTGTCTTTACTCTGCTTTACTGTTATATAATTGCTGCTGGACAATGCCAGATGTTCCTTTGTATCAACGTTGTGGGCTGGTCTTGGGGAGAGGTCGCTGAGAGGGATACATGCCGGGTCTGGATCATGTATCGTTTTTCTTCACTTTGCTTTGGTGTGTACTCTGATAGATCAATTAATACGTGTTAGTTGCAGGAGTAAGACCCTCCGGGATCAAACATTTAGGGGAGATTATGGAACGGGGTCTGTGAGGACGAAGGGACTAACCCACACAATGATGGCCATGACATCAAAGCCCTTATGAGTCCATAAGTCCGCGGCCTCAAAAGTTGGCGTCGCGGATTTACAATAGTTGATTGTTTCCTCGTGGTCGCTTAGATTACACCTTCTGAATCAAAGGGTTTTATCACATATCAAATTTCCATGGAGATCGTAATCAAAACAAGACATATGTCCCATATGCACGGGCGCCTAGCGTCTTCTTCCTCCATAACGCAGCCACAACATTTCGCAATGGGAATAAATTTGGTGGAAAAGTTCCAACTTAAATTCTGGACTATCGAGAACATAATTATGCCAGTAGCTCGGGTGGAACATCGACGGAACGCCGTTTCGCCGCCCGTGCTCCGCTCCTCGATCTCTGGCTCTTGCCGATTGGACAGCCACAGGATCTGGCGGACATTCAGAGCAGCATGGCGCAAAGGAAGCGCGCGGGGCTCATACCTTCATGCAACCCCGAGGTCACTGGATCGAAACCAGTTGCTGCTATGAGTTCCTTTTGTCGTTGAGATAGACCACGCGTTGCTACTATAGCATTTTTCTGCGTCCTAGAAGGGATGGCCCACCTTTTCCCGGCTCCAATGTTGGGGCAGAATGGGATCTCCCTATATAATTTTTTGTCCGTCAGCATTTCGATTTATAATGATTTTTCGTTTTCTTCCCAAGGTAGCAGTGAAATGAACATGCATGAACACCCTTCGATGCTTATTGCCCCAGTGTGACGACGGTCGGGCATAGAATAAAATCTATTAGGAGCCTGAAAATGTACTACGCGTTGGATGCTTCCTGATATGAGTCATTCCATCTCTCCTATCGAAAATGTATTCGCAAATGAGAACACAACTCCAACCTTCTCATCACTGCCGTCCGTTGATTCTCCGATGCATCTGAGCACATCATAACTACAGCTGAAGAAGATTAGCGTGTGCAGAAACATGTACATCAATGATTGGAGAAGACATTAGAAGTGGCAAACTTAAATCGATACGCCACCGGAGGGCTGTGTTCAAGTCCAGTTCGTTCCCTGTCTCTGTTCTCCAATAAATATTCGGAAAGACGTGGTCAGCTTTCCTGGGGCGCAAAACGGACAACATATTGTCTGACACAACATGCAGCAGGCTGTCAAAGCTCCCAACGTCGAGCTTAACACTTTCATGAGGTGCGAGGTGGTGCAATGAGCTGTCATCACGAATCGGCTCAAGGAAGGAGAGCTTGATCCAAGCAGGTGAAGGGCACGCACATTTTCAGTTCTCTTAGTGACTCCTTCGCGCCGAATAGTATTGCCAATAATCCTGAAAAATCATCGGCTCCACTTACCACAGCCCGAATAATTTCCAGCATCGATTGAGGACGCCTGTCGACATTTTGGCTGGCTCGCCCGATGGAGACGTGGTTCCCAATATACCTTTTAACCGTCAACGCCTTCAGTCGGGGGAAAGAGAATGCAAAGGGCATGACATCGGAACTGGAAGGGGGAGGTGGATGCTGGTTCGACGGATTCTCATCGCCGTGGAACATAGAATAATGCAACTCGAGTTCTTCAATGTTGATGCAACCCAGAAGAGCGGCGAAGGGGAAGTCGCATAGCCAGGCCAGCTGCAATGACTTGACTGGGACCGCGCGACAGAAGCGAATGACTGATGCCGGGAAGAATGCAGGCAGCTGCAGTCAGTTTAAACCCGAAAGCCCGTCAATGGTGAGGCGTTCCATCCTCGTAGCATCTCGGGCAGCCCTCAGGTGGTCCAACAGTGTCACCACACCGGCGATGCCTGGCCGATTCATCACAGTCATGATATCGCAGGAGAACCGTGATATGCCGTATATACTTGGCGAGGCCGGGTTTGTCTTCCAGGAGTTCGTACAACTTGAGAGAGCACTTTGAAACAACCGGGTTGTATCCCTGAACGATAGGCACCCGAATGCTCTTGAAGTTATGCAATCGGGCCCGATTGTAGAACGCATGGGAGACCAGGGTGCAGGCGTAGAGGGCGCCCTTCGAGTCTAGCGCTGAACTTGCGTCAATTTTGTCGATGATGCGCTCCTATAATTCCAAGGGAAGCCGGATCGTAATGGCGGTCATTGGCAAGATTGGCGGCAAGAGATGCTGAAGATATCATTTTAAATACGAATACCACGTACGTAATCAGTACTTCACGACGGAAACCCCAAAGTGACGCACGAAATATCCGAAGTCTTCACATGTGCGCTTGGGAGACTAAGGGAAGAAAAGGAAAATAATTGAATGTATCAATCACTCAGTTTAGGATACAACGATATAAGGTGATGCAAATGTTAAAGGTAGATTAAAAAAAGAGAAGCCCCAAAGATCGCCTACGCGCAGGACGGGTCAGAGTGTCGAAAAGAATGACGAGTACAAAAGGAAGTCAGAAAGAGCGCACAATGCACGGAAGGATACTAAGACACAGGGACCCTCAAGAAAGTACACCTAGCAAGGGAAACGGACAAAAAGCGCAACGATCGACTAGTCGTGTTTGTACACCGCCTGTAAACGGAACACAAATGTCAAACAACGACGACATAGAACAACAAAGTTAACGAACCTGGATCTGGTGCCCGAACGCCTTCGCAATCTTCGCCCGCTGGATCTTCTGTGCGGCGGTGACGAGGCCGCTCTCGGGTGTCCACTCATCGGCAGTCAGGACAACAGATTGGAGCAGCTCCATGGCCTTGAATCCGTTCTTCTTTCCGATAGAGTTGGACTCTTTCAGGACGATTTGTTGGATGTCCGCGTTGCTGCACAAATCTGTGAGGGAAGGTGTGGCGTCGAGGCCTTTGGACGAGAGGTAGTTGCGAAGATGGATCTCGTGGGGGATGATGATGGCCATGGGCTGTTTGGCGTCAGGGGAGGCGTGGACGCAGATGTTGGCGACAAGGTTGCAGGCCTTGTAGATGGCCTCGAGACGCTCAAGGGCGATGTACTAAGATTGCCAGTTAAAACATGATTCGGAGAACCGCAGTGATTGAGCGCACCTCGCCAGTAGCAAGCTTGATAAGGTTCTTGATACTAAAATAGAGACGATATCAGAATCAGACCAATAGAACCTGACGAACAAGCGTACCGATCGATGAGCGAAAGCGTTCCATCCGGGTTCCATTGACCAACATCGCCGGTGCGGAACCAACCGTCCTTCGTGAAGATGCTCTCGTCCTCGTTGAGGTCAGGCCGCTTGTAGTATCCCGTCACGACGGAGGGGCCACGAATGCAGACCTCGCCCTGCGGAGGGTTATTGGTCGAGAGGTAGCCAGCATCTTCAACGTCGCGCAATTTGACCTCAATGGAAGGCACCGGGACACCGACCGTCCCATATCGCATGAGCTCAGGTGGGAGAATGGCGCACATGCCGCATGATTCCGTCAATCCGTATCCTGAAAATTGACTGTTAGAAGCCTTCGAAGCACGGGGAAGCAAAGAACCTGCCTTGAAGAACCGTGACAAGAGCCGTCGTCAAGAATTCTTGGGTCTCGCGGCTGATTGCTCCTCCACTCAGAGCAATGCGAAGCCGTCCACCAGTTGCAGCACGAACACCGGCCAGAACAACATTGTCTGCTAGCTGACCAAGAACAGGAACGTTCTTCTTCTTCAAGGTCATGGCGCCGTTGAACACGGACTGCTTGACAGCACCGCCAGCATGAACCTTGGCGAGGATGCCCTTGCGAATCGTCTCCCAGACCGCGGGGACACCGACCATGATGGAGGGACGGAAAGCACTTATGTCGCCCTTGCAGTTCCGCACAGATGCGTCAGTGAGGGTCTTCACGCGTCCATAGCCTGAAGGCATCCCGACGAAGAGCATGATCATCTCGACGATGTATTCGAGAACATGAGCGAGAGGCAGGTAGGCGAGGTAGCTGTCTTCGTAGGTCAAGTGGTGTCCGAGCAAGGTGTAAACGGAGCCGACTGAGGCTACAAGGTTCGCGTGCGAAATCAAAACACCCTTGGGGGCGCCGGTGCTGCCACTGGTGTACATGATCAGCGCAGTGTCTTCCTTCTTCGGCAAACGAGCCTCCAACGGGTCCTTCGGCAGGGTGCGACCAATTTGGCGAAGCTTGTCGATACTGAAGACCTGGATGCTCTCGCGCACGGAATGGAGATCATCAACCAGAGCTTGAGTGGGTTCACCGTCGAAGACGACGTATTTGACGGTAGGGGTGTGGGCGAGAACGCGATGGAGAGTCGGGAGGAGCTCAGCGTTGGTGAAGAGACCCACGCAGTCGGGCTCATTAAGGGAATGCGTAAGACCATCTTCTCCCAAGGTATCGTAGGCAGTGGCGATGGTGATGGAAATGGACGCGCAGGCGTGCGCCATGAGTTGCCAATTTGGGCTATGCACAGGTCAGATCCGCGTATGGGGATTGGGGTTCTGCGGACATACCTGGTCTGTGCGTACACGTTGAACACGTCTTCCTTCGTAACGCCCAAGTTGATAAGCGCCCGGGCGATCTCTGAGACGGCCTCCTTCATCTCGATGAAGCTGATGTATTTGTAGTCGCTGAGCTCGAAGAACTTCCACTTCTTCTTCTCGACAACCTCCTTGCCCTCGACCACCTTGGTCACCTCCTTCTCCTCCTCAACAACGTTGACGACGTCGCGCCACCCGAGAGCGTTCCTGCTGCCGTGTGTACGCGCCGCATATGCCACGACATCGTAGACAGTGTCGATGCCCTCGAATGGCTGAGTTACGAGGCCATTTTTTGAGAGCGTACACCGCCGTATGGGACCTTCGCCAGGTGCTGCCGGTGGGGCGAATTCGACAGAGCCTTCACCGTAATATCCTGGCTTGAGTGTGTGGATCTTGGGCATCGTTGCTGGAAGATGGTGGTCGTTGGAAAGGAAGGAAGGAAAGCGAAGGTGGGGTCGTCACGTCCGCTCGGTTTTGGGCACAGGTGTCACGTCGTACCTTGTCTTGGCACGTGCAGTCGCACGATCATTCCGATTCAGTCTTCGACGGTTCTCTCAACTGTTCGTCACCCTTGCTTGTCCCTCTCGACCCTCAGTCGACCGCTCCAGTGTCTGTCTCTGTAAATTCATCATTCGAAATCAAAAATAAGGAGATATCGTACTCAGGAGATGATTTGGGTGTCGACTTTGTATCCTTGGCGGCACCGGAAACATTCTTGAATGCTTTGATCGTCAGAAAACCAATGCTGAGACGCGGGAAAGCCAAACGCAAATATGTACGTCAAAATGGATCATGAGATCTTTTCAGGCCCCTGCAAAGCTCTGCATCCCAAACACCAGAGACGCTCGGCCGTCTTCCTCTCGTCCGCCTCTGGTAGCTTGCGAAACCAGCCGGCAGCCCAGAATTAATGTCGCAGTCCATGGCGGTTCCATGACTCGCGACTCACAGCAAGCTGGGCAATGACCGCGATCGAGACAAGCTGAGCCTGTTGGCTGGGCTTCACAGCCAATTCATAACCAAATGATTTGTTTGATTTGGTTCCTTTCTGCCTTGTCTTGGCGCCCTCGATCATGACCCCGCTTTCGCCTCGTTCCAATCCGTCGGCTCTTCCCCGCATTGCAGGGCTGATCCATCCAATGGGGACGGAGGAGATAGTGGGCGCCCATTGTCCAAGACCCGCTAACGATTGTCCTGCAGGATTGATAAGCCCCTCTCCTGTGTTGTGCGCCCGCCTTCAAACGGGGTCGCCATCTAAACTTCTAAGAGCAACAGCTCCCCTGATGGGTGCAATTGCTATCTTTGACGTGAGCTGCCACCGTGCAAACTTCCGCAGGAGGCCGCCCCAGATTGCGACGTCACCTGCTCTCACGAAGGACCAGGCCTCAAGTCCTGGAAATCGATGGTGAGTTCCGTTCCGTCACCATGGATGGGAATCTCTTCGTGTACGCCACACTCACTTCGGACCCTTTAGTCTACTGCCTAAAGAAGGTGCGGCTTGACTTCTGGCAAACGTCGCAACAGCGAAGCACGGTCATCTGAGTGTCGATCCTTGAAGGAAGCTTTGGAAATCTCCTTATATCTTTCGGAGTCATCTCTGTGGGCTGATCCGCGAAAGAAGTCGGCTCTCGGAGACGTTTTGAGCTCAAACGCGGGCCCGAGACCAAGACGCAATGGCTCGTGGTCTGGCAGACGAAACTCGTCTCTATTGTCCTTTCGCCTGTTCTCTTGAGAACATAGGGAGCGCGTACGCGATTTCATCTAAATCGCCTTGCCCTAACAATTGCGCAACTTTCTTGGTGGATCCACTGGAATAAATCCTGTGGGTCGCAAATGCAGCAAACTGTAATCGCGACACACCGACACTGTTCCATCCTATCCGGAGAATAGCAAAAACTCGACGTTTCCTAGGAGCTGTGATCCGGCGATGACTTGCGCCCACTTCGGTGCTAAGCAGCAGCCAATGACATCAGATATCAGAAAAACATTACAAAAATAACACAACTGCAGCTCGCACTGTGGTTTGAATGACGCCAGAAGTGCCTGGCCTGAGCAATACATGCCCGTCTAGCTTGAGAGCAACTAGGGTCCGATAACCCAGTCGATTTTCTCACATTGTCGTTGAATATATGCGCGCAATTTCTGCAATATTGTTACATGAAAGCTGTAGTAGGCCAAAGTTAGAGATGAGAAAATGGAACATGCGGAAAGTATTAGTCCAAACATACGATGCGAGAACAAGGACCCCAGAGTACCCGGTATCAAAATAATCTCATTACAGGAAGCGCGTCGAGCCGGGGCAAACTTGGATGTGGAGTGACCTGACTGCAGGTATACAGATTATGCAGGGAGATCACACAATATGTTGGTGTAGATTCGTGGAGAATAAGGAAGGGTTATGGAAGAAGGTTAAGAGACGAACCCCAGACAGGAGAGGCCTGATTTAAATTTGGTGACGCGTCACGATCATGTGACTATCAGACGCGACTCCCCCCTAAATTAGATTTAATCAGAATCACTGAAAAATGTGGTGTGCCCAGTAACGTTAAGCAGTGCGCTTAGTACTTAATCTCTAATATTTGACCAGGATATCTATTGATGTAGGAAAGCAGAAGTGGTTGCAGGACAGGTAAACAATAACTTCATGGGCGGCGCTCAGAACGGCTTCCCAATCTCATTCAAAGAGAGCCGAGTCAACGCTCCATCGCCTCGCTTCGATGCGTGTCGAACGTGATATTAACCCGTGACTCGCCTCGAAGGTGAGTAAGGCGGTTGGTCCAAGAGAACTATAAGGCTCCCATTTGACATTTCGAAGCAAGCCCTCCTTTAGAACCTCCGGCGGATTTGGATCACCAATTTGTCACGTAAGGTAGACTGGATGAATAATCTGAATCTAAGGCAGAAGGGCCCTTTGGATGAAAGAAAATTTGACCGTACTGAGTGGCACCCGTTCCGTGCCAATAAATTNTGCGCCAACATTGACCTGTCCTGGTGAAGCTCTGCGTGGCGACAAGATTCGCTCTATCGGAACACACTTTTTCGAGACGAGGTCTCGTACAGGCCGGCTGCGAACAACATCGTGGGTGCTGATTCTATGCGGTTGATGGCGCATTTACCACGTGTGATCGTGGTCGTGGGATGATGTACTCTTCACGCAGAAGCTTTCGACTGGTCAGGTTTCTTCATATTGGAATATTCATCTCGTTAAACAACTATTCTTTCCATAGGAACAATATGTGAGACAAGGTTCGACCCCTCTGAGGGTGCATATGGCTAATGTCAACTTGCCAACAGCAACGTTTCCCGCACACCACTTTCAACTGGCGTGAGGCATTGATGGAACCAGTGCTTGCCACATGACGCAGTAATTCGCTTCCTAGACTAGATAGACCACATTTTTCTTATCATCTGACTGCTGCAGTTGACACCTATACCGCGCAAGCAACTGTCGGCGATGTCAACAGAGGTCTGACTAACCATAAGGTTTGTATTTCGCGTTGACCGAGAAGATCTTCACTGATGAGTCACACCCTCCAGAATCTCGAATCCTCCGATACATCTCTACTCGTTTTCGGTAATGGCGACGGCGGAGGAGGACCTCTTGCGAAGATGTTGGAAAATGTGCGCCTACCCCTCCGATAGCCCTTGAATTGTGGCTTACATTTTTGCTAGCTTCGTCGCATGCGAGCTGTAACGAACACCCACCGCGAACTGCCGCCTGTTAATATGGGTCATTCAGTTGAAGAGTTCTTCAGGGTTATTGAGACGGACTCCAAGGAGGGCAAAGTGCTTCCAAACTGGCATGGAGAGCTGTACCTCGAGGTTAGGCGACCCTTCAGGCTGCTCTGAAAGAAACTCGTTAACTCATGTCACGCTCCAGTTCCATCGTGGCACATATACCTCTCATGGGTCTATCAAGAAGGGCAATCGTCACTCGGAGATTTTGCTTCGCGACATTGAGGTAAACAGCGATTTTTATCATCGCAGGCGCATACGTTCAAGGCTCTGACCATTTCTTTTCAGCATGTTGCTACCCTAGCCTCTATCTACAAGCATAGTGGCCAGTATGTCTATCCCAGGGCAAAAATCGATGAATCTTGGGAGAAGGTTTTGTTGAATCAATGTGAGTTGACCTAATCACCTGATGAGCGGTATACTGACCCTTGTCTTGATAGTCCACGATGGTAAATCTTCAGAATAATGTTCTCTCAAATTGATGATGATATTGCTTCTCGGTGTCAGTTCTTCCTGGATCAGCTATGTATGTTCCTGCGGTGTCGTTGATTCGTTTTCTGACTTCCGTTACAGTGGTATGGTCTACGACGACGCCGAGGTCCTCTACGCCGAGGTCAAAAAAGATGGTGAAGATCTCCTCGAAGAAGCATTCTCAGTCCTCTTCCCAGACTCCGTTCCTCTCACAGCGTCCACTCGTTCCAAGACGCTCGCAGGGTCATGCAAGATCGTTGCCTACAATACAACCTTCTTCCCTCGCTGGGATATTATCAAGATACCTTTGTCCAGAGCTGGCTCGGCACTCAAAGCACAGATTCTTCAGGCATCGGATGACGGACGGGAGGGTTATGCGATTATGCAATGTGCGAACGGTGCTGGCTACGGAGAGCTCAAGCATCCGTCGAACGCTCTTCGTGCCCAGCTCAAGCCCGTGTCTGGTGTGTTTGTCTCGCCTACGAAGACTAACGTTGGCTGATCGATGCCAAGTCTACACCAATGGATCCGACCACTTCGTCCTTCGCAATGCGAGTGTCCAGCTTACGATCTCGAAGGGCCGTATCAGCAGCCTTGTCGACGTCAAGTTGAAGTATGTCAAACGGCTTGGTTTTGCTACCAGTATTCAATGACGCTTTTCTTCAGCCGTGAACTCATTCCAGAGGGCGAGACCGGAGGCCTCGTCATCTTCCAAGACAGGCCTAACTATTGGGATGCTTGGGGTATGTCGTCCGCTTGGTTATCTCTGTCTGGTACCGAAAGTTGTTCATCATGTTTGCAGATGTCGAAATCCATCATCTGGAAACGGTCCAACCTCTCGCATTCTCCAATATCTCAGTCGTTTCTCAAGGGCCCCTTCGCGGCTCTGTTAGGGCGGAAGTCAAGTATGGCCAGAGCACAATCACAGTTACGGTACGCCTCCGCTTTCTCTTCTAGGTGGTATCACGTCTAATACCTCTGCAGATTTCTTTGGATGCTGTCCCTGGTATGTCTGACGTCAATATGATTCTTGCTACGGTCATTCTGACTCTCCTCGAGCTACCGTCAAGGACAACTCGCGATCTCTCTTCAACTTCGACGCTGTCGTCGATTGGCACCAACGTCATGAATTCCTCAAATGTGAGTGGCGAAGGAAGGTTTATTTGTAGATTTTGTATGCTTATATCATCATAGTCGAACTTCCTCTGAACATCCACAGCGACAACGCCACCTACGAGACCCAATTCGGATTTGTTCAGCGGCCAACGCACAAGAATACGACATGGGACATCGCGAAGGTATGTGCAGGTTGTTTCGGTTGTCATTACTTGAGCTAAGTACATTACAATTAGTTCGAAGTATGCGGTCACAAAGTTCGTTCTCCTTCTGTTGGCCGGGTCTCTGATGACTGACCCTAATTCTCTAGTACGCCGATCTGAGCGAATTTGGTTACGGAGTTGCCTTCCTGTCAGAATCCAAATACGGTTTCTCGTGTCAAGGCAATGTTCTTCGTATTTCCCTCCTGCGTTCGGCAACTGCCCCCGACGCGGAACAAGACCAAGGTCGGTTCCATGAGCCCCATTTCCTAATTGCGGACGTTAACCAATGAATGCAAACATTAGGAGAGCACCACTTCTCATGGGCTGTCTTACCACATGAGGGCCACTTCTTGGAGTCTGACGTCCCAGTCGCCGGTTTCCTCTACAATTCACCCCTGAGACGTTCGTCCGCCTTTCTTCATTCTTTTCAGTCGACTGATAGCCCATTCTTAAAGTACGATGCCTGCGTTCTGGATCTCCTGATCTTATGTCACCCCTGAAGTCGCCTTTTGTTGTTGAAGGTGCTCGAAATGTTTTCCTCGAGACTGTCAAGCGTGGAGAGTACGACTCGTTCGACGAAGCTGTGGACTTTGAAGACAAGAACAAGTCTGTTACCGTCGTCCTCAGGCTGTACGAAGCCTTCGGTGGACATGCTCAGGCCCGATTGAGGATTTCCAGCCACCTCCCTGTTGTCAAGGCCTTCACGACCAACCTACTCGAGGATGAGGATGAAGAGTTGTACCTTGTGCGCTCGGCAGACGAAGATTCGGCCGATGGTGCGCGTGACAGCAGCATCTCCCTTGGCTTCCGTGGCTTCGAGGTGAAGACAGTCAAGCTCGTACTCGGTGCGGTGCCTCCTAGCCCTTCATCCCAAAAAAGGATGTCAGTGCACCTTTCATGATTTCGCTGTTTACGACTACCTAGCTCACACGCCTCTTGCTGCTAATTGTATTCCAGTTCCAAGCGTTCTAGTTGGGTGAACGTTGACCAGGACCAGCTGCTGGCGCTTTGAGAATCTCGACTCAAAAAATATACCCTGAATGTCTGAATGTCTTGCGTAAAGATGTTATGTTCGCTCGGACTTTGGCTTTCGCGACATCTCTTGGCGTTCGTACTGATGTACACTTCTTGTAAAACCCTCCTTTTCAATCTGTTGAATCTACTTGCTACTCCGTACCGTCTGTTGCCCCTTTACTGACTCAATTGATTAGAGAACATAGCGGAAGTCACGGTTCTGGATGTCGGTCAGGTCCAAGAATTCCTTTACAATCGTCACACAAGCCAACATCGACGAGGCTGAACATTACCTACCTTGTCAACCTTTATCAGCTCCGTCACTCCGCTCTTCCCCACCCTTTCGATGTAGATGTTCTCGTACGTCTCTTCAAGGGGTTCACGATTACGCCGCTCGTTCTCGGTCGATAAGAGGAATCGAATCGTGAGCAGCAGAGCCATGCAGCTGGTGTTACAGATTCCGATAATAATCCACGGAATATGATCTCTTGAGAAAGGAGAGTAAACGAATAGCACAGAAATAGGAGAATAACAAGCAATCCTGACCTAGGCTGATATTTTGCCTTCCACATGAATGGACCTGCAGCGTTGCCGATGCAGTACGCGGACAGCATGATGGCGTTGGCCGTGACCCGTTTCGTATGTCCGGCAGTTACGCTGGATATCCAGGACAAAGAAAGGACAAATGCTGTGGTGCCGATGCCTTTGTAACGCCATAAGAAGAAAAAAAAACATCGACCACGAAACGGCGCAACATGTTCGTACCTGTTACCCATTGCGCAAAGAGCAGCCCAATCTTGTTGCTCCATGGCAAGAAATTGATGAGGAAAAGTGCCACTATCATGGGCATTTTGTACACGAAAGAAACGTACGCCCTAGAGTTTGGGATTCTTGACGCGATGGTGACGCCTGTCCAGATTGTCATAATTTCGATGAGGCCGTTGACGCATCCCAGAAGGGTGGTTTGGAGCCTTGTAAACCCGAACGAGGAGACGATGATTTGGCGCTGGTTCGATAAAGAGTTCGGGACGTTCTCCAGGGCCGCGAAGAGGGCGAAGAGCCAGGTCTTTGGGTCGGTCAATGCTTCGATTAGCCTGACAAGACGATGCGTGAGGATCCCGAAGGCCGTGAAGACACCTAGATCAGAAAGACGGCGTACTGCTCCTTCTTAAAGTGCTTGTTCTCTATGCCCGTTTGGTTTTCCTGCCAAATGTCAGCTATTTGCTCAGGAGGACAGATGCTACTACGGCACTTTAAGCCTCAGTATGGCCGTTGCTCTCTCTTCAGGTGTAAGGAACCAGGCATTCGCCGGCGAATCCGGGAAAAAGAGCCTATAAAAGCAACCTCAGGAGTTGTCTCCCAATAACGATTGAATAGCGAACCAAAATACCAGTGCCGTAAGAAGAGTCAAAACGCCGGTTATGATCATAAGCCTGACGAAAGTGCAAGATTATTACTATCGTCTCTCGGAAAGGTGTTTAAAGCGAAGGAGCTAACCATTGCCACGCCTCGAACGAGCCGGTCCTGATATGTAGCGTTCCGAACGCGATGAAGCCAGAAATAATTTGGGCTGGCGAAAATTCGCAATCGAACAAGCGAAGTGGAAATGAGTCACCCACCAACACCGTTCATGAGGACTGCATTTAAATTAGCCGGTCAGTCCACGCCCCAGCACAGGGAAAATTGAACGTACACCAGTACCCAACACGCACGGTCTGTTCGTTCCGAGTGTAAAACATTGAGGTGACAATCATGAAGCCTGCAGTGATGGAGCCTTCGCATATACCCAGGACCATGCGAACAACAAGGAGACTCGCAAAGTTTTTACAAGCAGCATGGGCACAGAGCGCGACTGCCCACAGGGAAATATTAAATCTAGGAGGAAAAAAGGGGGTTAGGAAGGAGGACAAACGATTGAACTGGTAACGATAACATACGACATCCACTTCGCCACCGGGAAACGTTGCAGGCAGAGATTTTGCGGAAACTCGAATGCTAGATAGCTCAAATAAAATATCGTGCCTAGCCTGAGATAAATGAATCCTCACGTAGATCGAGGGTGCAGCTGGAGCGAATGCATACCAGTTATACCTACAGGCGTTATTTTAATCGTTGCGTAGATAGAAGTTGGACTTACTCATTTGTGGTGAGATGAGCCGATTCTCTGAAGAGGTCGTGTATCAAGACCGACACGGAGTAAGCGTCAGGACTAGGAAACTTGCCTGATGCCCATAATAGCAGCATTCCCGAGCGTTGACTTGTCCATGTATTGTATCCTAATAGCGCCGTGAGAGGTGGAGTTTCAACCTGGCCAACGATGGTCATGACGCACAAATAAAGGACTTGAAATTATTTTAGTGTGTGTCGTCAACGGATAAATGGCCACTCACTGCACATGAGCGGCATAAGGTGCTTGTCGATCTTTTTCCTGAGTGTCTCCGGTCGGAAATGCAAGAAAAAAGATGGAAATTGAGAGGGTAGAGTGATACCTGATACGAAAAGCTTCTGCCGGATCTAGAGTCCCCTTCTCACCCGCAATAAACTGTGCCGCGGTGTCCAAATCTCTTGTGGAAACAGTCTTGTGGTCGCTGATGGGTTTTTCGTCACGGAGATCGACGGAGCTTGCAGCCATTGCTTCAAGAGGGATATGGGGGGCGAGGAAGAACCACTATCGAAGGACGACTTCAGAGGAGAGCTTTAAGGTGGACAAGATAGGGGTTTTAGAACTCACCAGAGGTTCACGAGGCTATAGTAGGTGGCATTTAGAGTTGCCAGGGAACTGATCACAGACTTCCATAGTCTATGTCTATATAGCGAAGCCTTCAATCGCACGATAAAGCTGGCGGTCTATTTCTGGCCGCGCTATTTACGAAGTGGTCTGCCTTGAGGTGGGAGTGGAAATCCTGTAGGCTATTCTGAAGCGCAGGGTGGGGTTATGGTCATGAGAACCCGGGAATGGGTCGCATCGTCCTCGGCGTCCAAAATATCTGAAGTAGAAAGCGCTTAGCCCTTCAAACGAGATGGAATAGAAAAGGGCAAATGTTGAGCTGAAGCGTGGAACGTCTTGATCCTAGAATAATAAGCCTGAAACTACACTTCGCTATGTCGAGGGGCAGCCGCAACACTTCGCAATATCAATGGACTCTTGACTGTTTGTATGGAGAAGTAGGGCTAAGTAGGGCTCTGACCGCAGACTCGAAGGTCCCGCGTGTGAATTGATCGCATAAGCACGATTTCCTGCCGCCGGCACACATCCTCGAAACTTAAACTCAAACAGCACACTGGGCTCTTGACTTGCCTGGGCTGGCGCAATATCCTGGAATGCTGTGGTACATCTGTTGAATTACGGATGCTCAAAAAACTCATATCTATTCTGGCGGATTTCTACACAGAGTGCGGAACAGAAGACCATCATGCCTCTATACCAGTCTAATTTCTGCCTTACAGGCTCAACATCTTGAATCCGTCATCGTCGACGGTCAAGCAAGGAAGATGTTGACCTCCTTACCTGAGGATGCACTGGTGTATGTCCTCTCCTTCTTAAAACCGCCCGATATCCTGCCGTTGTGCTCGGTGAGCAGATACCCATTTCTCTGCGACTCACAGCCGAGGTTCTGAATCATTCTCAGACATGCAAACGTCTTTGCGAACTAGGAAACTTACGGATTGTCTGGACGAATGCATGCCAATTCCACGTCATAGCGCCTGGATATCCTTTCCCTTCCATCGACATTTCCTCTTACGACATACGCGATCTGCGCCGGAAGACTCTCTCTGCATACTCGCTAGCACATCGCTGGCTCGCTGGCCTGTCCTCGCCTCGAAGAAAATCGTACATATCCGGAACATCAGGCACCTCCGTGTCTCACGTTCGCTTTCTTCCGGGGCATGGGGATAGGTTCTTGTTGACGATAGCGAAGAGCATCTGGTCTGCGGTCGCGATATGGGATCTCAGCTCGAAGGAAAGCAGGAAGGTTGGGGAGTGGAGTCCAAGAGGCGCGATCTTCAATGGGTTTGCGTTGAACGAGGACCCTGATGGCGGGGCGGACTTGGCCATTTCAGTGCACTTGAATGGGTCAGCCATCTGGGTTTCGTTCTGTTCATCTGCTGACATCCTCTAGAGAGGCCTCCGTCAGGCTACTCAGCTTGGATGAGGGCATAGACGGGCTTTGTACCTTCCGAGAGATATACACGGTGTCTACGACGATGAAACCCCTCAAGCTCGTTGGAAATTTGCTTGCATTGAGCGACGAGACTTCGCAGACGGCGGTCTGGAATTGGAGAAATGGGACCTATGCCATCTTGGAGCACTCTATAGAAGATGTTCCGGTCGGACAATCTGCCGTTAGTCCGATCGAAATAATACGTTGCCTCTTGCAGTTATCTAACCGTCTCTACCAGTACAACGAATGCATTCAAGTACTTTTTGCCCACCGGAGCATTTTGGTCGTTCGAGCGCGATCCGTCCACCTGTTCCCGTATCCAACTCTCAAGCCTTACTACCCCGATGATCCACATCCAACACCCTACACTCCCATCGCTCACCACTCCTTTGGGTGGGTAGATGGCATGTGCGTCAACGTGTGCCCCTACCTTGACAGAGGTACGACGACGGTCTCTTCCTGGAGCCCGCTCTCCATCCTCGTTCGAGGCAAGAGCGATGATCCTTGGACCTCCGATGTTCTCAACCTCGAACTCTACACCATCGATCCCAACGCTGACTATCCCTCGGACGACGGCGATCTCGACACTCACATCCCTCCATACCTCTTTCCGCCACGACTCGTGAACCAGGTCCGCTCTTTGCGCGGCTCTCTACGGTGTACACAGGTTTTCCTTGGGCGATTCGGCACTGCCGCGTGGATCCAGCCCCAAGAGCGATTCTACGCCGGCTTGCTCGCGGATGTACCGCAGCAGATGCAGGTCGATCGGCGGGGTAGGACACCCCATGAAAGTTTGATGATGGCCGTCTTCCCTGGGTCGCTCTCTACTGCAGAAGGGGAGGTCGTGGCGAGGAGAGTGTTCGTGAACGAGGCGAATAATTGGACGTCGTTTGATTATGATGAGGTGCAGGGACGTGTCGCGCTCGGATCGAGTTTCGGGGTTATCACGCTGTTGGAACTCTGAATTCTTTCTGAATTCCCCAATTACATCACTCTCTAGGCCTGTTGTCTAGTTGTCTGTTCACCTCAAAGTCGACAGAGCCGATCGCCCAATACTTACTTACTGTCGATCACTTCAACACCCCCAGGCAACGAAATGCAGGCCATCCTGTAATTTCCAATCCAAGGAACCAAGGAAAGGAGAAGAGTCTAGGTGGCATCAGGAAAATCAGGACGGGAAGCGCCGAGGCGCCTTCGGCATGGTCCGGTCGTTGATTTTCTCCCAGTACTTAGGGGTACAGTTTGGCGCAAACAACCTGCAAAAGAACGCCGCAAGAAAGGCCTTTTCGATACTTCAATTGTTTCAAGATCGACTCGAACTTTGACACTGTATTCTTTGTCCTTCAATGTCTACGAAGCCAGCAGGATGGGAGCTGAGCGTAGAAGACCTCCTTTCTGCGTTAAAATGGAAGCTTGAGGTTGGAGACGATGGGTTTCACGATCATGCCAGCATCTCGAGCTCGGAGCTCGCCAACTGGTGAGTGACTGCTGTTGCATTCCTTCTACTTCCTCTCGAGTGATGCTCATCGCTTCCTAAGGTGGGACAGTAAGGTCTGTAGCACACACCTCAAGCCGTTGTTTGTCATCTGACCTGTAGAGGCCGCTGTCTAGTGCGACAGCAGGATTCAGCAAGCAGCCGATATCGTCGACCTTGTCCATTCCCGCAGAAACCTATCCTCCCCAATCAACCGTGTTCCAGTCGAAATTCTGGGACGGATCATGCTTTTCTTGCAACCACAATACGGCGACGCCTTTCTCGACCCCGACGACGCGCACCGTTTACGACCGTCGCAGGCTCATTCCTGGATCAAAATCACGCATGTCTGCAAATACCTGCGTGCGGCTGCGCTCAATAACCCCTCCCTATGGCGTTCGATCAATCTAGCTACCAGCGTTTTCCCCGGATCCGGTGCGCTTGGTATGGCTTTCCTGGAGCGCTCGAAGCCTTTCACCATCGACCTCTACCATAAATTCGTCCAGCCGTTGGATTCGGGGTCGTATGAACGCTACCATGTCAAGCGTTGGCCGTCCTTGCCTACCATGTTTAAAGAAGTGGACGCCTTCTACTACCACCTGCGAAAGATCCCAGAGCGGATCCGCTCTCTGTACCTCAAGGACGAGATCACGGACGTAGCTTGGGCAGTGTTCCGTGACCCTCTTCCAAACCTTCAGACCCTTCATATCGCTCCCAGGTCTTCCCAGTGGGACGGCACTGCCCTCCACGAGTTCATAAAGGTGTTGCCTATCATGCATATGCAACGATTACGCCTTCCGGACTTTCTCGTAGCAAAGGTTCTCCCATGGTCTCTTACACATTTTGCAATTGTTGGTGAGGATTACGGCCCGTCAGTTTGGGATCTGCTGGAGCCCCTGAATCCCCTTCCAAACCTCGAATACCTTCGATTGAGCGGCGCTTGGTCCTTCGAGCAAACGGACCGGGATGAAAATACAGAGCGAGTCCTCAACTTGAAGTCTCTGCGCAAACTCGAAATCGTCGACAACACCAGTTGGTCGACGTCGGAAACCGGGTTCCCAATGCATAGCCTTGAAATATTCGTATTTCCTATGAACGCGGAGCTCGTTTGGGATGCGTACACTGTATACGAGGAGCACGATGAAGACGAGAACCCGTTTGTTCCAGCATTTCTCCTGCCGCCACAAAGATATATGGAACAGGTTATCGGCGTTCTATTTCGTCCAGAACCAAGGGGCGCACTCACCCTCTGTGGGACCTGCCTCCTCATTGAAGAAAAATCATTCTCCAAGGGTCATGGGCTCCTCAGAATGGTAGCTGCATACCTTCCGAACGTATCTCTACTCGGCTTCGGCTCAGTAAGAGACTTCCAGGAGGATTTTCTTTTGCTCAGAGTGTACAGCACCGTCGAGCATCTAGAATTTTGCGGGTACGAATCCCTATCAACACTTCTCATCCAGCTGCAAGCGGAAGACTCGGAAGCACCCAAAAATCGGACGATATCACCCAAGCTTTCCAAGATCACCGTCTATATAGGTCGCGAGAGTTTGGCGGATCGAGACACGGTACGCAAGATTTTGCGAGAAATACGGCAAGTCGAGGATGCTCCGTCTCGGATGCCGGCTGGGGCATCTTTCACCCTCCGACGCCCACACCTCGAGACAGCGTACACGTTGGAGTTCAAGACCGGCAGCCGCGACAGCACAATTCAAAATCGTCGGAACTGAGTGTGCGATGGTCACATTCCTGGTTAATCATTCCGAGCCACAAGGGAGCGACTGGTTGGGTTGTGAGAGCGAGGGAGTATACCTTGCTTCTTCTTCTCAGAATTTGTTTATAAGAGTAGCGTAGGACTGGAAAATCTTCGAAAGGACTTAGACTTATGTAGACTAATCTCGATCGCAGGAATCTGAAAGCGGGCGACTCATGTGTAGGGTTCATCTTATCTAATCTACTCTATTGATGGTCGCTGACGTTCTTTGACTGACTACCACCACCCGGCCACGGTCTCGTTTTCTCTTTTGCTCCATTTCACGTTCAAGAGCTGAAGCCGCCCTCAACTCGAACCTGCGTAATGTTTTTGTCCCAAAACTACGGTCAATCTCCGTCCCGAGGCGGTCTTGTTTCAACCGTTCAATTGACTGATACGCTATATGAAGCCAAATAGATTACCCTCCTGCACTCATCAGCAATGCATCAAAACCACAATATCCCGTGGGATGTCGTAACGTGTTTTTCCAAGGCGATAGGCGATTCACGCCACCATATTCCGGGCTGGTATCGACGAATAAGCTTAACTTAGCTCAGGAGCTCGCTCACTTTGGGCGGAAGCTTATCCACACCCTGGCCGTATTCTCCGTTTTGGCCTTATCCTTCACCAACGCCGCCATTGCCTCCGTTTAATCCAGACACTTATCGACCCGGCGCTACTTGGTAGGGAATCTGGGGGCTCTTTGCCGACCCTGGTGGAACGAAGTCTGGACAGCCGTTGAATTATGTACTACCCTGAACTTCGCTACTGGGATGAGTCTGAAGCAGGAAATCCTTTCCCCAGTTCTCTATATCCGCCCGACATGGACCACTGGCGCTCATTGTATGTCTGTCTTTTTTCCATTCACAGAAGACCGATCTTCAGGCTACCTCTCACAACAATTCGTGAATTCAAGATACTCCGGATTATCACTGACAAACCTGAATGGGATGAAAAAGGTTTGAAGGCCCTTCGAGAATCGTCAACACAAAGGTTTCGAACCACTTATGCTTCACTTAGATCTGCCGACCTGCAATTGCCAATCAGAGGCGCGAGCTGCGCAAGACCCAGACGTCACTGAGAAGATGGTCGACTATGCCATTGACGAACTGCGCTATAAAGGGTTTCTTTATCGGCAGAATGGGGCACTCGTGTCCGTCTACACCGGCGACGTTGTCAAATGCGATATCGCCCTCGGGGATGCTTTCAAACTCGAGCTGATGGCTGCTGTGAAGCCTCTTGAAGACGTTCATGAGAAGGAGAAGGATTGGCATCCTGGCTCTGATGGGAGGGTTCTGGACCAAGTGCACCCGTTCCTCTTCCCTCTCGTTTATGGGCGCTCGAGAATTCCGGAGAAGAGCATAACCACCCTCGAGGATTGCATTTAAGAGCGTCGTCATTTCTGTTCTACTCGTCGCAGAGACAGCCGTGCTTGGGCATGGGTCTCATGTCATGCAGAGTCCTTACAATCGCAAGTTTCAATGGTTTCCCTGTGAAGTCGGTATCTCGACGGATAAGGCCAGGTAAGCTTTCATGTCTCTCCCCTTCGACTGTCACTTGACACTCCTCCCAAAAGAATCGCCAGCTACATTGATATTCTCTATCCTGAGAAGCATAAAGGACTTTACGAGCTAATCGAACAGGTCATTGAGGCTGCCATCCCTCTCTGGAACACAAGTCGCGCACCCGCTGTCCAAGCGGAATGGGTTACGCGTATTCAGACACGACAGGGCCTCGAGACAAAATAGTGAGGCCGGCGCCCAGGAAGTTCGTGGCTTCGCATCACCAACGGTATCTGAATCTTCGCGAAACGTTCAAAGACAACGGATTGGAGATCATCGTGAAGTTGGCGAATATCATACTTACACCAGAGAGACTTAACTATGCCCGTGGGACTTGGCATGCCGAAGGGCAGCTTGTACTCTATGTAGTCCCTGCACTCGACCATGAATTTAGGCAACTGATGAATATGAATGCTTACAATCCTGTAGAACACCAGATCTATGCCACCGCGCTCTATTATTATTCGTGCCAGAACATTGCCGAAAGCGAGCTAGTCTTCCGGCAACAGTCTGACACAAGCGAAGCACAGCAATACTATGAACAGGATGCCTACAGGTGACTCGAGGTCGTCTATGGGATGAAGAACGATGGACCTAGAGTTCAATTCGCGGGTAGCGTAAAGAACGTGAAGGCAGTCCGTTTACCTTCCCCAACATCCTCCAACACCAAGTCCGGCCATTCAAGCTCCCGGATCCCAGCAAACCAGGTCATCGGAAGATTCTCGCGCTCTTCCTTGTTGACCCTCATTTCCGCGTTATCAGTATGGCCAACGTGCCTCCGACACAGCAGAAAGGCTGGTGGGCCGAACGTCTTCAACGGCCCGATCATCGAACAATCCTCCGCAGTATCCCTCAGGAAAGGAATTAAGGGACTTCGTCTTTGAGGAGGTCAAGGGCGATTTCCCGTTAGATTTGAAGGAGGCCAAGGAGCTCAGGAAGGAGCTGATGGAGGAGAGGAAAGTTTTCCAAGTCAAGCATAATGACGGTTTTAACAGGATGGGTTTCTTAGCGCTCTGTGAGCACTAGCTTCGTGGGTCGATAATGCATTATTAAAGCGGATTTCGGTTTATACAAGCCTTCGAAAGGCTAATTGTGCGCCACACTAAGCCAAGAGCCGTAATCGGCACCGGGCCGACTTCAGTCACCGCTCTATTCTTCCCCTTGAATTTGAATCTCCTACCCAACCATGTCTGTTATCTCGTGATTCTTTCTTGGTTGGGTCCTGTCGTTACGATTGCACCCAGATCCCATACTACCTCCTCCGCCAACTCTCGTCCTTGATTTGAATTTTGCTTGCGGAAGAATTGACACAAGGCACATATAGTGCCCGAAATGCACCGCTCCTCACCGTCCAAAGCCCACAGAACTAGGAGAGGAGCAATTCGAACATCGGAATCTAGTTGTTTTGGTCAACGAGTCAGCTGAGCACCGCGGAGCTAGGCTTGCAATGCAGTGTACGATTCACTGATCATTTCCCTGAAGTTTCTCTCTAATGGACGAGGATAGATGTGCATTGTAAGGCGGACGTCGAACAGATTGCTGTGCCATGACGCCTCTCTTCGAAGACTTCTCTCGCTTGTCGGTGAACCTTCCAAGTTTTTCCGCGCGCCGTTCAAGTTCAACATATCCTCGGACCCTTGCTTTCGACTGCCAGCTTGGCTCCGTCTCCGTTTCTGAAACGGACGTTTCAAGAGCGGAGCTACCACAGAGGACATGGACGATAGTGAGACGCCGTCGTTGTGGATATTCCCGATGAAAGAGCGTCCGTCAGGAAGACGAGGACCATCGCTTCTTTTGTTGCGTCAAGTCTTCTCTTGCTTCGTAAGGGAAACGGTAAGTCTAATCTTTCACCGTTATGTCCTTATATTGATAACCTTTCAGATCACTGTCTCTCTAGCCCTTGGAATATCAAAGAGTCTTCGTTCGTAATACCAAGGGTTTACTTTGTATCTGCTCATCTTGAGTTGCGAACTGAGTGAGTAATCTCACTTCAAATATCAATTCGAAATAATCGACGCTCCGTTTAAACCTCCTGCCGATCGCTAATTACTCCGATCATTAGCGTCCGTCCAGGAATTTGCCTGCTCTTATGATAAGCCGAATTTCAGCCACTGAAGCAACTAGGTCATATACACGCGACGAAGTTGGAGTTGGAATGTATTGGAGTTCTTTCTCGAGGACGGCTTCGAAAGGGAAGGGAGTTAGAAGGACCTTATTCTAGGCAAACACCTTCTCTGTAGTGAGATTTTGAATCCGTTCGCACTACGTTGGCCTCTAACGCTTACCGCCATGATTAGCAGGGCTGCACGCGGGGTACGTCGATACCAATAGCCCCACAACCCTTCCCCGCATTTTCCTCGGTATATATTTGGGCTCTACCCCGGCTCAATACCACAAGACATGACCGACTGTCAGCAGCTTCTCGGAGACAATATTCATTATCACCGTCACTGGTCGAAGCCTGAATCCACTCTGCCAAAAACAACCGAGAAGCCGTACGCGATCTCGTGATAGCCAAGAGGAAGGAATGTAGTTTAGCGCGTTGCTGGGCATGATTACCCTCCGAGAAGCAGCCACCGCGCCTGGTCCTCTGCTCTGTCGCTCGAGCACGCTGGACATGCATCCCGATTCCCGCCTGTTGACGTTGACGCTCCCGGATTTTTTCCGCACTCAGGCTGGTATAAAGGAGGTCGCTTGACCTCGTCAAGCTTCACCAGTCTCATTCACCGGTTCCCTGTCCATCGCATCGACCATGTTCCCAAAAGCCTCTCTTATCGCTCTCACTTTCGCCGCTCTCGCCTTCGGCCAGAACGTCGGTACCTACCAGGCTGAGAACCACCCCAGGCTTCCCTTCCAGCGCTGCACTGTCTCTGGCGGTTGCACTACCGTCTCCACGGGCCAAGTCGTCCTTGACTCCAACTGGCGGTGGACCCACCACAAGGACGGCTACACCAACTGCTACACCGGCAACGCCTGGAACGCCACGGTCTGTCCCGACGCCACGACCTGCGCTGCCAACTGCGCCGTCGATGGTGCCGACTACTCCAGCACCTACGGTATCACCACCAGCGGCAACGCCCTCACCCTAAAGTTCGTCACCAACAACTCGAACGGCAAGAACGTTGGCTCTCGTGTCTACCTCATGGCCAGCGAGGATAGGTACGAGATGGTCAAGCTCCTCAACCGCGAGTTCACCTTCGACGTCGACGTTTCCAACCTTCCTTGCGGTCTCAACGGCGCTCTCTACTTCTCCGAGATGGAAGCCGACGGCGGTCTCTCCAGGTTCTCCACCAACAAGGCTGGTGCCAAGTACGGAACTGGCTACTGCGACTCGCAGTGCCCGAAGGACATTAAGTGGATCAATGGCGAGGTATGTTTTGTTGCATCCAACTTTTTCTGATCTTACTGATGCTAAATTTATCCCTTCTGCAGTCTAACTCCGTTGGCTGGACCGCTTCTGCCACCGACCCCAACGGCGGATCCGGAAATTTCGGTACCTGCTGCAACGAGATGGATATTTGGGAGGCCAACTCGATTTCCACCGCCTTCACCCCCCATCCTTGTACTGTCCAGGGCCAGTACCGCTGCACTGGTGCCGAGTGCAACACTCCCACTGAGCGCTACAATGGTGTCTGTGACCCCGATGGCTGCGACTTCAACTCCTACCGCCTGGGCGATACTGGCTTCTACGGGCCGGGAAAGACCGTCGACACCACCAAGAAGTTCACTGTCGTGACCCAGTTCATCTCCGACAACGGCAGCGCCAACGGCAGGCTCAAGGAGATCCGCCGCATCTACGTCCAGGACGGCAGAGTCATTCAGAACTCCAAGGTCAACGTTCCTGGCATCTCTGCCTACGACTCCATTAGCGAGGAGTTTTGTACCGCACAGAAGTCCGTCTTCGGCGACACTAACAGTTTCCAGGCCAAGGGCGGCATCAACGGAATGGCCTCAGGTCTCAACGAGAACGGCATGGTCCTTGCCCTCTCCATCTGGGACGACCACCACGCCCACATGCTCTGGCTCGACTCGACCTACCCCATTGGCTCCACCAACCCCGGCGCCGCTCGTGGCACCTGCCCCACCACTGGTGGCGATCCCAAGGACGTCGAGGCCAACTCGCCCAACGCTTCCGTCACCTACTCCAACATCAAGTTCGGTGAGATCGGGTCGACATACAGCGGCTCGACCGGCGGCTCTACCAGCACCAACGGCCCTCCCACCACGACCACGACCGCGCCTGGTGCTACGCAGACGAAGTACGGTCAATGGTGCGTCCCTTCGTTTTTCCTCTTTATTCTCGCAAATCTCACTCGTTTGTCTCTCTGCCAGCGGCGGCCAAGGATGGACTGGTCCCACCGTTTGCGCTTCCGGCTCGACATGCACCGTCTCTAACCAATGGTACAGCCAGTGCTTGTAAAACCTATCTTTCATAGTCATATTTCCCTCGATACCATCGGTTATGCATCAATCATCCCAAAAAGCTTCGCGCATCATGTAGTATATATTTTCTTCAACAAAAAACAGTCGTTTCTGAGTGCTCCTTTCTCCATGTGCGATTTTTCTTCTGAGTTTCCGGCCGTGGTCTCCGATCTTCCTTCAAGAACTTCGAGACTTTTTGACTTCAACCTCGACTGATACCTTAGCCTCGATGTATCAGCTACCGTCAATTCAAATTCGGTTGTAGCGGTAACGAAGCCATGAGAATGCCCCTACTTCAACGGACCTTACCCGAGCAATGATTGTCAGGCGGTGCGGGACCCAAAACCACCGGTTCGGCGTCTATCCGTCACAAGGGGGAACATGTAGGGACGAGATTAACAGTCACTTGCGACAGCACATGCACTCCGTTAGTTTTTCCGGGCACGAATCACGGACATGGAAGTGGTGTTCGCCCAGTTTATTTGAGCCTTTAAGGACTCTTCTGCTAGTGCTAACGCTCCGAAATTCAACCGGGCTTTTGCCACATGCCAGTGTCTAGGACCAATGAACAAGATTCTACTCAGGTTTCTAAGTCTCCACCAGAGCGAGATGATTAACCAATTCGCCACAACTCCAATTTGATGGATTCGAAAGCGGATTGCGGGGGAAATAAGGATAAGCGCCCATGGAAGTTTGTCTATTAGTACTGAGTGCTTTTGATCAACAGAAGGGAAATTTCCCTCCAGCTTGAGCGCACCCTAGACGCTGATACACAACCCTCTTCTACGTTAGTCACGCGAACTTTCCACCAGCTCTTTGCCTCACTTATGTGGGGCTCGTGAAGTTCTTCTCTTTGATTCATTTTCACACCTCGCTCACGCTGGCGACATGTAGCGTCTGGCGAACGCTACGCTCGTTTCCTATGTGGTTTCCGCTCTGCTATAAGGGTACAATGGTGCTTTTGCGTATTGAAGCACGGAACCAAGCCTATAGCGTCTCTGTCCCAATCGTTCCAATGCCTGTTCTTTCTGAAACGCGGCCGAAGGTTTGTCTGTGGGCTGCACACCTCAATGAATGGATGGAGTGGAGTGATAAGAGAGTCAGCGACTGGGAACAACTCGTTTCTCCCCTCTTCCTCCATCTAATGTAGCACTACCAGACGTCACTAGGTGAGTCGCAATTGCCCCGAGCATACCCCCTCGTTCATTACCTCCACAGATGCGTGCGCTGTCCCTGCGCCTTCGGTCGACATCGGCCAAGATGGTTTTACACGTGCGCTGTTTCTTTTGCGTGCCACTCCCGTACCCTGGCGTGCATTAACGTGCATTAGCGTGGAATTCCACCTGCCCGTTTTACACTGTACACTGGAAGAGGAAAAAGAGATACACAGTCCCAAGCAAATACAAACACAATTCAAAGCTATAAAAACGGGATGTACATCAGGACGTTTCCCGTCCTAGAGCCACAGCTGTAAGAAGCGTTCGAGGATCAGCACAACCACGTAAATGCCCTTCACGTAAGTTGAGTCCGACTTTGTCTGGCAAGCACTCACTATCCAGACCATCAGCTCCCCCCAAACTGTCCAGTTGCCACAAGAGTGGATTAGTACCAAGCTCCCTAATATCTATGTGGAAGGTGTTAATAATCCCAAGATTTTCGGAATTCCGGTTTATTTCGAGGATATGATACAATGGTGTTGCAGACAACAGCTCAAGGTCGAAGCCAATGAAGGCGAAACTGAACGCGATGCGGCGATCGACCTAGGTTGGGCCCACATGACGCGGCGATCACCCGACATACGCGCACATCAGGTCAAGGGTCCCAGAGTGGAGGGAAACTATGCAGCATGCCTTACTATCGCCACCAATAACAACGAGAACGATAGGGCTCGTAGTCGAGACACTTCCGTCTTGCTGAAATTTTATGAAGCCTTTAGGGAGATCGGAAGGGTGACAGGTTGGTATTCTCTCGCGTGAAGTGGCAATATCGATTGTGGGTCAAATTACCGATCCTTATTTTTCCTGACATTTTATTCAGTGATCCAGTCTCGGATGCAGAGTTTCATGACATCTGAAAGGGATGAAGTATGAAATTTGAAATACGAATAGGCAAATGAGGGTGGACAAACAGTGGTGAAATTGATAGCTACCTTGTTTCCCAATTTACCTCAATGTATTCCGCTTCGCTGCCTGTAATATTATTACAAGAACAAGTGCCGCTATCTCACTCGGATTCGACGCGGACGGGGTGGGGGAGCCTTATTGTGTATCCAGTGATGCGACACCACCCACCAATCTGCCTTCAAACTCAAGTTGACAATTTCAAGTGTGAAGTGCCATGCCATTCATTAATTATCCCAGGAAGAACAATCCTCTTCCGGACCGCCAAGATGGGTCTCACGGGATCCTGCAGCTGGAGACGACTTTAATCGCGCTGCTCAATTACCTCCTCTGAATGGCCTCGCCCTCGTGTCAACTTCAAAGCTGATCACACGACCGTTTCGTCCTCCGTCATGGTTCTGGAATTCGAGTCTCGTTGATTTTTTTTGAACCCACAGTAAGGTGACTCTACATTAAACTAATCCCACCGAACCTAAGGCCCTCACCCAGTACCTCGAATTCAGGCAGGTCATGCATCATGATTACCCTTGAGGTGTGCCACTTTCGCGGCGCATCCCAGGTCCCATCACGCGGCCATAGACTTCAGGTCAATCTTTAAGTTCAAACCATTCGGATTATTCCGCCGTTTGTTCCCGAGTATTACACCACTGCGGCGAGATATTTTCCTGGAGTTCGACCGCACTGCATACTCACCATTTTCATTCGGACGTCGAGGATGACGGGGATGGTCAGGAAGACATGCGAAGACATGATGGGTGCAAATTCCCCTCATCGAAATGACGGAACGTGCGTCGTTCACTTCCGTGAGTCCCAGTCATGTTCGACTCGAGTAGACGTTTTTGAGCCTTCACGCGCCGGGGAATTACTAATTCGGAATATGCTTTTCCATTGCGAGTAGACGTCTGATGATTGATCTTATGCATCTCCTGAAAGTAAGTCGCATAGCCTCTGGGAGAGAGAAATACAGGGTGAATTTAGGGAAGAGGAGGGTGGTCGCATACGATGTGGTACTTAGTGAGGAAATAAAACGCATGGGCCAAGTACGCCAGCCGGACCGGCGTTGATGGATGAGCGATTGAGTTACTAATTTTAGAATTTGGCCCAGCCCAACTCCTTTGCTTAGAACCTCCATGAACCCCGCGAGTGCTACGACCTCTCCGATGTCCCCCCTCCCTGAAGAACTCATTTCGGAGATTATGATGCTCCTCGACAGCTATTCCATGCTCCAGATGGCTCTTGTAAGCGACGTCTTGCCCGGGAATTTGACGAGAACTCACGTCCTTGGCTTTGTATGTCAGTCCTGCCGGTCCTTCCACGAAACTTTCCAGACCAAGCCTATCCGTTACATTTACGAACTTGGCTTGAACGGAATGCAAGACGCGGGATCGGGCAAGGCGCCTGACGAACTGCTCGTTCTCCTTCGTGATCGGCAGAGGGGGTGGTTAGAGCTCGACTGGAAGAGCGACCACGTAGTGAAGGCACCAGGGGCTCAACTGTCCCTCAAACTCGTCGCAGGGATGTTGTCATATTCAGATGGTGCCGATATCATTGTAATTTCTCTGCCGTCTGCCAGGAAAACTGGACATACCACTCATCGCATCTCACTGGACTTCGAGGTACGCGATTTCGCCATCGATCCCAGCCAAGATTTGGTTGTTGTGTTGGAAGCCATGTGAGCCTCTATTTTTGCTTATGCATAACCTGCGATAACTCGATGCAGTGAGCTACCGAATCGAGATCGACACCTGAGCCTGCATTGCCGCACAATCTCGACCAACCTGGCTCACCCCAGTGGCACCCAGGGAATGCCCTCCTTCACGGTACTCAACCACCCAGAGCTTGGGAATGAGTTGTGGAACGCAAGGCTTCAGATAATGGATGACGTTTTCGCGATTTACTCAGGCGACGAGGACCGTTCCCGGCTCTTGCTATGGAATTGGAACATGGGACTGCTTCTCTTTGTGTGTCCCTCTCTCACAGTCCACCCGTTCCGTTCCTTAATAGTTCTCCGTCCAGGACTCTCTCGACGAAGTATTACCGGCACGCGTCAACGACTTCAATTTCCTCCGCAGAGACGCGTTCATTCTCACGTCCTCGATCTCTGGTGGCCGCATCCATGTCTACCGTTTCTCTCCGTCAGCCCCCACAACCCCCATACGCATTGCCTCGCTTGCGCTGCCCCTTCCTTCTCCCTCATATACCGTCACCTCTCTCTGGACTCCTCCTGCGCAGTTACAACAACATCCCATGCCAGAAGCGCTCTTTATGCACTCGGCCGAATCACGAATGCATGCAATCTCTGTCATTTACCGAGGGTCTGTAGACTGGAGCTTAAATAGCAAGCTCCACTTTCTCTTCGTGCGCAATTTGACATTCCTGCGGTACGTAGATGGTCCTAAAATCGCCACTGAGCCGCAAGTAGTGTCTTGGGAGCAATGGGGGGAGAGCGAGAGCCGATTTATACCGATGGCTCCAGGATCATGGTCAATGTGAGTGGGTCACCGTCTTTTGCCTGTATTCCGACTGACGACTGTTTGCAGGGACGCTCACGGAAGCCGTATTTTGCTCTATACGCCTAGAAGCAACACCATCGATCTGCTTGATTTCTCGTGCGGTACTCCATATCTTGCCTCTCCTAAACACAAGAGGTATGGACGAGATAATCCAACGATCCTTCGGGGCGGGGATGTATTCACCGAAGACGTCGTGACACGTCTGCCATACCACTTCGCCTCCAAGGCAATGCCGCTCAACTTGCACAAAAAAAGGATCGACGAGGAGCGCATCGTCGCGTTGACTGTTGGTCCTATTTTCTGCCCTACCAGTTAATTGGTGCTGACTGTTTCTTATCAGCGTCCAGATGACGGAACTGGACTGCGGGTGTATTCATTTTGAGTACAATGCAACGTAGCATAGTTGGAGTCTTTCGTACATTTCCGTCTTCGAGACAGGTCGCCATGCACAAGAGTATTGACGGTCGGATGACTGAGCGTACGATCATGAAGAAATACTCTTGTTTCGCGCTCATGGCGGGGCACACAGGCGCTTTTCCGATCGCTTTCAGGGTACAGCAAGCTGGCAGACATGTCGTGGACTTGCCACCGAGAATCTTCTTTTTCTCGATCCGGCCCTTTGATATTGGAGAGGGTCCGGACCTGCTGTCCTGGACAATCGGCAGCAGGAAGACGCGTCGGAGCTGAATGAATAAATGTCCTGCATCTGCTATACACAGGCAGAGATGGTCTTATGGTGGGCTCTGTCGGCCTTGTCGCGGAGCTATGAAGTGTCGCTCTCACGACGACGCAGCAAAGGAAATTGCCGTTAGGCATCGTGGGTTGCACACATAGCACCAAGGCTCGTAATCACCGTTCCAGAGTTTTAGCCAAGTGAGTGACCAGAATATTATGTTGCTCAAGACAGATATCGGGTGGATACCATTTGTAACCTAGCCCAGTCGTTCTTCTTCCTCTCGCTGGACCTCGCTCTCCATGATCGCCTTGATCATCGCGCTGCCGACACGCCCGGCCTCTTCGAACCGTCCCTCAAAGAACGTCCTTGTCTTTTCGAATCGCCGCCGATATACCTCGAAACTCCGGAAGCTCACGCACTGGCTCCATCCTCGCGCCGCCACGACAAACTCCAGGTCGTCAGACCGATGCCAGGTATCGAATAATGCGGAATGGATAGACGCAGAGAGCAGGGTGGGCGAGAGGAAGAGGTACTCGGCTACACCGAGGAAGAGCCGGAAGATAGGGGTGGCTGCAAGGGACAGATGGGTGTAGGGGTTGATGGAGAGGTGGGCCCAGCAGTCGACCATGGCGAGCAGCGAGAGGTGAGAGTTTGGACGATATTTTGTTGGCGGTTCGATGGAAGAGGTGGAGGACGATGCTTGGATTTCACTAGAAGGAAGCTTGGGAGAGGTCGGCGTCTCGAGAGTGGCTAGTGTGCCGAGACTAAACTTGTCCAGAACATCTTCAGAGAGAAGGATAGGTCGGCGCTTGCGTTTGGTGTCGTCATCCACATCGCCAAAGACGATTTTCCGGCCCCACTCAACGCGTTCCCTGAACCGACGCCGCTCCTCCTCGCCCCCTCCTCCACCCTCGAGCATCAGTTTGAATAGCTCCGTTGCACTGGCCGCATAGCGGTCGATCTGCGTCCGTGCATCCGGGTTGAGGATCGCGAGCCCGGCGTAGACGTGCCACGCGTTGCTGTAGATCCGAAGAGCGATGTTGACCTTGGCTGTCTCGATGCCGCCCACGTAGAGTCCTTGCTCCCAAGGGTAGGACTGCGCAGAGGCCCAAGCGGTGCCCATGCTGAGGAAGGCGGCGTGGGTGACTGCTTGCGTATTTGCGGTGACGAGATCGTGTTCTTCGTAGGAGAGGTAAACATGGCGCGAACCAAGAGGGCGAAGGATGTTCTCGACAAGGTCTTTCGCTTCGTCTGAACCGCGATGCTGGATGATAACCTAGATGTCCGTATGTCGAGCTCGTAGGCCAGGCAGTGTGAAGAAGACTCACGAGCGGCTGACCCAAAGGACTGACTCCTGGCCCATGGAGAGAATGACACGAGACAATGTGGACGTCGACAGGCAAGTGCTTCTCGAACGCGACTTTTTCTGGCGCCTTCACCGATGTTTGGCCTGCAACCACGGCGTGCATCTTCGTAGCTTGCTTGGAGTAAGGAAAAGGGTCCAGCAAACCGGGGAAAAAATGCTCACAAGGTCCATACTGAGCGACGACGCGCTCAATGAACTCTGCTTCAACAGAGTAGATGATAAAATCAGAGGAACGCGCTACAGCGTGTCCATCGCGCATCACGTATATGTTGTCCGCGTCTGGAGGCAATCAAAAACCAGGAAGTCGCGGATGGAGCAGTCACTCACTTGAGTAGTCCTCCTTTAGTTTCTCGTACTTCTCTGGGACGTCGCAGACATGAATCCTGTCAAGATCCGTCGACTCCGTCGACTCTCCTTCAATCGATTCGTTTCAACGTACCTGGACCATCCCGCCTGTCCTAAATGCTTCGCGTACATTCTTCCCATCGCCCCCATTCCGATGAGACCGATCGTTGGCTGGAGATGAGGCGCAGAAGCCGGCGAGACATTGGAGGGGACGTTTATGGGTAGCTTGGCGTAATATTCCGTAGTGTTATTTTCTCTCCCCTCTAGAGTCGACATGGTGTCGGCTCAAGGCGTGTTGACTGACGAGGATGGGATGGAACCTAGTCAATCTCAGTGAAGGAGTATCGGAAGATACGCTTACATTGAACAGATCTCCAACCTAACTTTCCAGGTTGAAGCCGCACAAATAGACGATTGTAATTCAAGTTCGACGTCGTAGTTTGGGCATGGCGGGCAAATTTCGAAGACCGTGACGTTGTTGAGTTTCATCGTGGCCGGCCCTTGTGACTGGGGCTCAAGCGAATGGGACAAAGATAAGATAAGATCTTCGGCCCATCAACGGTGTAGAAATTTGAAGCTTAGAGAATTGTGTTTTTCAGCCATCCTGTATAAATGTTTAGGATGAAACTATTTTCTCGATTTGAATTTGACAATGCCAACGCGAATCGGAGCGGGGTGTTTGGCCAGCAACACGCTCCTAGAGGTATAGGACAAGTATTTGGGGCGCATGTAGTTTTTTAGCCTCTAAAAAGGCGCCATCCCTCCGCAAACGAGTCCATGTGTGGGTTGTAAACTTGTAAATTTTTCCTTGTGTGAAATGCCATTTTTTCGTGTCAACTTCACGAAGTAAATAGGTGTTTTTATTTTTCCCCATCGTCTCATGGTTGAATGTTTTGGTATTATTAGAGAAGAGTGGCATCTTCTCAGCTTGTTCGCCGCTCCCCAACAGTAGGCCGCTGGAGCGAAGCTCATGGGAGAGGACAGAAGATCGCAGGTAATATGATCAGATCTATCTAACCAATGTCAGTCCGTTGCAGAGCCACGAAGAGGCCTCGAGTGCGGCTGCCGCTAAGAAACCATTGGTGGCATAGCATTAGAGGCAACGATCGAGCAGCAGGAGACAGCCAACGACAAATTGTCCTCCATGTAGCCAATAGTGCTGTGAACAAGTGACTGTAAACGCTTTGTTCGGCCTGGCCTCGTTCACCTACGTAAGTTAGAAATTCGGAGTCGCTCAATGATACGTTCTGCCATGCAAAGTCGCATTAACCACCACGCTGCAAGGACAAGGCTTTCCTCGAGAGAGAAGTTTGGTGACGCTGAGCCCAGCACCAGTGACGGCTCATGAGGGAGTATCTGAACGAATTGGTTCCCAATCCACAGCCCGAGTACTTGGCGACCCAATAATAGGATACACACTCCACACACAGCGACTGGACGGCCTCGCAACTCAAGCACGATGCTGGACCAAGGCCAGTCAAGAGAGTCCAGACCCGAGCGATCGACCTTCGTGTCCACCTCTCACAAGTTAGAAGAGTTGCCATTTGTTCAAGAAGAATTAACGATCCGCGCCCGTTTGTTCCACAGGCTCGCCTGCGATATGACAATCGCGGGAGTGATACGAGCTTGTTTTCACCACTTGGGCCTTGGGCTAGAAGACCGAATGGCAGGTCGCCGTCGCTGTTATTGGTTGGTACCGGTGGTGATATGTTAAAGGATCTCCCGTGTGACATTTGACTGGCAGCGTCTGGGAAAAAAGGTGGAGGACGTAACGGAAGACACTACTCAACGGCGTGCGGGAGACAAAGAAGAAATGTCAGTTCGGATTTGGGAAGAAATGCTGCAGAAATGCTACAAACATAGGGAAGCGGGGGACCGGACCGGACCGGACACCACACATGGGCACCACGAACCAGCTGTCCAATGAAAGGGAGGAAAACGTACGCTAATGTACGGGAGGTGAGGGCAGGAAAGCATGCCTTGGAACAAATTTAAATGAATGGGTGAATCAAACGTCGCCTTGGCATCTGAAGAAGACGAAGTTTCATCGGCTCAGATCAGGAGAGTGTCCAGTGTCCAGTAGAGTAGCAATGATCGAGCGGGGTGCGAAAATGAACTTGGGAAGAGAAGGGTGTGCCCCACATATTAAGCCGGCGGAGAGTCTCGGGATCTACGCTGTAAGGAGGCACCCTATTGGACACCCGATAGTAGGACATTAGGAGGAGGAAGGAGACGCGATTCGTTCTGACTGGTCAACTCACCACCAACTCTTCACTCCATCCTGTTCACTGAAGTTCGCCGTACATTTGTGAGATCAATAAATGAACCAGAGATTTGGCAGCATTTCAGAAACAGAAAAGCTACGCCTTTCAAAACGAAACAGGAGCAATTGTACCTTTTATAATAGAACAAAAATCACACACATGCGAGGAGGAAATGAGCGTAGCCATCTACCGTAAGTCGCCGGTGGGAGCGGGGTACGAAAGCGAAGAGAAGGTAACGGCTTCGGTGTGCCCCACATAAGTGAAGTAAAGAGCTGGTGGCAGGTTTTCCAAGTGTCTGGGAACATGGAAGAGGGGTTAAACGTCGAAGTTGCGTTGAGGCTTTGCTCAGGAAGCAAGGAATTACGCATCCGGAGTCCAGACCCATCCTGATAGAACAAGGATGACATATGTGATCTTGAGATATGACAAGATTATGTACAACCCACGAACGAGATACCCTAGAGGTGCGTGCAAGCAGGATGTTCATGATGTTGGGTGCATGGATGCAGGGCCCTTGCTCCTTTGAATGAGATAGATGAACATCCCGAAAGCCATTAATAGATCAGGTGCCGAAGCGTGAAACGACAGAGCAGAGGATAGAAGAGTAAACGCGGAAATTGGAGAGCCACTTTGCTCAGGAGCAACTGTATTTGGGATAGCAGAAGACACGTCTCGTGCACCTCGAGTGGCAATTCTACGCGTGCTGTTCCACTAACGTCTGCGAAGGGAATAGACGGAGGGGAAAAGAGAGTTGGGCTTTAGCCAGACGGTTCGCTCGGATAGGCGGTTGGCAGAACCAGCGCCATGATTTTTAGGAGAAAAGATATTCCAGGAGCGAATGGACACGGAAAAGACAACTAAGGCTAAATCACCGCGAGTCTTCTCTCTTCTTGGAGTCTATTCAATATTTAGTTCGAAGACGCCAAGAACGGGCGATAGGTCGAATGAGGCGATCGACGGTAGACATAAAAGTAAAGGGGGTCACTTACACAGGACAAACGCGGACGGCCTCACGTCTGTCATTCCTGCAGGAAGCTTAGGGACGTCCAGCCGTAGATAGAAAATAGGACAACGAGAGAACATCCCATACATTGGAAGCCGACGGGATAGCCTATGTTCGCGTCGAATCGCTGGGTTTGGCAAGGTGCAAGTGAGGAAGAGTGTCGACGCGTCCATTCCCAAGTGTTTAATGCGGAGCCCATTCGTCAGAAGTGTTGAATTTCGAAGCATCCGCTCGGCATTCATCAGCCATATCGTGCAGTTTGCCGCCCTTTATCCCTCTGTCGATAATTAGCCGAGAGTACAGGGAGTATTTCGAAGGTTCAGTTCGGGTGAGCCTCACCGCGCACCCCGGGCGAGCGATTACGAAAAATTGACAGTTATGGCAGTAGACAGAAAAGAACCGTAATGTTTCGCAGAGCAAGCAGACGGCATTCCCGCGGAAAGCTTATCAGGACTGACTCCCTTGTGGAAATGGAAAACAGGATCGAAAGAGAGGGTTCCACACCACAGATGTTGACCGGAGAAAGCTCCCCGCTGACTTTTGAGAAGAAAACCAAGGTGGGTGGGGGTGGGACGTGGACGTCGAACGGAAAGATCACCTAGTTGCGAGCCAAGAGACCGCGTGCTCTATCGGTGTTCAGCGCAAATAATAGTACACGCAGAGTTCATTCGTTTGAGTGCTCTAATTCAAAAGCGCCCGCTCTCAATTAATCAGCTCCGCCCTACTTGTGGTCCTTTCTCCATGAGTAGGAAATTCGCGGGAGAACCGATAATTGAAGCACATCGTGGGTGATACGACAGAGCAGAGTCGCAATGAAAGTAAGAAACAGCCTTCATTCATAATAGATAGAATTCTGTCGACAGTCCTTGCCCCATGAGTCGATGATTGGGCGAAGGTATGAGTGTATTGAAGCCCGTGGAAGGATCAGATAGTGAGTCGGGTGAAATTGTACAGTCAGAATAAGATGAACGATTGACAGTTAGGGGAAATCCGAAACCGCGTTGCCCTCGATTTTCAAAGGGCAAACGAATGGCCAATCTCGTTCTGTCCGCGAGAAGTTTAATCCCATCCAGGGTCTGAGGAGGAAGATCCAGGGATCGAGAGAACACTCCTTCGAGATGTTGAAAGCCGGCGGTACAGAGCTCCACTTTGACGTTTGCGTTTGAGAGCGGAACGGAGGTTGGTTGGTTTGAGGGTCGACACGGTCAATATCGAAAGGGAGGTTCGGTGAGCTGGGCGTCCACGAAGTTGGCTGTCGTCTGCACGTGAGTCCGGAGGAGTCCTTTTGGAAATGTTCCCACCCGGAATTCACCGTCCTTGCATGAGGATTTTCCTCCATCTGTCGATAATGCAAGAAGCGCAGCGGCAGGATGCATTTGAAGGACCGTGTTCGAGACAGCTCTGGCTCGAAATCAATACAGAGGTACAAGCAAGTGAAGAGAGAAGCCACCTTCGATCGTACTCAATAATGGTCCTGCTCCATCTGTCAATAATTGGATGAGAGTAACCGGTATCTTGAAGAGTCGTGAGGGATACGTTCCGGCAAACTTCACTAATGAGACGACCAGTTGAAGGACAGAAAGGAACCGGTGTCTTCTCGGAGAAAGAGGATATCTATTCTTGTTCCCGCGAGCAGCGCCATCACGTCCAGGGCCTGCCAACGTCGCGGAAAAAGAAAATAACAGAGCAAATTGAAAAAGCGAGTTCACACATAAGGGTGGTAAACAGCCGGCGGGATACAGCTCCACACTGACGTAGACGACGGCGAGCAGGGGAGATAGGGGTCGACAGCATGCAGAGGCTGCGTTAGCTGAGTTGCAAGTCTGGTGAGAATCCAGGACTTTTGTCAGTGCTGCCCAGGACCAACCCAAGTCCAACTCATAGCCCAATCGTGCCAAGAGATGGTATGCCAAATTCGAATGCCTGCGGTCGCAATTCACCAGCCTCGTTCAGCTGGCAGTGGTCCTTTTCTCCATGAGTAGATAATCATTGTGAAGGAGAACACGGCGTGCTGGTGAAAGATCGGTCGAGCGTTACCTCCCAGTGCACAACAGTCTGTCAGCCAAGAGGCCAATGAGGCGAGAAGGCACGCCGTTCACAGTCAATAGAGTAATATCCAGGCTGTGTCCACCATCCGTCGATAATTAGATGAGATTACTGGCGTCTTCAAGCGCATTACAGTTGAAGGAGAGGTCAGGTCGACAGAAGCAATCGACAGGACGAACAGATGAGCAGTTGACATACGAAAAAGGACCGAAGGCTCAAGGCGCACCAATTGAAGAAAGGGTGTAGCCATTCGCATTTCTGAAAAAATCTCGTCAAGGATATGACACATCGCGGCGCGGCCACGAGAAAGACGAAAAGGTCCCATGCACCTGAAGGCCCGCCGGAATACAGCTCCACAATGACGTCTGAGTGTGGAGAAGAGTTCGGCGCTAGTGAAGCGCACTTGCGAGTTACCTCGCTGAGCTTGAACGCCTAAGATAACATGTGTCGAATCCAAACTTGAATATTTGAATGTTCATTCCGCGAGAGTCCTGTTCGGAGTTGACCGACAACCCAGCTCGCGGTTTCTTTCCTCCATCTGTCGATAGTTGAGTGGCGTGTACCGGTGGCTCGAGCATATACGGTCGAAATAACATTCGAGTGACCTTTGAACCCTCCAGTAATGAGGCTTGGTTTATGAACATTGATATGAGCAGTTGACAGACGAAGAAAACCGAAGGCCTCGAGGAGCACAGATAGGCATTCTCCCCTCGTCAAAAATATGACAACATCGCGGCACAAGAAAGACTGGGACGCAGGGAAAGAAAGCCACAGTGCGCTTCTGGTTCACTAGCGCCGACCCTCGTCTCTTTGGTTTCGCGATCCCAAGTGCATTGTGGAGCCGTGTACGCCGGCCTTTCGGGGCATGAGTTTTCAGGGTCGCCGAGCTTGAACCCCAGATAAGATGCGTACATCAGTGGCATCCAAACTGATAAATCTTCACATCCGCGGAGCC
>MPNV01002152.1:0-106672 GCA_013376435.1 Cyclocybe cylindracea | reverse complement strand
GGGAAAAGGGACAGGGGAGGGGAGGGGGAGGAAAAGGAAGAGGGGGAGGAAGGGGAAAATGTAATTATCCCTCTCCTCCATATGTTTTTTTTTTGGCTTCGGTTTTTGTTGAGTTGCGCTAATCGATTTTTGCTTGTGTGTTCTTCGTCTGTGTTCTTCAGGCTTCAGCGTGCGCAGGCAACGCTTCGGGATGGGAACTGGAACCGTCCTGGATGAGGTTTCGTCCATGGTGGAGGGTTTGAGCGTCCCGCATGGCTTGCTTGTCGTTGGAGTGGCTGGCTGGCTGGACGCGACGCCCCCCCTGGACTTTGCATGGGAATGGGAATGGGAATGGGGAAGGACACGATCCTCCCTCCCGTTCATCCACCCTGACAGAACCCGACAGAACCAGAACCTTCCGACGAACTGGAAAGCCGCGCCACACCGATCAACCAACGGACCCAGTGAGAAGTCCCAACTCGAAGGTTTTTCGTTGAAGTTCGCAAACGCCGTGTATGGTAGCGAAGAGAATTTGAGAGGTCTAAGTGGCGGTGCGGGTGTACGGGAAGTCTGAGGGAAGTCTGAGTGTCTAGAGGTTTACCGCGGATGGGCTGGGGAAGAAGGTGGGCGTGCGAGTGCGAGTGCGAAAATGTAATTATTATTCCTCTCTCGTTCTTTCGTCGTATGTTTTGGTTTTGGTTTTCGGCTTTTGTCGTGCTTGTGCTAATCGATTTTTTATCTACTTATGCTTTCACGCATCCCTTTTTCTGCTCGGCGCAGGCAATTACAACTTTCGCGACTCGGATGATGTTGTCCATGGAACCGGATGTGGTTGGGGATCCCGACGCGGATACGGCTTAAGCTAGCAATACTTGTAGCCGAACTGGCGAACTGGCGAAGTGGCGAACTGGAAAAGTGGATGCGACATGCGACTACCCTCCTTTCGAATGGTCGAACGGAAAGCAGAACCTACCCGAATCCGACAGACTGGAAAATAGCGCCACACCGATCAATCAACGGACCCATTGAGAAGGTCTCCAAGGTCTCCGTCGAAATTCGCGTTCCGCACCAGCTCGCTGGGTGGTACTGGAATGAGCAGATGCCCTCATCCGGTGCTCTCATTAAGTCGGTGCTCTCATTAAGAGGCGGACGCTGTATCATACGACGGAGTGGTTAGGGTGCAAGGGCGCGATGGTCAAAGGGACACGTCGACGTTCAGGTAGCTGAGCTTGGTATAGGTCGGTTCCGATTGAGAGGGTAGGGTAGAATGGCGAGGGGCCGCTGGCGCTAGCGAGGAGGTGTGATTATCTTGGGCGAGGAGATGGGTAGGGCGCGCGCACAAAAAAAAAAAAGTAATTATATTATTCCTCCCTCGTTTTCATGTTTTCGTTTTGCTATTTGTTGCATGCATTCCTCTCCCACTGCTAATCGATTTTCGTGCTCTCTCCTCTCTCTTTCAGCGCAGGTACATATGATGTTATATACATATATTGAGGAAGATAGAGACACTGTTGCTTCCCAAGATGACGCGACTACTACATAGTCCGTCCGGGCACACCCAACACCCAACACCCAACCCAATATCTGGATTCTGGACAACGTTAACGTCGCCGCGCCGATCAACTATCGCAAGATTCAAGTCTCCATTCGCAACCAGTGACCACACCCCCCTCTCGAACCCGAATCCCAATCCGCTGGAGCCTATAGGCTATTGTTGTTGTCGCCTTTTTTTGTCGCCGGTCGGATGACTGGACGCTTTACGAAAACCGCTTATTTTCGCGTTGTTCGCACCCACACTCGCCGGTTGGACACCGCAGCGAATCTCTAATCTTGGTCCTGGACGAACGCTATCACACACCTATCAGAGACCAGGCGCACCTCGACCCTCCTTGCCTTCCTTTCCTTTCGCCCGTTTGTCGTTTGTCGTTTGTCGTTTATCTGGTGTTGCAAGCGTACTTGACTTGTCATCCTTCTCTCCTTCCTTCCTGCGGGCGCCGTCAAGTCCCTGTTCTCGCTTGGGAAGTTGGGCAGTTCTGCGAAACGGAAAACTTCTCACTGGACGCCAGGAAGCCGGAGACGGGTTGGATATCGAAGGGTGGATGGGTGAATAATGGGGCGAATGGTCGAACTCTGAGGGTACCTGGGGCGGTGGGCACGGTAATACATATGGCGGCGTGTTGGGAGATGTCGACATCGTCAGTCAAGTGCGTCCAAGGAACCACAAAGAAACATCGAAGAAACATCGAAGAAATGTCCATCGTATGTACAAGTATGGCACCGTTACCCATATGACGAGCGGAAGAGAGATGAGGCGATTGTGATAGCTTGGGATAATATGTACATATTCACGGAGAGAAGTCGAAGGTGGTAGCGTGGTACCCGAAGGAAGGCAGAAGCGTGGAATCTACTAGGACAGCGGTTTAGACACGATGGTTTTGCGATGGTACAATACACGAGGATACACATGATGCTAGGCTTACAGAGTAACCGGGAGAAGGAGACGACGATGGGGTGCGAAGGTCGGAGAGACGCATTCGGAAGGAAAAAGGAAGGGAGGTCAACGAACGGTTGGTTGGATGAATGAACGAATGACGAGCAATGATGGACGAGTGAACGAATGATCTCTCCTGAGAGATAGTGTAGTATTGTTACAGTTCCTTGAATCGGGTTCCAACGAGCGTGATTGAGCGTATGAACGTGGGGTGGTGGTGGTACAGTAGCATAGCCGTTGCACAGACAGTCGATGTCAGGATGCGTTGAAGTCATTCTCGCGCCTCTCAACCAACGGGGAGCAATATAATCGGACAAGGCGAAGCCGGGACGGGCCTCGAACCCGGATCAATGCCACGGATAGGTAGGCGCTGGTGACTGGACCAACGTCGTCGGAGGCGAGAGCTAGCCGAGGCAAACGCAAAACATCAGCCGACTGTCATCACAACAAAGCAGTTCAAAGGCAACCGCGAACGTGCAGCATGCGGACAATCGCGCTGGGGCCTCTCAGAGGGTGGACTTACGGGGGATATGGGCGATGCCAGCGACTGCGGACTCGGGCTCCAGAAGCTTGAGGTGGTGCGGATTTTGAGGGCCTTGTGTTGCCAGGAGGCGTCGGTGCTCACGGCTTCGTAGGTCGGCTGTTGTACGGCCTTGCGCTCACGCGCGTTGAGCATGATGAGGAATGAACCGACGTATACTGCCATTTGAAGAGGGATGAGTAAGAGGCAAATTTGAGGGAGGGTTGGAGACATACGTTTCGTAAGGAGGAATTGGACCCCGAGGAAGATGAGGGTGTGAGGGAGCAGAATGTACTGAAGGAGATGTTAGAAGAGTTTCCGTGGGCTCAGAACGGGCTGCCTACAAGGAACATCGCAGAGAGCGAACAGGCACTGTAAATAGAAAATGAGGAACGTTTCTAGGAAAATATAGAAGGCGTTATATTTACCTCGTAAAGAGTCCAGATCCCAGCGTGTATTGCATGATTACAGAAATCCTCGAGTTCAGTCTATATTTGTCGGATAAGAAACGGTCTCGCGACCATGAGATAGAAGGTTGCTGACCGCGTTATAGTTCCTTTGCTCTTCCGTAGGTAGTAGCACATGGCAGCGGCGAGAACGAAGTCGATAGTGGTCGAAGTCCCAAGCGCAGCGTAAATCGTCCACTATATGAATAGAAATTATCAGTTTTGATCTAAGGACCATTGTGTTGAAATGCGACGTACCGAGACCGAATCTAGTTGGGGATAGGTGTCTACCGTATATCTTTTTTTGAGAGATGGACGTCAGAGAGATCTTATCATATCCTGAAGAAAGGACGAACATCGAATATGCGAGCACGATCCCAATCACTACGCGCCGATCGATAAGTATCGGAAGACTACATACAATGAGAGAATGCTCAGTCACTCACCGAAACCACCAGCTACTACCGACGCGACTAGATATCCAAGGACACCCCTATGATACCCGCCGACTAGAAACAAGCAACTTGAATAGATGCCAGTGCCACGACTAGAAGAATGACGCACGTAGCCAAACGCGAAGTGCGTATAAACTATTCATAGCGGGTCAGAGAGACAATCTTCGAGGTATGACAGCGGACAGACCTGTGAACGATCAAGACGATCACAACGTTGAAGCTAACTTGAAGCTGTGCCTCGGCGTCAATGTCGATGGCTTCTTATTGTTTCTTTCTCACTTACTTTGATTGACCTGTGAGAGAATCAGCTTCAAGATCACGATAACCTTCATCTCAGGCTATGCTTACCAGACTATATGCGTTAGCCCAAGAACATCTCCAAACCCTTTGACGGCATAGGTGTACACAGCATGCAACGTCAAGGCGAGATGTAAAGCGTCCAACGTCCTGAAAAATGTGATCTATCTCAGACGAGTGATGGATTCGTCTAATCATCATCAAGGACGAACCACAGGATTCCTACCTGAAGGAACTATGAATATGCGTCATCGGAAAAGGCAGTATTGTAGACTTACGGAGCACTTGTGCACAAGCGAATCGTTTGGATAGGAATGATAGTACCAGTATGCTTGTAATGTGGTGACTCCGAAGAGACTGGAGTAGCTGGATCAGTTCCGTAAAAAGGAGGGACGAGATAGAAGGCATACAAGGCAGCAGCAACTACACCGAGGAGAGCTGCGCCGACCGTGTTGTCTAAGCTAGGTTCGGCGAGGCTTATGAGCAGATGAGGGGCCATGCTGGAGGCAGAAACAGGGTCGAAGAAGAATCTGGGTTGCGTCGGTGGATAGTTGGTTGGGCGACGAATGTCCTCGAGTATGCCGGAAAAGCCCAGTGACGTTGGTCGATCCGTGGAAGGGGGGAAATGGCTTAGAGACGGTGGAAAAAGGCTATGAAAGAGGAGACAGAAGGACGTCGTCGATGATCAAGCCGCAGACGTAGAACAAAAGGGCGCCACGAAGAAAGAACATTGCACAGATACAGTCCATTTTTGAGGCATCGGCGTTGGAGGGAACGCAAACTTCGAGCAATGATGCGACCCTGGGTCATTGCCACCACATACGGGGATACGCGATCGTATTTCCACCCTCCGAGACCTTGTACCTTGCGGGGCGATTCCCGTCCAATACACCTTAAGTTGTACGTATCTTGATCAACAAGAAGACTGATTGGTCTTGGAGAACGTCTAAAAAATGGAACATACCCGCAACGTATGTGTCCGTCAACCCCCAGCGCCAGCAATCATGATCGCGAGATGCGCCCTACCTTCTTTGGATGCTTTCAATCAAAGCTGACCCGCTTTCTTCGACACGACTCGTGCGTCGCTAGCGACAAGATACGAGATATGCCCTCACACCTCAAGCCCCATGATCTCCACTAATTTCGGGGGTGCGCCGCGCCCGATGGCAAATTTGCACCTTGGAAGGATATTCCAGCCTCAACAATGCGAGGGCGATAAGACGCACGACTTCTTCGTAAACACTGCCTCGTACCCCAACACCTTCGCTGAAGCTCAATGTGAGCCAATAGGTACCGCCTTGAGGTAAACCATAAGCTCGGCATGGGCGAAGGGCTTCACGTGGGGATTGAAGCGAGTTGGTGTCCTGCCGATCTCAGAGGCTCTCTTTAGTTGACCCTTGCAATAATTTTGGGCTCGAGTCCTCAGCTCCGGAAAATCTTCACCAGGCGCCGTGGCCGTTATCGTTGGCAGTTGGTAGGAAAAACAACTCGTTTGCAGCTGCCGGACTGCTTCGAAAATCCCGAGTTGTCGAGAACTTGCTATTCAGACGATCTCGTGTCCCGTATATGACGCTAACGGCAAGGGCAAAACAGGCGAATAGAGGAACAAGGACGATCACAAATTTAGAACGCACAAAGATGAAATGATGGTATGTGTCTTCTGTGACTAGAATCTGTATATTCATAGACAAGCCACCGCCCGCGAAGCCATTATCTTCACCAGGTATGCTTGAAATCTTTCCTGTCGTACTCGGGGCACGCGCTGCGCTGCTTATACGCCCAGCGCTCATCGACATGGCTGATCCACCAACGGGCCTAAGTTCAAAGTCCATGGGGAGGCAAGATTAGCGCATGTGCGGTCGCAGGAAGGGTAGCCGACCGGCCTTGAGGTGGATAGCAGCTGGGGCATCGTGTTCAACCCTGAGCCTGCATCAGGACGAGGGCCAATCACAACCGAATTCCGAAAGCTGGTGCCGAGACTGGAGCAGAGCGGAAATAAACCGGCGGTGAAGAGACGACATGATCATCATCGACCTCACAGCAATCCAACTGAGGTGCGATGCTGCTCGCTGCTGTAAGAAATTAAACGCCCGCAAAGGCGATCATACACAGCACCGACCACGACGACCTCGCGTGCAACGCCAATCCCGAGCTCGCCTCGCACAATATCCACGCCATGACGGCAGGGCCGGGAATGCGCCCTGACAGAAGCTGTTTTATCGCGCAGAGACATCGATGCTGTTTTGACTCGCAAGGTTCCTCTGGAAATCACAAGATGTTTGATTGGAGTACAGCCAGTGAAAATATTTCATGTCCATGACGAGACTGCGGCGGCAATGCTGACAAGGGTTACACCGTCCTCGTCCGCGGGAGGCAATGTCGGTCCTGATCGTACACGAGGTGACTGAGTCCTGGGGCAGATATGTCAGTCGGGCCAACAGCTGGCTTCATTCAGGGAAAGAAAGATTCGTACGAAGACAAGACATGGCGTGCTGAACTCCCGGTATACAGCGGTGCATTCTCTGCCTCCCATACCGGTGTGGCGCTGGGGAGTGCGAGAGAAAATGACCTGCGAAATTAAGCTGATAATGGACGTCCACTGGAAAAGGCAAATGGAAAGAGTAAACATCCTCGGGCTCGTCTCCGGAATGAATTGGACTCTTCCTCCGGTTGTAGTTGACGCATTGGAGGTGAAATTGTGTTTGCAAGGGTTCTTCCGTACGGATTTACTGAAAGACGGATCTGGAACAATGGACAGGTTAAAGACATCAATGAGCTCGGACGATTCTCTTTGTTACTGAGTCTCATCTCAACCGTTCGCCATCAGATAGTCCTCCTTCCACGGCCAATATACGGCCAATACGTCGCCGTTGAGGCCTATGACCCAGAAAATAAATCGCCGTATCGATTAATGTACCACCATACGATTCTGCATTTTAAACCGAAGGCGGTATGTATGACAACATGCCCTATCTGACCAAATGAATGAAAGAAAAGGAGGTGAAGGCTGCAGCATACCTACTATTGAACAAGGATAGACCTGACTGCTTCTCTAATCTAACGCAGCTTGGCAAAAAGCTTTGGGCCAGCGCAATCCTGTAATATTTTTTAGTCGGAGGACCGTGTTGCGGAATTGAAGATACGAACATCAACACAGTGCATCATGCTGAATAGACAACTCGTGTAAGCCCAAATTTATCAGACGGGTCCGGCGACATGACTTACTGGACTGGAATCAGGGAGGAAGAGTGTGATTCAGTCAACAAGAGATAGAACCAGTCTAAATTGACACGTACATCTAGATAGATGAAAACCGGAAAGAAACGCGTTAGTAACAACTCGCCACGCAGGAAAGCATCAATGCGCACAGTTCCTCAACACAATCTTCTCCCTTGAAACCTTCACCAGCCGAAACCTTCTCTTGGCAATGCTCGAAGTGTTTCGTCAGCGCAGCGCACTTCGCTGACGCCTTGCACTCGTCGCGGATGACAGGATGGAGCTGTAACACAATATCTCATGTTAGAACTCGCGGGACCTCCGAGGAAACCAAACCGGCAGCGCGACACGTACATCCTCTGGCTCCTCTTCCTCAGCCTGCTCCTCGACGACGACTTCGGCGTCGTCTGCCGCCTTTTCCTCAGAGTCGGCGTGAGTTGTCGAGATGAATGAGGAGAAGAAGGACGCGATGCTTGACATTTTCGTGGATGGTGGTTGGTTGGTCGAGAAACGGGTCAAAAATGGACGGATGCTTTCGGAGGAATGACTGGCCGTGCGAATGTTGCACTGGAGGGTGTCGCCACACATCGGCAAGGCGGACCGGACCGTCGAGGACCACGAAATTGAAGTGCTTTGAAGTTCCTCCGAGTCCTCTTCGCTCCTGGCGAACGAGTGACCAGCAAAATTCCGCAACAGGTGGCCTATCTCGCGGTGGCGGGCAACCGTTGGTCTGATGCTGAGAGCACCTGAGAGCCCGAAGATATCGGGTGGCAGGCAGCGACGCTCTGCAGACTGCGAAAGGTAGATCATGGATGAAGAGCTCCTAAATGTGCTAAGCATGGCGTTAGGTCTTATTTCAACGGTACGCTATTCTAGACATTTTCCCAAATTTGTGGAATGACGATTCCGAGCTTTAGCGCTAGGTGAGCAGCCCATGATGCGTAGTCCGCGATTGCCTCGTCGCGAAAGCGAGAAGAGAATCCATCAGCCTTCTGGATCTACCGGCACGGCTTCAGGGACTCCGGCCAGATCCCACCACACGTATATGAGCCCCGGCGACCATATGTGCTGTCGTACAGGAGCTGAAGGCCACTGATGTCATTCAGCGACGACATGTCGTTCGAGAGATAGTCAACACCAATATCGAGGCAAGGAGGGGCATGTCCTTCCTGCCCTCTAGCTGCATAGAAGGCTCGGGCAGCAGCGGGGAATTCCTCCCACCAATTCCTCAGTACCAGTCGACGCAGCGAGGGCAAAATCGGTCCTTCATTGGGGACCTCACGCCGGCTTAGCGTGTGGAGGACCGTGATAACGTATCCAGGAAGCGAGACCACGGTTACCCTGTCAAGCGCATGGAAGAGTAGACGCACAGCGTTCAACAATTCTACCCGGGCATGATTCGGCACGCGAGGTCCCAAGGCGGTGAACCCAGCTCCAAGTGTGAGATAACACGTATGGTTAAAGTCTCCTTGCGCGAAGATACGGAACAAATCCTCCATGAATTCGTCACGCATCCGAGGAGGGACATTGGTGTGCGAAACACCGATATGGTGCTGTACTGAAAGTTGGAAAGATGTGTTTGGAGCGGGGTCTTTGTCGGAGAATTCAAACTGTCCGTCCGTAAAGAAGACCCGGAGTGTCAGGTATTTGCCGAACTGGCGGTCGAGGGCAAAGGCTTGAATGACGTTTCGAAAAGCGCGTATCTCGGCTTCGGATTGAGGGTAAGAAGTCCTGGTATAAAAGTGGCGCACATGGGTCGGAACGAGGGTTTCGAGTATGACTGCACAGCCCGCGGCGCTCATATCCCACAGCCTGATGTTATCAAGACGAGGGAGTTTGGTTCGAGGGAGTGTTGTGGCAAGGTCATTCTCCACGTCTTTCCAAGCTACTCCCAGGGACAACTTCTCTAGACACTGCATCATCTGGAGAATCGCGATGAATTCCGATATGGAACAAGGGGGAGCAGATTTGGCAAGTTCCAACGTGTGTAGCGTGGCCACCCAAGGCGCATGGATCGAGAAGGTGATATTGCTGAATGCGTGGAAATGCCGAAGCCTGCCAGCTGACTGAGTAAATTCGATCTTGGTGTCTGCGATCCTCAAGTTGAAATACTCCAGTACGTGAGCGGGCTGTTTGATAACGTCCATCCGATCCCTAAATTCGTCCGCGCAAAGGCCGATCCAGCGGTTGAAATAGACATCTAGTTTCCGGATTCTTGTCCAGTTTTGCTCGACAATCCTCGCCGTGAAATTGAGGTATCTCGATAACAGGTCTAGGTTCTTGTTGTTGTAGAGGAGATCATGTGGCAGGAGGCGATGGGCTCCTCCCCGCGCGCGAACATGAAGGAGAGCATCTTCAGTTCGTGAGAGGACCTCGGTGGGCCAATCCCGGTGTAATACGAATAAGACGTCGATATCGATGAGCTGGCCCCAGAGAAGGGGTGCTGAGAGAACGATTCCTCGCCACAGGGAGCACACTTGGGAAGCTCGTCGAAGCACAGATAGTGGATGACAAAAGAGAAATTCACGCCTGAAAGATTCCGAGGTTAAGTAGCGGGGTAGAACTGGTTGAAAGGATTGCTATACCTTGATTGCCGTGCAGGCATTTGAATCGGTGGAGAACTAGGGGATTGCCCGGAAGGCTTGTGTTGCGCTTCTCCATTGCCTGCATCTTCATCGTCATAGAGAACCGGGTGGTTATGGCATCCGCCCTCTTGAGGCTTTTGAAGTGTGTAGTATTCGTCGAGATCAGCATTGAGAGAAAATATTGAGTACAAGAGGTCCTGAGAGACGGACGACATTGAGGTGAGAGCTATTTCAGATATGGAATTTGCCATTCGAGTTTCTGTCCTCAAAGGCGACTTAGAAGGAAGAAAGAAAAGATGAAAGATAAGAGGACAAGGGAAATGTTCAACGTTCAAGGCGAATCCTGTGAAGATAAGATAAGATACACCCGATTCGTCATCCTGACAAGTGATACTCCACAAAACCCAAACAAAACCCCCGGAACATCAGTCTGACGCTTATCTGACGGTCGACATTTTCTCTGCCGTTCCTCATCAGAGAAAACGGGAAAACGGGCTTTCTCCTTACGGGGGTTAGATGCACGTGTCAACCGGCTGAAGGCTTGCATCCCCTTACATTTCGTTGCATGAAGATGACATGCTGGCTCCAAAACTGTAGTCAATAGAACGAGTCCTACAGCATCTGTATGTCGAATGGCAGTAGTACTGGTAAATAAAGTCATAAAACTAGGATTTCCTGCAGGATGTAAGGCACTTGAAGGCATTTTGGCACATGATAACGTGTCGAAGAACTTGTTATCGAGGTGATGAAATAATCAGCCTCGTTATGAGAATTTCGTTCCTCCGAGAAAGAATCGCACTGCGATCGCAAGCAGCGAGTAATAGCATTAATTAGGTACGACTCTCGACGAGGGTTGATTTGTTGGTGCAACGCTCTTATAGGTCTTCATATCCTAGATCGTCTCCAGACTCACTATTGTCATCGTCGTCTGAGTCTTCCTCTCCGCTCGCCTCCTCGATTTCATCATCACCACTGTCATCATCCTCACCTTCGGGCTCCTGCTCGCTATTGCCTTCCACGTCTCCATTTCCAATGTCTTCATCATTTCCTTCGTCACCCTCATCCCTGCTTGTTTCGGGGTCTTGACGCGAGGGGGACACGTCTAGATGTCCGACACCAATTCGTAAGAACCTCATGTGCATATCTCGATCGACGAAGCTGCATACAAAGAAAGAGCGTTAGTAAATGGTCTAGTTGCCCACCTGGTTGTCGAGAAACTCACATTGCGACGTAGAAATGCCTCCAATCATCCGTTTCCCCAGCTCGACGGCAAGCTGTAGGTCCTTTGGTTGGCAACAATTCTGAGGTTCTTCCATCCGCGAATGCTGGGATAAGATGACAACCGCGGATGACAAGCGCCGGATCCAGGAAACCAAATGCTTCGTCATCGGTGGCGGGAACAAATCCAATCTTTGGTAAGTGAGCATACTTACGACCAGCCCGATAGCCTTGCTTGGCCGCAAACCAACGAACCCAGAGGAACTCCATTTGTTGGACAGAGAGGTCGCGAGATTCCCGTCCAACGTGCTGTACGTCTGCGTGAAAGACCCCAAGGACGGATGCATACCAGTAAGGCGATGCACTAGGACCGGTCTCTGGCGAGCGGACCATCACAAAAGGGTGGCGAGAAGGATTTATAGTATCGTAATCACGCCGAATGTCATATGTTGTGTAGTTGATGGATGCAGTGTGGTGGCCAAAGATCGACCCGTTGACGATACGCAGCGTTCGACGGTCTTCGTCGGTGAAGATTCGGGGAACACCTTTCTTCTCGTGTGGTCCAGGGGGGATTAATCGACGGAGAAGGTGGTCCTGTAGTTTTGGGATGAAATCCTGGGGAAATTTGTAAAAGTAAGACAATAGGATCGGACGTCGCATCGACGGCATTAGAACCCACCTCCTTTGAAGGATCGGCAGCATTAGCAGGCCCGCCTGTGAAGGAAAAGAGGTCGATGCGATCGTTGCGGGAATGGGATATGATATGGTGGGTTTTGAAGCGATTTGCTTGCTCAGCTTGTTGTTCTTCTTCTCTTGCTCCCTTCCTAGCGTTGTCACCTCGAAAAGCCTCTTCGCGGACCTGTTTCCTCCCAATCTGCTTCATCGGCATCTTCTTATTGGTTAAACCATACAGGCACTTGATGAATCGATGAGCCAACTCTCCCTATTACTCGAGTAGATATGTTAGCTCTTTCCACTTCTGACAGGAACGGGATATCTCACCAGTTGTGTCGAGTACGAGTCAGTAGTGCCAAAAAATTTTATGTGATGCACATAGTCTCCAAGGAAGTGGAGTTTGACGGTGAAAAGGTTCAGCAATCTTGCTTTCCGACCTGCGTTCACGGGCTCGGGGGGCAAACACTCGCCAGGACAAGAATTAGTCGACGTTTCTCCTTGATTGGACACTTGAGGGCTAGTCATAGGTTCCCTAACAGCCGGCTTGAGATTTCTGGTGTTCCGTCGATGGCGGGCTGCTGCCTCTCGTGGAAGCTCCATTGTAGCGAACTCTGAGCAGGTAATGTCGCGGAATTGCCGAAGCAATTTACCAAACTCTGTGGTCAGTTCATCAAGCAGCTTGAGAGAGGTATCAGTATGCATGCGAAGCTTTGCTAGGCTGTGCCATTCTGCAGTTCGATATAAGAGCTTCATGAGCATCCCATTATGGGGTTCAGGAAGGAGGCCTTCGAACACTGGTATAGCACACTGGCCGACGCAATAATAAGCTTAGATGGGCGACAAGAGGAGATCTCATCTTACCTGAAGCAGGTCTTCGAAGTCACGCGCTGCCAACTTCTTCATTTCTGATGCATTAGAGGAAAATTTGCGTATAGTACCCCGCCCGAAGGTGGATATTTGTCTGTATCTGTGGGCAGATTGGTTAGCTTTAGAGATGATTGACCCCATAGCATCACGACGAACCGTCTGTCTAGCTCCACAACACACTCGTCACGCCCTGGTACAACAGCATACAACAGCCGTATGAGGTGGGTAAACAATGTTTTCCATACTCCGAGTTCAAATTCATGAAGAAGATCGACAACGAGGATTGTTGAGGGTTCGTTGGTTGGACCCAGTCGTTCAACAAAAGCATTCTGATTGATGAGGCAGTTAGTACATGAAATCGATGGGGGTATTCATACGCACCATTGTTGGGACCGAGGATGTTTCTTTAAGTAATCGCTCGACAGCTGCGCTCTTAACCCCCATCCCCAAACGATAAATGGCATCGCGAGCTAGTGACACCTTCTCAGCAAGGAATGTTCAAAGGTTTGCAGTCCGAGTTTTCCGATCTCGCACTTGTCCGAGACGATCCAATTTGCTCTTAGAAACCAGGCAGCGTGGACATGGACTCAACCCCTTGTCCCGCATTGTGGCAAGGAGTACTCTGCGTGAACATCATCAAGCCCATTTCCGTACTGCAATGCCTAACAGACTTACTTTTCTGGGTAATCAGCAGAATAAGTGAAGATGCGAGGGTAGACCCGACGTTCGATCCCATCGAGACACTCAATGACAATGCCGTAGGTGTACGCTTTGATGAACTCATCGTCGAGGATGACGCTCCATACTGCATGCATTAACTCCCGTTGACAATGTGTGAGAATGTCGGTGTGTTGTGTCTGCCACTTGGCATGAAATGTCGATGCAAAGTCCTGCAATGCATCAGGGAGCTACCGTCATGTGGAATGAGCTAATGACTGTGAAAAAAGTATGACTACTCACCGACGGAATGTATGCTAGATGGTGAAGAGCTCGGCAACTGGGCTGAGAACGTATGTACTTGGAAAGATTCCCAAGCATCATATAAATGGGCCATGCCTTTGCGCTGCCAAAATCTGTCAGGTGGGTGGCATCGGAAGAGAACATCAAGGCAGCGACGACTTTCTCCCGTTGACAGTCTTGCTCATCAGGAGGGAGAAGCCCGTGACGCTGGACATCGTCATGAACTGCTAAGAATGCGTCGGAGGTGTAGAGTTCGCTGTAAACACGCTCTGAGTCAGATGCAGAAGCTTGGTTTGAAGCTTGGTTTGGTGCATCAGGATGCCGATGGAAGACTTTGAAGGGTGAGAAGTGATATAGATGGGCCAGAGGGTCGCTGAAGGCTGCTTTGATTACTGAAGTAAGGGGGCGATATAGAAGTCCTGGAACGGTAAATTTCTGAGGAGGAACTTTCTTGTTGCCAGACGGAATAGGAATGTCAACATTTCGTTCGAGAAATTCACCTGCCAGCTTTGATCTGGCAAGTTCTTTGTCTAGCTGCATGTTGACCTTGTGGGCACGAAAGCTGCGCAGCTCTTCCACCTTGAATTTACTGTTGAGAAGGACATTTTGTACAAGGTCATCTGTGTCCGCTTCAGATTTTGAGGTATTCCCATTGTTCATCCATCCCAGCATCAACCGGCTACTCTCGTTAATTGCGGACTCGGACTCGACTTGCATGTTGGATTCGTTGACGGTAGGGTGCAAGTTATAGCGTGTGGGGTGGGACGGATTGGCCAAATATTTGTCAGGAATACAGGCATCTGGGTCGGCAGTGGGGCGCCTAGGATACTCGCGCCAAATGCCAAATGAGTTGGCTTTTGTGACCAATTTATCGAGGATGTAAAGCACAACATGGCGAATAGGGCCAGGTTCTGGTTCAGCTGGGGGTGGAACAGGAGCAGGGCGCTCAGGGATGGGATCGCGAAACCGTAAAGGCAGCCTATGTGTTCTCCTAGGGCGACCAGTCTCTGACACTGGTGTTGGGGGTGCTGCCTGTGGTTCAGGTGGTTCGGGTGTTGGATCATCCTCATGTAAGGTGTTGGATGGGGCCCGGTCTGGTTCATCAATATCCATGGGAACTTCAATTGTAGGAGTAATTGTGGGGGCGTCTGTAGCTCCAGTGTTTGACGTGATGACGTCCGGATGCCTCTTCTGAGCAAGGGATGCCTGAATTGTGAGGCATTAAATAATAAGCAAGGTGTTTGGTGAGTTTGACATACCTGTAGACGTTGCCTCCTCATACTGGGCAAGTGATTTCTCTTTCCGCAAGACATGGACATGGTTTGGTAGTAGTTCAGGGCATGTTGGCAATGTGCTTGATGATCTTCCAGTGAACGAGCTCTCCTGAATGACCGGGAGCAACCATTGATGCATGAAAAGACATCGCTCATGAAGAAGAATAAAAAGACAATGGCACAGAGGGCCCACAAAATGACCTTCCGCAGAGTAAATGGTGTCATGAATAATTCTTGACAAATTTACGAACATTCGATGCGCTAATATATGTGGTGCCCAACCCAGCCCTCTGCCTACGGCGATCTCATATTGATGAGCTTTGTGCTGCCCATAATGGGGTATTCGGCAAGTTGACGGATGAAAGTTTGAGATAAATAGGGAAGGATGGGTTGTAGGGAGACAGAATGAGACTTGAGCGGGCCTGACGGCTTGTTGTGTCAACAGTCAGCGTGGGAAATCGTGGACATGGATCAACATACCCGTCATGGAGAGTTCTCGTTCCAACCTCGATTCGCACCAACAATGTTCATCCTCTCTCACCCACCTCGGCGCCCATTCCGCCCCATGCTTATTAAATAACCATTTTTGAGTTCACGGTCAGATCCTTTATCCTCGTCAGCCAGCTCAAGTGCTCACTCACTGTGTCCATTTACAGCCTCAGCTATGGATGGTGGTGCACCACCGCACGCGCGACCCACTTTCTTTCTTCTGCTTTCCCACTCTCACTCCTTCCAAGACCGCCACCATTCTCTCTCATCCTACTCTATGACCTTGAAGGTTACTAATACCTACGTCACCCCACCCCACTCCTCACTCTACAATCTTCTACTGACAACATACCGCAATCACCATAACTATCACAGAATCATACCTCACGAATACCCTATATACAGTAGGTATGAAGACAAACCACCTACCACACTTCACCAACCTCCTCTGTACCCTGTCTGCACCTGCCTACTGCACTCCCAAACACACTCTCTCACTTTCCCAATCTTCTGCATCGCACTCCCCCTTCAATTCTCTTCTTGTCCTCGCGCGCTCTCTCGCGATGGTGTTCATCGAGAATCATAAATCTTGAATGGAACAACGACATAACGCTCACATACTGTTGTTGAGACGTGGAACTGAGGGCTACGCAAGTATGCGCTGGCAGGAGAGACGCACTTGAGGGAATATGGGTATTTAGTGACAAGAAAGATCAGTTAAATATGGATAGAAACCATACTTTTTGAAAAGAGAATATAGTGCATTTGAAAGTGGTGAGGTAAGGGGCAATTGGGAACGAGGTCGCATGATGATAAGAGCAACCGGCGGTCGACGCACTCTGCTGCCGCTTCTGTTTGGCTGATAGCATGATGGCAACCAGCGCGCCCATTGCACTATCATCCGTGCTTTGTCTGACTATGCGCTGAACAACTGTGCACGTGATTCCGCGCCAATGCATCGGCAAGATGTGGACCATTCCCATCCCCAGCTGAACTACTGCAGGACAAATACATACAGCACATCCTTCTCAAATTTCCCGCGTACCAGTCCGACCATACTCCCCCACACTGATAATGATAAGGACCCTAGGAATATCCCGAATTCTCAAGATTCTCCTTCCAATATCATGTCTTGCCAACACGTTTTAGAAAATAGTGTGCTACCTCTAATAGATCTCAGTGAAATACATCAATCAACACTAACAATATACACATTTGCACAGAAATTCATCCAAACTTACTTAGTCGTAATGCCTGTAAATTCTTATGTCCCCATCAGCCTGCAGCGGTATCCTAAGTAGATAATTCAGTGTCCACGCTCCTGTATGGTNACACTCTGAGTTGTCTGAGCTGTGTCCCAAAACCCCATCAAATGCTCCTCGCTCCCTACCTCTACATAATTCCACATCGGCAATAAATCACATTCAGTTCTCGCCCCAGCGATATTTTCCAGTGGAGCGCGTGAATCTATGTGGGAACCTACAGTCAGGATTGGGAAGAATAGACTTCTCAAGACGGATGAGGCTCGGGTACGTTCACGCTCGTTAGGCTTCGCTCAGATCTCAGGAGTCTATATCAGTTCTGTGCTGACTCTGAGAGGTTGAGGCTGGGATAATGTCAGCCCTCAACGCGTTGTATTAGCCAGTTTTCCAGTCTTAAGTCACCTCTCGTTTCAGGTGACTGTTGCGCAATGAGTTCCTGTCCGAATTTCTGGGCAGAGACCTCGTCAACTAGGGCTCTGGATCTTTCGATTAGGAAGTCTATGTACAGAGCATTATGGGCCCATACGGTGTTTTCCTCTGTTCCATTGATCAATGATCTCGAGGCATGCAGTGATTTTGTGGTGTTAATTGAGTTTCGCTGGTTACGCTTAGGTACATCTTGTACGGGGTGAGCGAGGTAATTGACTTCTGCTCTTCCTGTCCCCGCCTGGCGCTGCTTTCGTTTCGATTTTTCATGGTAGAGGTGGTGGCGTGTGCGCGCGCGCGCGCGGTGGTGCGGGTGGGTGTTTGGCATTCAGACTCTTGGACCTCCTATATCTTGCTCCTTATCTTTCCATTTTCTCGATAGGAGTCAGGCAAAAATGAGTTCGCACTCGTGGCACCTGACAGAGCAGGACAGTTGACATCTTGTAACAGAAGAGATATGCGTTGTCTTGTAGTGGACCCTTGGCGTCGGCTGTCCGAACGGTCCAGCTTCTGTCAACTATTGGTCTTTTTGATGGCGATCGCCTTGTAATAGTGATGCTCTGATACTTCTATATCTTGGTAATATTTGAGAGGCGAACATGTGCGTTCTATGGCCTGCCATGTGGTCAGGGTTTCATTCATGTTGCCGCTCTCATATGATGTGTCAGCACCTAGTCTGTCTAGTCTCTCCCGGCTCTGTTATCAAGAGAATCTACTATCGATCGTGTTGTCGGTTTGAATTCGGAGCCGTATGCGTGGTTGTGTTGTGTTTGGGCGAGCGTGGGAATAGTCTCTCATTAGGTCTGATGTGCTGGGCATGGCGGATTCGTCTTTGGGCCCATGAAGATATTTGATAGATCGAGTGTTGTTACGCGTGCACTGGACCTCTGAGCCTTCTGAGTTTGAAATGACTTAGAGCTTGAAAATGATGCACTTCCTCACAGTGTAGGCTCAATATCTCAACAACCGCTGAAGCTATCAAGCTGAAAATTTGCAGGCAAGTACTTCTGGTATCCTTGTTAATGAATCCTAGCTTATGAAGCTCTCGCTTTATTATATGTTGAGATATTCAAATGCGGGTTTTTGAAAAAGCGCAACCCTAATATCTCGGTCAATTCACCATGAAAATGTCTGAAATCTTGTGATCGGTTGCGCCTGTAATGTATCTAACTGTGTAAAAAAATTTATAAAGATTAGTTGAGCAGTTGTGGAGGAATTATATCTTGACCCTTGGAAAAGCACCCAGCAGTATTCACGCTGCTGCTGGAGGCTCAATATCTCAACAACCACTGAAGCTGTCGACTGAAATTTTGCATGCAAGTACCTTTGTATTCCTTGTTAATGATCCGCTTATGAGTCTTCCGCACTATTTGGTTGAGATATTTCAATGCGGTTTTGAGAAAGCGCAACCCTAATATCTGGTTATTTCTGGAGGAAAATGTTTGAAATTTTAAGGAATGCCATGCGCTTATATGGTATCTATGAGTGTACAAAATTTCATGGCAATTGATTGAGCAGTTGCTGAGGAATTTCATCCCAACCCTTGAGAAAGCGCCCAGCAGTGGCTGTGCTGAGGGCATGGTGCGACTCAGTCGTAAGTCAGTGCTTTGTGTAGTAGCACATCTTCAAGAGGTCCAATTCCCTACATATTATATACTGCCAGAATCGCATTTTAATGCTTATTTTGATTATAACATTTATTTTTCTCATAAATGCATTCTTTCTACATAATTAACAACATTCCTGTAAAGTCTTCATGGTTTCTGGGTTTCTGCATGCAATATCTCCATAATCACTCAGTCCATTGCCTTTATATCCTGGGACCCAATATTATGCATATATGTGATAATGTGTACCAAGTTTCAGCCAATTTGGTCATCATTTGCATACAGAATGTGATGTTCTTTACTTTGCTCAGTAAGAAAAATGTGCATATCTATATCTCTAGCAATAGTTGGCATACCTTCACAAAATTTTGAAACTGCATGAGCTAGCTATGTATCTATTTGTATGGAAAAAAATAGAGCAAGAGAGTTTGTTTTGCTACTGCTATGTGCAAATCTTGCTGTGCTACTCCCCCTCTACAGAGGCACAAATAATATACCTGGTGTCTTTTTATTTAATAGAGCACTTGAAGAATGGATATAAGAGTATCCTAAAACACATTTCTGTTATTTTTGCAGGATCTTTGTAATTGAAACTCAAGTACCACCTGTCTAATCAAATGTGAGGCATACATTGCTTTTTCCCTGTGATACTGGCCAGAAGATCAAGAGAAAATGATTTATATAGGGCCAGATAATGTAAATTTAATTTTGTCTACCAATTAAGAGAACCCATGATGTCTCCAGAAGGAGGTCAAGACAGTGAAGACACCTCAGGACAAGCACAAGACAGCACAAGGGTTCTTAAGTGCACCTGACTTGGCTGCTGATCTTAAAGACAACCTAAGACAAAAAGGTTTTTCCTGATGCAACTACTTCCTAGAGGTATGACTCATTCTGATCCTTGTAGGCTGTCGTGACTGATCTATCTGTATACCTAAAAAAAAGCTTCAACGAGGTGCCAATGAAGCTCGCTCAGATGACAACCATCGAATCCGCAATGTGCTTCCAGACTGGATCGAAGCTCTCTATCACCCTGCGGCTCACTTCAAGAGGAAGTCGCGCTTGGATCGTGGCTTGAATAATGATGTGACTGGTCGCCTCCTTTGTCCAATAACTTATGACTGGGATGATCCAATGTAAGTCCTCTCAATCTTCTTATCACGTCTATCTACACCTAGTTTTACATCATCAGTGTTCGCTCAAATATTGAGAAGAACCACCCCGGTTTTCAGATTGCCAACAATTTCTTCTCTGCCTGCTTTTATCCAAAAGACAACTTCAATAAGAATGACTTGGAGGATGGCTATTTGCGCAGTGAACTTCTCGTCAAGGTAAGGTATTAAATTTCGTTGATTACAGACAATTCACCATGTTTCAGGTTTTCCAGTGTATTTTTACCTCACCCACATCAGCCGAAGACCATGAGTCAGACGATTCCGATCAGGACCTACCAATCAAGCGCAGGAAGATCCAGTCTGAGAAACAGCCCACACGAGGCAACGTCGCGTCTATTTTGAATATGGAGGGCAAGGTGACTGGTCGTTCAATCGCGTACACAGCTGTTATGGTAAGTTGCTATGTTGCACTTAGTGCTTTGCCTCCTGCATTGATTTCTGTCAGTTGCATTTCAATCTTACAGATGCCAAAAATTGGACCAACGTGTACAACAACTTCAGCTACATTTCGTTATGGAACTTCATTGTTGACTACTTCGAAATTTCCCCCAATGCCGCTGTCCAAGCCCACGTCGACGAGCTCCTCCAGTGGTGGAATGAGTCAGTAATCCTCTTGTCTGATCAACATTTGCTGATGTCATAAATATAGCCAAGTCTTTCCTGATCACGTCGACGTCTTATCAGACTCCCATGAGTCCCAGGATCTGCTTGATGCTCAGCGACGTGCAAAGCTGGGGCAATTGTAACGGCCAAATCTCACCGTTAAATATCTGTGCCATATGTACCTTTCCGTGATCTACGTATCACCCTTGACCAAATGCTACACTGTTCTATCATCTCATGGGCATTGAATTCGAACTGGCTGGAATGTGAAGGTTGAGATTTGACCTAATCATACCATCCGCTGTCATAGGATAATATTTCGCATCCAGGTGTTTCTTGTATAGGTAACCTCATCATAGCATTGCAAAATTGTACTCGATGTGCGCCGTTCTATACTAATTATTAATAAGCTGCCGATGTGCTATTGGAATGTACTACCTGTACCATGGTGCACAGCAAGCATCAGCAAAACCGAGTCTTATTAAAGGTTGTCAACCTTCAATATGATGGCAAATAAATCACCTCTCTAGCACAAGTGTTCGATCTAATTGTCATTGACTTGCCAGTTAGGCAGGTGAAGTGAAATGAGACATCAGACCGAGACAAAGGAATCCTTGGTGCCAAATTGGTGCATAGGTGGGCCTGATTGTGGCGAGGGGCCTATCCCTATCTAGAAATGTAAGGGGTACTGACCTCAGGATTCGAGATTACACCGAGGATAGGTGGGTACACCTCATGACAGGCGGTTAGAAGGCGCTAACCACCTCTCCCGATTTCTCTGATGCTTGAACCAGTTTAAACACAACTGCCTCTGGTGGACAACAGTCTGCACATTCTGGACCTCACACGGATCTTACCCAGGTATGTGCCACCCTCTTTGCCCGTCTTCCTCATCACCGTGCAATTTTTCCCAGTCAAAGGTCAAAAATTTCCCTCCCGGTCTCCAATCTGGTGCCATTTGACCCCAAAACCGTACCCCTACGAATATGGACGCGGTTCTCGCGGTTGTGGCGCTCACCACCCATCCAAGGGTCTAAAGCCTCCAATTCACCTCGTCGCAGAACTATATTTTCTGATGCTGATTAACCCCTCTTAGTCTATTGGGTTCGTGCGCACGGCTACCCCTCACTGTTCCGTCTCTTTGCCTGCTGTCGGCAAGGAGATCGTCAGGGCAGTTGCATTTGTCTCCTCTGGCGTGTATTCAAATCTCCTTCGAATTCGTGGGCATGGGAGACAACCTACCTCACGCCTTCCAAGATCTTCCTCGGTTCCCATGTCCAACAATTCGCTTCCTTCGCCTATGCTGTCCTCCTGTCTTGTCTCCGAACACCAAACCCGAACACCAAACAATCAACGCCAGATGCTAATACTACCGACATCCTTCTGTTATGCAGGCGAGGTGTAGCAGCAGGGCAATACTTAGCCTTTGCCAACCCAATTTGTTTGACTGTTCTTGGAGCGTAGCCCATGGCCTTCAATCCCCTTTAATCAACTGGAACTCTCGGTGTCAATTCAGAAACCCTGCGCTTTCCGGTTCGCTGGTCCATTTGTTTGCTTTTTCGTTGGTTCGCCTCTTTTACTCTGCACTCGCTCGCTATCTCGTCTTTTTCGTCGTCAAGCTATTCAGGATATATTGCGATTGCACGCTTCACCTATCGCAACTGCCTCGGGTTCAGCGTGCGTCCACGTCAACCGAGTCCCGATTTTCAGCCTCCAGACCTTGCTACTCGAGTCGCGCCTCGTTCTCGTCCATTCTACCACATTAGAACTGACTAATGCGGCTCGAAAATTACCTCTTTCACTCTAAACAGCTCGTGTTGGGTCGAACAGATGGGGTAAAGTATTTACGGCGAGACTCCGATGGAACAACCTATCGCAGAATTTTCGTCGTCAAATCGTCTTTTTCCGATCCTACAGACTTGCTATGTACTCCGGGGGCAGTCATTCATCCTGCCGGCGAGAATGGCCACCCTCTTCACTTTGTGCAAAAAAGGTTCGGGTTCCTTTCTCTCTGTCGACTCTTTATCTGATCTGGTCGTCTTCTCATCTTACTTAGCGTCCAAGCTCATCGAATCGGTCCTTCAGCCACGCCGATGCCTTCATCTAATGAGCGACGAAAGGAGGAAATGCTGCAGGCTGCGACGTCATGAACCGCAGATGTCCGTTACCTCGCTGCAGTTGCACTTCGCCTCTGTGCTGAGCAATTGAGGCGTGAGGTACGAGGCCAAGCTTGCGCGGAAGATTCTTCCAACACGCGTCTGTCGTTACGCTTATCGAATTATCGACAGATGGAGGAAATTCCACGAACGAGGAGACGGGAAGTTCCGTGCGGGAACCTTTCAGCGCAGCACTTCTCTCTCCAATGTGTTCTCTTTTCGTCTTGCTTTATTTCGCAAGCTTCACACTGAGCTTGTATCTCACCCGCGAGCCTTCCTGCGAACACCCAACCAGCCATGAGGCTGGCTCTTCAATTCCCGAATGCAAACGTCAGCGTGGAGCTCTGTATCGCCGGCTCCCAATATGCGAGACATGCTCGGGCCCCATTCTTCTTGCTTTTTCTCTGGCACTGGAGGGGATTCAACTTCTCGTGGTCAGAATGATCGTTTATCCTGTGGATCTCTGAAGTCCCAAGCAGGCAAAGAGGGTGTGTTCGGGCCTTTTCCCACTGTCAATCGTTCATCGTATTATCCAAGTTCACCCGACTTGATCCATCCTTCGTGTTTTGAAAAGCCGGTACTTTTGTCCAATTATCGGCTCCTGGGGCAAAAGTTACGGACAGCACTTTGTTTACCTGTAAACGAAGGCCTCCGTTTCTTACCTCCGTTGGAACTCTGCTCTGCAGTGTATCACCTGGAACCGACCCGATCCTTCGGCGCCCTTCAATGACGCCGGTTCTTTCGCCAATTATCTACTCATGGAATAAGGGCTACAAGGAGGACATAATTCATCAATTTCAAGTGGACAGGCCTTCGAATCGAGTGCCTTCTCCCACGAATGGACTTTGCGCATTTACTACTGTCTGTGCTGAGCAGCGATGCGCCGTGCGGGGCTGTGGTCTCTTAGCTTGCAACCCAGCGAATCTTGCTTTCGACGGAAAGGTCCCCACTGGCTTTGGCTTTCTGGTCAAGTGCGAATGTCAAAGCGGAGCACCAATGCCGCCGGCTTTCGAGGTGTGGTATATAGTCAGACCCTGGACGACATAAGGCTTCGCTCGAGAAAGGCTATCTGGTTGCTCTATGAGACCTTTGTGCTTTCAAGCTGCTGTCAACCATTTCTGCATTCATCTTTTAATCCGGGTCCGACCGAGGTCCGAGGTTGACAGTACCAGAGCTGAACGGGGACTCTCACCGAATTATCGACAGGGACTGCCCATGGCCTGGAGGTTGCACCTCTTGGGCTTGAAGCTTGACGGTTGAGTGAATTAGCCATGCACTTGCCTTGGAAATCTCGGCCAACCCTTCAACCCAGAAACATCCTCCATAGCCAACTATCTTTCTCGCCTCCCTCACTCGACAATCAGCGGAGATCCCTGCCCACCACCGGCGTTCAATATGTGGGACGTTCTCCCAAACTCCTGTTTCTTTTCCGCAACCCACACGTAGTTTTAAGCTTCCCCCGGGAACGACAGTGGCAGGCTGTCCATATTTCTTCTGTGAAGGGGGCATCTTTATTCACTTCTAACAGTTGTGGCGCCAGACCCTCCGACTGAGCTAGCCGACCGGGTAGGAGCCCAACTCTCTTCCTTGCTTCGTCTCACAGACGCAGTAGAAGAGCGTACTTAAATTCTGATATATATTGCCGGTAGTGTGTTCTGCGAAGGCAGTCAATCTTGAGTATGATGCAAATCGGGCTTCTCGCAGGTCAAGCGGTGTACGTGTAATCATTTCTTTTTCTTTCTTTCTAAGGACGCGCCTTTCCTGTCTTGAAGACCGCCCATGCTGTTGTTTTGCTTCCGTACCTCGGCATGTCGATTAGTCTCATTCATTTATTTCATGAGGCCAAGGAAATTGTAGCCACACGCTTAATAACAACGCTGAACGTCCTGCCGGCAGGGACTTCCCTCGCCCTAGGCGGGTTGTGCCGTCCTCTGTCGACATTCGACGTCCAACTTCCCACAAGCTTACCGCCAACAGTAAGGCTTTACCTCACTCACGCAGGGCACACTCAAGCCCTTCTCTTCTCTTCGCTTTCGCATCCCGTTCGCACCGGTGACTTATAGTGGATGGCTATGCTCGTTTCCTCTTCCAGAGAGTTGTCAGCTTAGAACGAATCACTTCTCCCCTCCTTCCCTCTAGCTATCATACGTCCAATAGGTGACTTCCTACAGCGTAGATCCTGAGACTCACCGGCGGTTTGATATGTGGGGCGCGCCCTTCTCTTCCTAGGTTCTTTTTGTGCACCCCGCTCTCATCAGCACTCTACTGGACTTCTTGTGAAGGTCACGATGCTTCGTTCATTCGTTTAATTTTTTAAGCTGTATTATCCTGTCTTTACCATTCACATACCAGCATGAGTTTTCCTCGAGTTCATTGGCATGCGTTGCATCCGGGCCGTGCATCCAGCATCCCCTAATTTCCTGACTATCATTCCAGTTTCGAACTTACATTTCTTCTCCTACGCTATCCAACTTGTTTTTCCCAGACCCTGCCTGTCAAGCGTCACCTGGAATATCCTTTAACATATCACCACTGGCACCGCGACGGCGACCTGCCATTCGGTCTTCTAGCCCAGGGACACAAGTGGCGAAAACAAGCTCGAGCCACTCCCGCGATTGTACGCAGGTGGGCCCCTCGGACGACCAGGCGCGGATCGTTCATCCTTCTCAAAAGGTGACAGTTCTTCTTTAACTTGTGAGAGGTGAGCACAAAGGTTCGCGGCGTGAGTCTGGACTCTCTTGATTGTTGCAAATTGGGTCTGACGTCGTCCTGCAACAGGCGTGGCCTTGGCCCAGCATCACGCTTGAGTCGTGAGGCTCTCTATGGCCAATAACCGTGCGTGGGGTATAGGTGTTATTATTGGGTGGCCAGGCGCCTGGATTGTGGACTAGCACCCGGTTCGTTCAGATATTCCCTCATGAACCGTCACTGGTGCTGGACTCAACTTCGTCGAACTTCTCGCAAAGCCATTGGAAGAGAGTCTTTATCTTGCGTACGCTGTCCGAACGCATTCATTGGGCAACTACGAAAGCGAGGCTGAATGAATCGATTACATCTGACCGTTCACAAAATTGGATGGCAATCTGTTTCCCGTCTTCTGCTGCTCGACCATCGCATCTATCTCTACAAAAAATAAACACTCGGTTTATTTTCAGGGGCTACAATCGAGACGCCCCTCTCGGCAACAAGCTGCTACAGTTGCGATCAAGCCAACGATCACAACTGTAGTATTTAGCTCTCTTCTAGCGGTTCAGTTTCATCGCGGCGTGTTAGGCAAGCTGAGAACATACCACCCAATCAAACTAGAAAACAACCTATTTGATGAGATGGGAACGCGCAGAGTGTCGCAAATAAAGAAATGGAGTCTTCGTAACCCTCGTCTCTGATACATTTGGGACTGGGAGACGGTGATCACGGGCCCACCCTGGTTAAAATAAGCGGTACAATTGGGCGGTGAGTAGGCGCGTTAATAGTAGATCGGAGGCTTTGCTTAGTAGTGAAAGTCTTACATATTTGAGCCGCACTTACCTTATTTTGTTTGGACCTAAATGAATAATTTAATAAGTATTCCAATTCGCATTGGTTACACTACACCTTGGAATTATTGGGATAAGTATAATACATGATCTATGCACGTGAAACTCGGCCATAAAGCGATTGAAGGATACCAAGAAGTTGCATTCCCGCACTCGAGAACAGCACCTCATTAGTCGGAGCTCGAGGTCGTCTACTGAAAAAGAGTATGTAAGGGTAATCCTGTCCTCCCTCGTGTCGGCTCAAATTGCAAGGTCTGCTGGGGGTTGAAAGAAAGATGCTCTTATGAACATACACAAAACCAGAGAACTGGAGCGAGCCCTAGAACGAATAAATCGTTAACTCTACCGCGGCAGTCCCGAGCTACGCAACCGACGTTCATAATCAGTCATAAGGTTCGAACCACACGCGGCCTGGGACGCACCTCCAGGCCAATAATCCGCTCTTCATCAATCATGTAAGCGAACGGCGTTTTCGCCACCTCGCGGGAGGCGATGTGATATGGGAGGCGTGTTACGACGTCTCCCTTAAAGATCGATGCTCCCTTGGAGATGACAGTAGGGTCGTCACGGCTGAAGTACTGCTGAACTTGAGAACCTGACGCTGACCTCGTGGGCTTAAAGGAGGGAGAAGGAGTGAAGTCCAATACGTCGATACCGCGTTTGTTGAAGGATTTGCAGACGATGCGGTTTCCATGTGCATACCTGGTGCAAAAGGTAATTGAAGCGGGCCCGTCTCGAAGGGAGGAGGAGTCCTACCGAAACCAATTTCCTTCAATCCTTTTCTCCATGAATCGGCTCTCTTGCTCTCCCCATTCTCTCCAGGGCACCTCCATGCCTTCGCACCCACTATCAATGTATCGCAAAAAAGTGCTGCTGCCAACAAACATTGTGTACGACTTGTTCCTCCCAGGATAAAAAGAGTAGGAGAAGGAGAAAACGTGCGTGCGGAGAGTAGGAGAGGGCATAAATAGTGCACCTGGTGTAGGTCGCTCTTGGAATTGTCCCGAGTGGGCCCGGATCGTTAGTGCGTGTCGGTGGCCCCTTGTCGGTGGCAAGAAGAGAGTCGCAATAAGAACAGGGATGCTGATCGCTGTAGGGTTGATTTGGTAAACGAGAATCTTGCCCGAATCGGCGGTTGAGGTGAGGATAAAGACATCTCGCCGCACAACGTCTAGCTCGTCGATGAGAGGATCAGAATGACTGGACGAATCCTATATTTCTGATTAATCACCTCAAGTCCAAACATACACATGGAGAGACGCACATAGATACCCAACACCATCTTCCAATTCCAGATCAGAACTCTCAGAGCGGCAGCAGGCTCCTGCCGGACGGACACGAAGAGGACATCGGCTGCCACCTCGAGTTCCAAATAAAGGATATTGTTGCCGTAGTCGGGGTGCTGATGCACTTCGAAATACATGTCATCTACTGACGAGCAGGCTGGATGAGTTTCGTTCGTCGAGATTGTGCGGCAATAAAGGCTAGCACGACGTGATCCGCTTGGCAGCTCTCTGGTTAATAGGGGACAATAAGCAGCATAGTAGAAATGTATCACAAGAATGGCTCACTCTTCGTGAAAGAAAATGACCAGGTCCTGAGCCACGTCGATGATGAAGTCGCGGATACTGAACCCCAATGACGTCGCGGTATAGCTCCCTTCCCGTGTCGCAGATGGGAGCCAGAACACGGAGAAAATGGATCCATCGGTTTGAGCGAATGCACCAGCGACGAGCTCGTATGCAGAGAGTACGGTGTCAACCTTCACAATCTCAACGCTCTTCCAATTCAGCTCTCCCCACGCCTTTCGTCGATCGCGCAAAGCCTCCAGAAGTTCTGCCGGTGGCCTACCAGAGCCTGCATCTTCCATGAATCCTAAATCGAGCTCGCAGATGTACTGGATTGCCGCAGATTGGAATTCCTGATACAGTGCTCGACAGGTCTACGACATCATAATGGTTAACTGTTGAAACCGAAGTTTAAGAACGAACCAGAGCCATTGAATGCATTGACGGGCGATCCAAGAAGGTCATTATAGTAAATAGAAGCTCGCCTGGCAGCGATGTCAAAGAGGATGCCATTGTAGAGGTCATGGAGACAGACGATGAGCCAAGACGCCGAAGGCTCCGATCACATTGACCAAAAGGTGATCGTGAGAATCCATCAATCGTGGACCATAAAGTCGCTTCGCTCCCACGCCCTTCTCTTTCCTTGATTCTTCCACAATCAAACCCGCCGATGACGATACTTCTGGTGCAGCGCATTGAGCCAGCCGTGTCTTGGACGCAGGCGGCGCTGACAGCGCCCGTTCGGCACCATCTACCTTGTTACTTTCAAAGGGGCGGGCATGGACTGATCTGAGGCGGTCATCTGGTCACGGATTTCTTCTCCGTCTCTCTGTCTGTCTTTTCCTCGTGGGGGCGTTGTGCGTTTATTGGAGACCTCAGGCAGTGATTCTATACCTTGTGTGTGTGAAAGAGGGGCTGGCCTGGTGAGTCAAGAATCACTACGGTTGGTTCGTGCCCTGATTTTTTTTTTCTAGCTTGTGCTCTAGCTCTCTTCGTCTATATCCCGTTTCGTGTATCCTACTCGTGTAATGGATGCACTCTTCTCTTTTTTTCCCCGTCACCATTTCCCCGGATCTCCACGACATCTTTCCGCACCTACTGCTCAACCATCTGGATTCATCTTGGCATTTCGTTGGCAGCCACATTATAAGTAGAACATCCCGACTCTCTTGTCTCCCGGCCCGTTTTCGTCTGGGGCTCTGTGTGCATCTCGCCCCATAGTTCGTTAGGTGGTTTTTGGCAGGTCCCATCTCCTTGCTGTCTGTGTTATATCCGGCCGTAGGGTGGTCACGTTGGCGAAAGTTGTTGCTGCTCGGTCTCTTGGGGACTATAGCATATACGCCATACCGGCTCTGTGGCAAGAGGAGACGGAGTGGCAGAAACGTGAATATATGCGCAAGGAGCCCAAGGCCTACGAAGGCGTCGGCGATATTCTCGTTGTCACTTCGTACGGACAATGACGATCGTAAGTCGCCTTGGCCGCGTCTTCTTCGTATGAGTTGTATCCTCATATTTTTTCTAGACCCTACTTCTACCCAAATTTGTTCGGGTCGGGCAATTGACCCGGCTCCTTCATTCATGGGGGTCGCCATTATCAATCGATCTCCGTCAAATCTGTCTGCTCCGAATAAGCGGTGCCTTGCATCCTGTCATTTTGGGGCTGGTCAGAGTAGATCGGTCCTTTCGCGGGCCGCCATTGGTGAAATTGTTTCGCTTCATGTTACCCCAGCAGGCGGCTGGATCTTCTGAGCAGGCACCAGAAACGCTGCGCTATTCCAGTCTACTGCTCCTCGTTCCTTCCTCATCCTACGGGAAGGTTCTTCGTGCCGCCGCTCGCCGCTGCATTCGGGCGCTGCCCTCTTGCTGCTCGTTTTCTGTTTTCCTTTACTTCTCTATACGACAAAGACGACGACTACATCGTCTTGGGCACCGAATAATTGTGATATGGGTTCAAATTTTCTTTGGTCTCAATCCTTCCTTCCTTGCCATCTCGACTTAGAGCTGTAGGTGCTCGGTTTAAGTCGAAGTTCAACTGTGCTCACTATTTCGTTTACCCTGTTCTTTTGCTGAACTCGCCGTGCCACGTTCCCTTCGAACAATTCTGACAGATTTCACACGACTCCCCTGAACCCATCGACGTTGGACGCTTTCGAATCTTTTTGAGGTGCCTTCGTTTGATAATAGCTTCGACAACGTCCTGCTCCGTCGCAACTCGCCCTGTCATTAGCACTAGTCGCGTGCGTCGAGGCAATGGCGTGGTAGGCCTCGCGCCAAACCAAACCCCCTTCAAGGCTTCACATTTCAATTTTCAGGTTCAAGCTTTCCGGGGACCGGTATCTGTTCCGTCAGAGAAGTCCATCGTCCATGCCTTCCACCGGCTTCCAGCAGCGCAGATGATAAAGGCTTCGATGACCATTGACGACACAATCGAATAGCGAAAGCGAGGAACCAAAAGGACTCAGTCCGGAGGAATGGGATGAACCAACAGTCCACAATTCAAATTTGAACTCTAGAATGAACACAAAGCTAGGTCTCTCTTAGTCGACTATTTTCCCTTATTACATCTATACATAAATGAAATGACGATCCTACAGACCGGGAATAAAAAAAGGAGTGGGGGAATGTCCGCGGCCATTCCAAGCGCCTGACGCTCATGCCGGGGTGCGCTCAGAGTCGTAGTAACGCTGTTCACTCCGATGGACGGTGATCTGCAAGCTCGAGCGTCAGTAAACTACGAATTCAAGGCTATGAAAGGAAACCAGCGAGGGGACGTACCCCAAGATTCGGTGACGGTGAGGTCCCAGTCGTGGTTCTTCCTTTCAAGTCGCCTGTGAAATCGTGGTCCATCTTGCCTCGGTACTCCGTAGGCGTAAGATGGATGGCATCCTGAGTGAAACAGACGGATCAGCTACTGGGCGTAACGTGGTCTGAGGTCGAACGAACCTGATCGATTTTATCATCATGGTTGACCATAACGTGCGTCGAGTCGGTAGGTTGTCTGTCACCGGTTCGCAAGTTGAGGATCTTGCTGACGCTGATGTTGGCCGAGGACGACTCCGTGTCGCGAACGGTGGTTCGTGCGTTCAGCCTAACAGAATAGGGTCAGCCCGGCTGCTCAATACTTAGCGGATGAACCCGGGGTCGTACATGGCGACGTAACTGTTAATGTACACTGAAAGGAGATTCAGTAAGAATGACCGAGAGAAGGGCCGAAGAATGTACGTTTCGTGAGCAAGAACTCGACGCCAAGGAAAACGAGGGTATTCGGCATCGCTGCATACTTTGGAAAACGTGAGCAGCGGAATTGAGGTGATTGAAACGGGACTCATACAGTAATGAGGGCCGTTAAGGAGCAAGCACTGTAGAGCACGGCTGAGATACTAGCACGATCGTAAGGGCAGGACGAATACCTCGTAAGGAACCCCGAGATGAGCACGTATCGCATGATGCTGATTAGCCTGTTGTTCGTCCTGCAATACGAGGAGATGAGCATTTGAAAAATGAGGCTGAGAAACGAGATACCCACCCAGAGAAAGAAGTTCTAGCAGCCCGAAGGTAGTAGACAATCGCTGTTGCAATGGCGATGTCGACGGAAGTAGCTGACGAGAACGAGGCATAGACGACCCACTAAATAGACGATCAAACGACGAAGTTGGAATATGGGATAAGAATACTTACAGTCATGCCTTTCAGATCGGCGAAGGTGTTCAGTCGATATCTAGGAACCATAGTTAGAAATGCCCTTGAACATCTCGCCTAAGGAACATACGTTTCGACAGCAAGGTCTGAGGGGGAAATCGCTTAGTGTGAATCTGTGTAGAATGAAGATGAAGGGCAACTCACAGATTCCAATGACTACACCGCGACACCCGCACGTTAGGGGTTGATGAAGCCAAGGGGCACTGCACCGCACTCACTGTATCCGGCGCCAACAAAAGCCATCTGGAAGAGTCGCCATCGAGATCGGTCATACAAGTCTCGGCGACACGATATAAAGAATACGTACCACTAAAATTGGCCACAGTTTTGAATGGTGTCGACCGACTGAAGGTACGATCTGAGTTGGGGTTTCCATCCAAGCATCGTAAGAGGGCTTACGTTTCCAAACCCGTAGCGTGTAGAGGCTAGAGCGGGCATTCAGTACGATTCATTCCTCGTCACGAGTGTTGCTCACCTTTGCACCATCAGGACGATAACAACCTGAACAACGACGCAGGTCACCAATGCAGTCCACATGGTTTCAAGGCACGCTACTCACATTAACAGCTATTTGCAGCTAAAACGGCGTCAGCTTCCTGAGCAGGTGTTAAGAGAACGTTGGGCGTACTTTGAAACTCCTACAAGCACCAAGCGGGAGGACATCCGATCAGTTATCATGAGGGAGGCAGATGAATCGCTCCACCAACCACACGACGAATTGCTGGGCGGCGAGGTTACCGAATTCGGTGATAACATAGTGATACACGGCGTGGACGGTAAGTCCAAGGTGGAATGTGTCGAGCGCTCTGCCGATGTGATAAAAACGTCATTGGCTCGCAATGAAAAGTACGACTGGAGGTCCTTACGCGAGAATTCCGACCTGTTGAAGAAGATAAAAAGACATATTCCAACCGATCAGAAGAAGGGAGGATTGTACTCACCGCGACCTTCTGAAATCTCCAGTCTTTTGGGTACGTGATATAATAGAGATAGATTTGAAGCAGTGTAATCCCATATAGGCTGTTCACGTCGTCGTGGAGAAAGGGCGGGGAAGATTAGAAAGGTAAGGTCGGGAAAGATGGCGCTAGGACTTACATGGAAGCCGCTACCGTTCCGAGGAAGGATGCTCCAATAGTATTTCCGAGAGTGACGTTCGTCATTGCGACTAACGAGGTAAGCGACAGAAATTGCGGGCGGGCGGGGACAGGAAGACGAGAGGGTTGTTGACTGGTCAGCGGAAACGCATGCCAATGGGAGACACGGAACCCAGCCCGCCCACTGGTATAAGTATCTAGAAAAAGAGATCATGGACGATTGCGGCCGGATCGGCAACCAGGGAAATTTCAATGCGCACCTGTATCGATGTTACAGTGGCGGAAAGAACCAAGTCTTGGACCTTCTTGGCCAGACAATCCGGAGAAATAGCCATTTAAAGACAAAGATCGGTGCCGCAAACGGCGAAAGGACCGAGGCTCGTGTGCGCACATCCACGCCGTCTCGTTCGCGAAGGGACTTCTCGCTTTATTCGAGTAGTGTCCGAATTCGTGGACTTAAGCAAAGGCAGACAGTACTATAAAAGTATCACGATGATTCTGGTTTCTCTTTGAGATAGCCTTGATTGTACCTCCAATCTCATTCGCCAAGGCGTCGCAGTGGTACGTAGCCGACGCCGCCACTGATGAGACAGAATGTGCCCATGCCTTCGGTTTTTTTGAGAACAATATTCCCATCACCATGCAGCAGAAGGTTGCCGACGCCGATTGGTAAGTATTTACTTCTCCACGTTGCCCGAATCCTTCAAAATCCCCAAAGACCAGAGGAGAACAAAGGCATGTGCGAGGCAGCTTTATCGACTTTTAAGACATGTTGTAGGTGGTTGAACCTTCACCGGAACCGCTTAGACGTCTCGAATTATGTCGCTTCAATGAATTCGACCCCCCCTAAACGAAACCCTTGGCAAAATGAGAGGAGATGACGGGATAGTACATAATTCGAGGGCTGATTCAGCGAGGTCTTTCTCCTATTCGTTTTTTTTTGCTCCCTAACACGGAGGATGCTTACATCCGTTGCGGGTGAAGGGAGGCAAGCGGATCACAGATATTAACATGATTCGCCTCCTGCTCACGATCCTACAGCAGTTCATCGCCCAGTACTTCATCAGTAATCCTTGTTGTAGGTTCAAGAACTCCTTATTTCCAAGTTGTATAACTTCGTGGCTTACGAGGTGAAGTCTACACCAATCGACCACTTAGATTCCTTCCCGTGGGAGAAGGGGCGCGTTTAGCGCCCAGTTACGGTACGCCACTCAGCTTCCTGGAATGTGAATCAAATTCCCCAGGCTATTGGTCCTGATCGTCTCTGCCTCCGACCTCCAAATTGCCCCGCAATTGCGTCGAGCTGGGGTGAGACCTCATCTCCCGGGCCCTGTCCTCCTCGTATACCGGCAACTTCCAACCGGTAACTCCACTACCCGACCGATGGCCTCAGTTTGATCCGGTGCTCTCCTAGGGGCTTAACAGTGTCAGGGCTTAACGGTCGCCGGTGTCTCGGAGGGATGCAGGTTCACAGTGGAAGGATGACTGTAGTCGGCGACTCTGTGGGTGAATCTGTCCCCAGAAGGACGCTGAAGCAGACGATGCGCGGTGCTCTCATGACCGGCTCAACTGCGTGGACGAAGACACAATCAGATTCGTATTCGAGCAGAATGAATTGATGACGAATCCCTTGGTCCTGTTAAACCGTTCCTCCAGGCGAATGGGTACGAAGGAGCACCGAGTGAAAGAAGCGGGAGCAGAACGAATGGGGTGGGCGAGGTTGGGAAAGACACGGGCCTGTGTGATTCACCGCCACGCAGAGCAGCGGCAGCCTTCCAATTTTCCAGGCCAGACCTCCACCACGCTTCGTGGAAGTGCTGATAGAAAGGGCGGAGCGGGCCATCTACATATTACCGTGTGTCGGGCGCTTCTTTTGGTGGGCATCGGAAGGCGTCATAAATTTTTGGGATCCTTCTTTCAGGGCGCGCCGGGGGCACAAAACTCACGCTCCGCCAGAAACCCTAAATTTTCCAAGATAAGTGAAGCATATGGCACATTTTCGCGTGCTATTGACGCCCCATCGGGATTCATAGAGCCTTTAAAGGAAGTGTAGAATGCGCTTCAACATCTCCCCGCCGCTTCCCTGATCAAAGAAAATCTTTCCCTGCATCGCTTTCCATGTGGTCGGCATCACCTCTGCACCAGCGACCCTTGTACCGCTATATATTGCTCCTCCGAAGTCGGCACGGCCCATCTTGTGCTATAATTGTGGACCTTGAGCCAGACTGTCAACTAATAACGTCCTGGCCATCTCGAAATCTTTCGACATATCATCAATTTACTTTCAAAAACAATTCTCGACAGATCTGCTGGTCTTTCAACTCTCCTACGCGTTGAGATCCCCAGAACTTTCTTGTCAATCTTGTGAAGTTGTGTCCGTCGGCCTACGCGCAGTTGTACGTACGACATGACTGTAGTTCGCCGTCTAAGCGTTGGCATGTCCTCTCGCTGCTCAGAGTCTGTCGCGATCTGGGTTACCAAAATACAGAATACATGTTTGTTCTCAACGCCACAGAGTTGTCGATCATCGACGGCCTGGTCGATGTGTTCAGTATTTCTCATGAAGCACGACAACGACGTTAGTACGTTCTCGCTCTCGCCCCGCCCCCAACGAGAGTGTTGCCCCAAACCCACCATACGATCGTAAAATTGGTTGAAAACCCTCCTCTCTATTCCCGTAATTCCCGAGGCTCCTCTGGCCGGCTTGCAAAACAACATACACTCGCAGGAATCTATGGCTCGCGGCCTGGGTCCTGTCAAGCGTGCCCACTTGGTGATCTTATCGAGCGCACGGTCGAGTTCACAGGGGACTCCTTCCAACGTGAATCAAAATCCGCTGTTATACACATATCACTGAACTCATTGGCATCGTCGCCACCCTCTTCTCGGACCCGGGAGGGAGGGAGGGAAAGTGGACTGGAACTGGGACATGCTGATCGATCCACCCTCCCCTTCGAATTCGTCTCGAGCCTCAGCTTTCTCTTCTCTTGGGCAACCCTATCACTCGAAGGACCAGGGCACGTCACTTCGGCGTCCATCATCCGCGCTTTCCTCGAGGTTTTCCCATGATTGTACTGGGTGTAAAAAAAAATCCTCCTTCCTTGAGCTCGTCCCTTCGCCTACGTCAGTCAGAGTGGGGCTATACACCGCCGGCTGTTCGCGCTGTTCAAAGTGTGGGCCTTACCTTTTTGTTCTGTGGTTATTCTTTTTCCATGACGTGGTCAGGCCCTGGACGGGATGAGGCTTCTCGGTGCGCTATTCTCTGTGAAGGCTCGAGTGAGGTCGAGTCTTTTCTCTCTCCTATCAAGGGTTAGATAATGTGTTCATTTTAAATTCGTCTTGCTATTGCTCGAGTTCGACCGAGGGTGTGATATCGAGCTCATCCGAACCGACCCTTCGCGAGCTTCGAAGAGCTTCAGGGTTTCGACACACATAGCCGACGGGCCTATTATCGACAGCTAGGACTGCAGGCCGGTAAATTCCGAGCAACTTTGACTTTCCCCATCGTGATTGCCACTGGGCCTGCAGCTCAACGATCCATATATCCGACCCCGAAGGCCTTTCCACCACCGTTAAGCTTCCACCAACGACCCTCTCGCCTCGCAAACGCTTCTCACCCGCGACAATGGCAACCCACGAATTTACCTTGAGGCTTGTGCACACAAAGTTTCGGCTCCTTTCTATCTGTCAGCCCTTTAATCTTTAATCTGCCCGTCTTTTCATCTTACTTATTGTCCAAGACTCCGAGTTCAAGGAACTGGTCTTTCAACCTGAAATTGAATAGACCGGTACTCTCAGCCAATAAACGACAGATGGGGCAAGGACCGCTGGAAGCTCTTCAGTGACTGCAAACAACCGTCACCTCTCGCGTCAGTTGTACCTCAATTATCGATTGAGCGAAGGGAAAGGAACGAGGCTATGTTCACCTGAATCGCTCTTCCAACGCATATCCGCTGTTACGCTCATCGAATTACGGACGGATGGAGGAAAAATCCACGAACGAGGACGGTACATTCCGAGCCGGAACTTTTTGCGATATGCCTAAAGTCTATAGCACTTCACAGCCGAGTCTCACTGGACTTCAAGCAGCTTTACGAACCCTTCCTGTCGACGTCTGCGTTCAAGCAACCCTTTCTCCCTTCTGCTCTCGAATGCAGACGTCAGAGTGGAGCTCTGCGCCGCCGGCCTCTCAGTGCATGGGAGCTTTTTTCCTCCCCTTTGCGCCCTGTCTTTCTCTTCCCGCAACGTCGTCGTATCCTTGTCGAGATTAAGGTTCTTGGGGGGGATGAGACTGGCTATCTGCTTTTTCCGTGCGCCTTGAGGCCTTCGGCCCTTTTGCTTCTGTCAACTGTTCATGTTCGTGTTCGTGACCAGCTTCATTGCTGAGAAGGTTTGATCATTCGAATATTATTTCGACCGTGATACGCTCGAAGACACCGGCACCTGCGCACAATTACCGACAGATGGAGGAAAGAACCGCGACCTGGGTGTTAGTCGGCCAATTCCGAACAGGACTCTCGCGGAATGAACATTCAAGCTCAAGTTTGGATGCGACACATCTTGTCTTAGGCTTCCAAGCCCAGCGACCCTGGGAACTCGCAATGTGCCTTCCACTAGCGCCGTCCCTCTTCCCTCTTCTCTCTGTTTCGCACACTCAGACGTCATTGTGGAGCTGTATGCCGGCGGCCTTCAGTGCATGGGACGTTTTTGCCTACGCCTGTATTTCTCGTGCCGCCGCCCGCGATGTTGTCAGATCCTTGACGAGATTCAGGCTTTTCGGAAATGCGAATGGCTACACCCTTTCTCTCAATTGGTGCGCCTTGAGGCCCTCGGTCGTTTTTCGTCTGTCAACTGCTCATCTGTTCGTCCTATCGATTGCTTCTGTCCGACCTGACCTCTCCTTCAACTGTGATGCGCTCGAAGACGCCGGTAATCTCATCTAATTATCGACGGATGGAGCAACGGACTGGATATTACTCTATTGACTATCAACCACCGTGCCCTCTCGCTTCATTGAGGCTTCTTGGCTGACAGACTGTTTGCACTGGGAGGTAACGTTCAAATTGATCTTCACCAGCACACCGCGTTCTCCTTCACAAATTGTCTACTCATGGAGAAAAGGACCACTGCCAGCTGAACGAGGCCATCGACTTGCGGCCGCAGGCTTTCGAATTTGACGTACCATCTCTTGGCATGAATGGGCTATGCGTTGGACTTGGGTTGTACCGCAGTACCTGGGCAGAACTGACACAAGTCGTAGATTCTCACTGGACGTGCAACTCAGCGAGCCTCCCCTTCATCGTCGACCCTATCTCCTTATCTCGCCTCGCCTACGTCAGTATGGAGCTGTATCCCGCCGGCTGTTTACCACTCTTATGTGTGGAACTCGCTCTTTCAACCTGCTCTGTTATTTTCTTTTTCCGCGACATTGGCAGGCCCCAAACCTGATGGCGCTGCTCGCGGGAACGAGAATAGATATCCTCTTTCTCCGAGAAGACACCGGTTCCTTTCTGTCTTTCAACTGTCGTCTCATTAGTGAAGTTCGCCGGAACGGTTAATCTCATCCAATTGTTGCCAGATGGAGCAAAAACAGAGGACAGGACCATTATTATTGAGTACAATTGAAGGTGACTTCTCTCTTCACTTGCTTGCACCTCTATATTGATTTCCTAAGGTAAGAGTCAGAGCTGTCCCGAACACACCGGTCCTTCAAATGCATCCTGCCGCTGCACTTCTTGCATTATCGACAGATGGAGGAAAATCCTCATGCAAGGACGGTGAATTCCGGGTGGGAACATTTCCGAAAGGACACCTCCGAACTCACATGCAGACACTCGTACTTGACAGCCAACTTCCTGAACTCCCAGCTCAGCGAACCTCGCTTTCGACATTGACCGTGTCGACCCTCAGACCAACCAACCTCCGTTCCGCTCTCAAACGCAAACGTCAAAGTGGAGCTCTGTACCGCCGGCTTTCAACATCTCGAAGGAGCGTTCTCTCGCTCCCTTGATCTTCCTCCTCAGACCCTGGATCAGATTAAACTTCTCGCGGACAGAACGAGAACGGCCATTCGTTTGCCCTTTGAAACTCGAGGGCAACGCGGTTTCGGATTTTTCCTAACTGTCAATCGTTCATCTTATTCTAATTGTACAATTTCACCCGACTCACCTGATCCTTCCACGGGCTTTGATACACTGATACCTTCACCCAATCATCGACTCATGGGGCAAGGACTGTCAACAGAATTCTATCTATTATGAATGAAGGCTATTTCTTACTTTCCTTGCGACTCTGCTCTGTGGTATCACCCTTCGATGTGCTTCAGTGACCGCTTCTCCCGCGAATTTCCGACTCACGGAGAAAGGGCCACAAGTAGGGCGGAGCTGATTAATTCACAGCGGGCGCTTTCGAATGCAAAGCACTCCCGCGAATCAGCTTCGACGTTTAACCCCTCTTCCATGTTCCCAGACACTTAGAAAACCAGCCACCAGCTCTTTACTTCACTTATATGGGGCACACCAAAGCCGTTTCCTTCTCTTCGCTTTCGTACCCCGCTCCCACCGGCGACTTACGGTGGATGGCAATGCTCATTTCCTCCTCGCAGGTGTGTGATTTTTGTTCTACTATAAAGGGTACAATTGCTCCTGTTTCGTTTTGAAGGGCGTAGCTTGCCTGTTTCTGAAATGCTGCCGGATCTCTGGTTTGTTTATTGATCTCGCAAATGTATGGCGAACTTCAGTGAACAGGGTGGAGTGAAGAGTTAGTGGAGAGTTGGCCAGCTGGAACGAATCGCTTCTCCTTCCTCCTCCTAATGTCCTACTATCGGACGTCCAATAGGCTGACTTCTTACAGCGTAGATCCCGAGGCTCTCCGCCGGCTTAATATGTGGGGCACACCCTTCTCTTCCCAAGTTCATTTTCGCACACCGCTCGATCATTGCTACTCTACTGGACACGGGACACTCTCCTGATCTGAGCCGATGAAACTTCGTCTTCTTCAGATGCCAAGGCGACGTTTGCTTCATCCATTCATTTTAAATTTGTTCCAAGGCATGCTTTCCTGCCCTCACCGCCCGTACATTAGCGTAAGTTTTCCTCCCTTTCATTGGACAGCTGGTTCGTATACAGCGTCCGGTCCGGTCCCCCGCTCTACTATGTAGAATATGTAGCTTTTCTGTAGCTTTTCTTCCCAAATCCGAACTGACATTTCTTCTTTGCCTCCCGCACACCGTTAAGTAGTGCCTTCGGTTACGTCCTCCACCTTCTACCTTGTTTTTTTTCCCAGACGCTGCCAGTCAAACGTCACGCGGGAGATCCTTTAACATATCACCATCGGCACCAACCAATAACAGCGACGGCGACCTGCCATTCGGTCTTCTAGCCCAAGGCCCAAGTGGCGAAAACAAGCTCATATCACTCCCGCGATTGTAATATCGCAGGCGAGCCAGTGGAGCAAACAGGCGCGGGTCGTTAATTCTTCTTCAAATGGCAACTCTTCTAACTTGTGAGAGGTGGACACAAAGGTCGATCGCTCGGGTCTGGACTCTCTTGACTGTCCTGGAGGTGGCCTTGGTCCTGCATCGTGCTTGAGTTGCGACGCCGTCCAGTCGCCGTGTGTGGAGTGTGTGTTCTATTATTGGGTCGCCAAGTACTCGGGCTGTGGATTGGGAACCGACTCGTTCAGATATTCCCTCATGAGCCGTCACTGGTGCTGGACTCAGCCTCACCAAACTTTTCTCGAGGAAAGCCTTTACCTTGCAGCGTGGTGGTTAAGACGAATTTGGCAGAACGTATCATCGAACGACTCCGAATTTCTAACTTACGTAGGTGAACGAGGCCAGGCCGAGCGAAGCGTTTACAGTCGCTTGTTCACAACACTATTGGCTACAAGGAGGACAATTTGTCGTTGGCTGTCTCCTGGTGCTCGATCGTTGCCTCTAATGCTATGCCACCAATTAAACACTCGGTTTCTTAGCGGTGGCCGCCCTCGAGGCATCTTCGTGGCTCCGCAACGTACTAACATTGGTTAGATAGATCTGATCATATCACCTGCGATCTTCTGTCGTCTCCTATGTGCTTCGTTCCAGCGGCCTACTGTTGGAGAGCGGCGAACAAGCTGATAAGATGCCACTCTTCTCTAATAATACCAAAGCATCCAACCGTGAGAGGGGATTGGGAAAAATAAAAACAACCTACATATTTACTTCGTGTAGACACGAACAAACGGCATTTCACAGAAATAATTTATAGGAGAAATTTACAAGTTTACAACCCATCCTCGAGACCTTATAGACTGCATGAGGTAATTTCATGCGGGGTTCTCTTAACCGCAATAAGTATACCAAGAGAAAAATAAGCCATACACTGACCAGAGGTTCCGGTTAATCGGCGGTTTGACTTTATAGTGCTGATTGATGGATTCCCACGATCACCTTTTGGTCCACCTGCAGCCTCTGCGGTCTTGACGCTCATCGTATGTCTCCATGGCCTCTACAGTGGCATCCTCTTTGACATCACTACCAGAAGACCTTCTATTTTTTCTAATGACTAAATTGGACGGCCCCTCTATCCGTTCAATGGCTCTGGTTCGTCCTCGGAACCTTTGTTTTCAGCAGTTCTTAACAACTAACCGTAAGGTGTAGACATGTCAAACGTTATATCAGATATTCCAATCTCCAGCCATCCAGTACACCTACGAGCTCTATTTAAACTCGATGGAAGATGTAGCTCGGTCGCCACCCGGCAGAACTTGAAGGCTTTGCGCGACCGAAAAACAGCATGGAGAGAGCTGAACTGAAGAGGTGTCGAAATCGTGAAGCCGGTCGCGCGGATAGCTGCCTATGGAGTGAATCGCGGCTATTCGCCAAACCAGATGGATTTGACTTCTCCTGTATTCTGCGCTTTCCAAATCACGGGACCGAAAGGGACTTGTGTCACTACCCCTACGACTTAGGATCCACGATTCATCATACGACGTACCAAGATCTGGTCATCTTCTTGCACGAAGGGAAACAGTGAGATCGTACCGCTGTTACGCCTTTTAACGATACTGCTCACATACCTCTGAACCCAGATTGCTGCCAGCGGATCCGGTCGTGGCAACCTTTAATGCCGCACATACCTCGACGAATCAGCACACCCTGCCTGCTCAGCATCTCGAACGCTGTCTTTCGAAAGTGCCCAGCATACCTCACAACGGCCAACATTACCTCCGTGGAGCTGGAGCTGGCAGTCGATATCTCTTCTTGTCATACGGCAGGGCAAGCGCATAAAGATCTTGATCCTGGATTGGACAAATGGATGCTTCATAACGTAGGTCAACGGAACGTATGAAGCAGAAACCGATCGAGTAGAAACACAGGGACTCGTTCCAATCAAACATCACCCTTCATCACACTTTGACATTGTGCGACGAAGACGTCTTTATCCTCATTCTCGTGTGCCGATTCAGGGCAAGATCCCATACCACCAATTTTCACCGACTATTGGTTTGCAGCCCTTGTGCTCATTGCGACCCTCTCCTGCGCAGAGATAATGAGCACACCTAAGGATGATTCTGTTCGGGCGCACACCTCGGAGACAGGTTCCAGAACGCGCAACCTGGCACACTTTTCATGCTCTCTCCATCGGCCCGCACACACGTTCCTCTCTGGCGCCTACTCCTCGACAGTTGGGGGGTCGTCGCCCTCTTCGTGCAGAGCAGCCTTTTCGCGATAGTTACAGAGGGGAAGAAGGCCAAGAACGGTCGGAACGAATGGGTGAAGAAAGGCTGCCTTTATGGCAAAAGATCGGAAGAAATTAGGCTCGTGGTCTCTGTTCCAATTCATGCACGGTTTTCTTGCCCTCTCTCTACTAATGACTTTACTAGATTCGCACACGGAAGCCGTATGTTGCAACTCCATCGGACAAGTCGGCGTCGATGATTCACCTTTTCTCCTCCCAGATGAATGGCCGATTCCTCGCGTCGGTGTCGCGAGAACGACAATACTTCGCGCACAATCCTACCGTATAATTTCAAAAGACGTGAAGGATATTCGAGGAGGCGTTGTAACACGCCTCCCATAATCACGTCGCCCTCGGCTGAAATGGAGGAACGCCGTTACCTTCGACATGTTGACGAAAGAACGAATTATCGGCCTGAAGGTACCGTCCTTTATGCCGTGTGTAGTTCGGCCTAGACTGATTATGAACGTCGATTGCATGTTTGGACCGACGCGGTAGATAGGCTGACCGTTTAGTTCATTCCTGATTTCCTTCCGCGAACGCGATTGGGTCGATGTTTTCTGCATGAATTACATAACGACCTAAACCTCCTTCATCGGCGTATCCCCCCCCCAGATTACTGACTGTTCTGAGCCGCCATAAGTAGGGACAAAAGATATCCAGGCCGCTGTTCCTCCTTAATATTCTTTGGTACCACTCCCGCGTGCGAGTGCGACCTACGAAGCAAGTGATATGGTAACGCTTCCGAGAGGTTGACGAAAGCAGTGATTAACCTCAAGAGTGCCGGCCGCTGCTACACTTGAATAACTCGATTATGCAGTTCTCAACTCCTGACGATGCTATCCCAGGGAGTACGTTTCTCCAGGTCTTCAGGAGAATTCCGGCCCACGGCAATCATGATATCGACTATTACTCCAAACAGCCTGGTCGAGGCTCGTTTGTATTTCCCGCATAACTTAATTCGCATAGCCGGAACAGATTATATCCACCGTCGTGTTCTGAGGATGTCGACTGGGTGCCTCAGCAGCGCGCAGATAGCAACGCGCAGTATGCGCTCGTTGTCGGGGGAAATCTCCATCTCCGCTCGTCGTACTTGTCTGAATCCGCGTGCCATCCCCCGTTACAATCCATGGTGTGAGATATTCAAAACTGAGAGTGAGTCTCGTGTCGGGATCGGGAATCTGCAACGCCAAGACGTCATCGCGGCTAAAAAGAAGTGCGAGCGCCTCGCAAATCAGAGATACGTCCAGAGCGCGTGTGGGCGATTCTGCAACGTAGCGCATGAACGATTGGGAAACGATGCTGATTCTCTGTGTCCATGTCAAAGGCAGGAGCCCTGAGAGATACCGTCCGGGGCAATGCTGTTGGGACTAGTGGGGTAAAAAACGATAGAAATGTCTGGCCAGTACTTCTTATCGCTGAGGTATGTCATACCCAGAGCATTGGGGGGACACGGGGGTGACTTGATAGGGTAGGGAATAGAGCGCTAGAATCTTCTCCAACCTGACAAATTATTGTGGGTCCAACAGCCTACCGGAGGATGACTCGTACAGTCCACAGACTCATCCAGCACTCCGTTTTCCCCCTTGCCCCCCTCCCAGACAGAACACACCATTCGCAAGTCGCACTTAGCCATGGCGGACGCAGACGATGCAGAATACTGGCCCGAGATCTCCAGCATCTTCTACCCGCCCGCCCTCAACAAATTAGTTGCACCCCCAGCAGAAATCCTCACAGGTCTTCTCCCTTTATTATGGAAACACAGATCGTCGTCGTTCACCCAGTCTCTCATGCGCTACGCTGCGGAAACTGCTCATACCCATCCTTTGGATACCTCCTCGATCTGCGAGACGTTTGGCCTCCTTTTCAGCAACGACCGCGTCTTGGCATTGCAAATCCCCAATCCTGACAACGAGAAGTCCGTTGTCAGTTTTGAATACATCGCACACCTGGAACTGATGGAAGAGATCGACACGCGAATTCATGATAGGTTCGACAAGGAAAATGTGAAGATTTCTCCCGACAATGAGCGCATTAGCGGGGCTCTTTTCTCGGCGTCGCTCCTTCGCAACAGGGTTAGTGTCCTCCAACGCCGGGTGGAGGATACAATACTGTCAGGAGTGTGCCAATTCAATGAGAAGAACTTGAACGAGCTCGATGAGCTCTACGGAGTGATGTCGATCATCCATATTGCCGTCGCAGGAAAGCTCATCCCTGGGGGCCTATGGAAACGTCTTCCCGGAAGTGACATCAAGGAGGCACTGAGACGATGCAAAGAAGTCGGGTTATTCAGGACCAAAGGAGCCCGCGAACTCTTGGAGGTGAGCGCTAATGACCTTGTGACTCATCGATCTACATCACTGATACAAACACACTTCTAGGCTGCGATAGCAAACGTGGAGAGCGGCTACAACAAGAGGGTTAGCGAAGAGCAAGCTTGGAAAAATCTCTTCCCTACCTATCTGGCTCCGAGGGCCTAGTGAAATCGATATTAGCACAATCGAGGGCGCTTATATAATGTCGCCTAGAACGTGGGCCTGCTTGTCACGCTGTCGCTGTTAAGGAGTTATTTTCAGGGCAAAAATATGTATAGTCAAAGAAACAAGATGACCTCTAGGATGTTAATGGATGCTGGTGCCCAGCACCACCAAACAAACCTCCGCACTGACCACCTCCAAATCGACCACCTCCGTTCCCCCAAGTACGACGACGACGAAATCCACTTCCGTACCTCCGTCGACTGCTGCCACCAAGCCCCCTCTAAGCACCTTTCCCTGCACGCTGTTCCCGACGGCGGCTCATATCATGTGTCCTAATCATGGCACCGAAGATGGGAGCTGCTCAATGTGAAGAACAGGACGAGGAGGGAATCCGTTAATAATCACCCATTTTGTCTGCGAGCGTAAATTTGTAAAGTTACAATTTAAATTCGAAGGAACAGTGGCGCTTATGTTTGTAGTGAAATTGGGTACATCCCAGTGGAGAATCGGGCGTCCCCTTCGCATTTTGCCATGCGAGTCGAAATCGTGCAGCGTGAGAAACAATAACTCAAAGCAATCTCCAAGAGTCCCGCCTACCTTCCCCGTCAACCTTCGGCAACACCCTCCCCAGAGGCTTGATATTCACTCTCAACGATCCATCCGGCTTGCGGGGAACAATCACGAGCGCGTACATCCCTCCCTCCTGCGCTGTCTTCGTCGATGGCCTATCACTTCCATTTCTATTCCCATTCTCCCTTCCACCTGCACGAACGGGTCCGCTTTCACTCTGCGCCTTATGAATATCTCGCGATATTGCATACACCTCCTGATCCCCCGTTTCGCATCCAGAGACGGTGCCCTTCCTCGCAGGGTCGTACAAGGAAGACGCTATCCTCACTGCGTGCTGTGTGACACTGTCTTTCCGATGTTGCTTGAGAGTCGGCAATTCGTGCACGGTAAGCACCTTCAAGTTAGGCCAGGGAAGCCTGCCTGAGCTGTTCTCCTGCTCCTGCGTAGGGCTTCCCCGCGTCGGTCGTGATGGCGCCCCATTCTGCCACGTGCGGCTTCTGACAACCCCGCCCCCCGGACCACCAGTGATATTGTATGTGGTGTTCGTGTCGCCCGGGCCCGAGTTGAAATGGACAACCTGCGTGGTAGCATTTGTGGTGACCACACTACTGATATTGATGACCGCATTACTCGACGAAGTGATAGTAATTGCTCCGTCCTGGAAACGTACGTGCCGTGACCGCCCCGTGGATCCGGCTTGGATGTGGTCCTCGTACACCGGCAAAGCTAGCAGCGAGACGAGCGAGGAGTAGTCGAACGCGTATTCAAGCTGGACGTGTGTGAGCTTCGGGAAGAGGTCAAGCGTGTCCACGAGCATGTGCTGGTCTTGCGACTTGGCTGGGCTCCAGCTCGATCGGGACGACGGTACGTCGAACGGGCTAGCGCTGCTCGCACTTCTGCGCGAGGCGGTAGGGATGCACACTCGCACATCGTGCACGTTAGGAAGGTTCTTCGTCATCGATGAAAGGACGGTGTCCCGGCCCATGCTCGTGTTGATCTCTAACAAACCCTTCTTCGGGGCGTTCGGTAGCGTGGAAGTAGTCAGCTTCAAAAACTCCTTTGTCCCATCGTTCTGGATCGAGAGGTGTGTGACGGTTTGGAGGAGCTCGGGCGGGGGCAAGGTGCGTTGGGTGAGCCCTATGAACTGATCCCCGCCATAGAGCGATTTGCTGCTCAGCACGATCTCGAGCAACGGCTTATTCTCCAAGTCGATGTGTTCGAGCAGCTGGCAGGGGCTATACCGGCCGTCAGTCCACTCGAACTCGAGCTTCCTGAGCCTTGCGAGGCTGGTCTTTGGTCGGCGCTGCTCGTCGTCGTTGTACCGCTGTGGGCCCGCAAAGAACAAACCCAGGACCTCCAAGAGCGGAAGGCGCTCGAGAAGGTGGAGAAAGTCGACGAAGCGCAGGCGCTCGTGAGGAAGCTGGTCCATCAGTGCCAAATGCGTCAAGCCCGCAAACGTACCCTTGTTCTCCGGCCAATGCGTAATCTGCTGTAAGGACAGCCTCTTCAACGTGTTACTCGGCGCACCTTGCAGGATTCGCGGTAGGGGGCGGGTCGCTGACAGCCCACCATTATGTGCTTGGGAGAAATGCTGCAGTGTGTCCTTATTCGCCAGAGAGACATGCAGACTCTCGAGGCCGGGGAGGGCCTGGTCGAGCACTTTCCAGAGCGCATTGCTACCCATGTAAGCTGCCCCGGAGACGTGCAGGCTCCGCACACGCGTGGAATTAGTACCAAGGAAGCGTAGCAGTACCTGTGGGTGCGTGACAGTACTGTACACGTGCTCTTTCGCCCTCGAATGGATCGAGCGGGCAGGGGCTTGGAGGGCAAGATGGAGGTGGAAGGGTACGTGCGGGCCCATCCTCTCTACCAACGCGCCGAGAGCGAGGTCGGGGTCGCCCGTCGACATGATAGTCGGCCCGAGGACGATGTTGGACCAGAGCCGGCGGTCGCCCAACGCGATGGTGCGCCAGTGGTGGCATACCTGTGCAACGGCAATCCACGCGTTCATGCCCTTCAGCTCGGACTCTACGAGAGGCGGGAAGATATCGTGGTCGTATGGTTGGGTGAGAGAGAAGATGTGAAGCAGTGTTTCGGCGGGGAGTTGGTTGATGGACTGGGCTGCGTTGTACCGCGTCCAGAGGCGGCTCATGATTTGCTTGCCTGTCTGTATTTGCTGGAGGATCTGGTGATATGAAACCGTGTTTAGAGTTTGAATTTTTCGGGTAGTGGATAATGAAGACGAACCTCCGCTCTAACACCTCTATATCGACGACGCATTAGTCGATGGTACACAGCACATGGAATGAAAGACGCCACTCACCGATTGTCGTTTCCTGGTCCATATCTGATCCCTTGCTCGTCTTCGCTCTCTAACTTTGACTGGACAGCAGCCAAAAGTTCTGTGATGGTGAAATCTCTGTCAGTTGAGGTCATGGTAGTAGAGAGCAATGGGCGAAAGAAAGGAAGGAAGGAAGCCTTCGTGCGATGAAAGAACAAAGGGGACACACGTGCACCCCGTGAAGATAAGATTAGATTTACCATCAGCGGTCCAGGGACCGACCTGAGCCCTGGTACCTTCCTCGAGTCGAGGAGTAGGAGACAAAGTGAGGACACACCGGTCTGCGAGCACTCATTCGAACCGGCATTTTCATGGGTCATGATATTTTGTGTCAATTGCTGCTGAGAGCATATTTAAAGAGAAGGGAATAGGAGCACTTGTGGGCGCTAAAGTTGGTCGTGCTTATGGGCAGAGTGGGCGATTTCTCCATAGGTGGACAGGCGGCTTGAGCTCAATATACTTAAACTATTTATATGACTGCATGGTCATCCTGTACACACTGTGTCGTCATCTTTCCACTATTTTATATGCATACGACTCGTGAAGAATATGTACCAATAAAAACTAGGCCGACGCGATCACCCCCACCCCTCTTGAATCACCTTAAATCAAACCCGGCTCTGATGGCACCATCTAGTGCTGTGCACACAATCTCCGTGCGCGTAGCTGGTAAACGATAGGAGGGAAAATATGCAAGAATGTGGAGAGCAACACTACCGAGGCCAGCTGATGTCCATTCTTTCGTCCATGAGGCGTGTCTCTTCCTCACCCCAAGTACTCCATGGCACCTCCACTCCCGATTACCATATAGCGGGAAAGGGCTGCTGCGATCGAAGAACATATACGATCCGTTCCCCCGATCAAAAAGGAAGGTGTGCATGCGGGATATGGAGAGGCATGAATAGCGTGCCTTCTTGGAACTGTCCTGAGCGAGCAGGGAACCTTATTCTATTCAGGGTTTTCTTCAGGAGAGCGACACGATAAGAACGGGGGCACGAGGCACCATGGTGTTGCTTTGATGAAGGAGGATTTTCCCTGAATCAGCGACCGAGGTGAAAATGAAGACGTCCCGCCGAACGATGTTCCGCTCGCAGGCGAGAGGCGATAGTCGATCAAGCGAGTCCTGTATTTCTACTTAGCTATTTTTACCCCAAATGTGAATAGACAAGATTCACATGAATAGGCAGTCCAGCCTTCCAATTCCAGATCATAAGCCCCAGGGCGTCGCCCTGACGCACGGTCACGAAGAGCACATCGGCAGCCACCTCGAGCTTCAAAGTGATAATTACGTTGCTGTAGCGAGGATCCCGGAGCATGTCAGAAGACACGGGAGATACTGACGCGCAGGCGGGGTGTGGCTCGCTCTGAATCTTGGAGATTGTTCAGCAATGAAGGCCGGAACGAACTTGTAAGTAAAGGGCTGACGTATATTGATGACGACGTACTCTTCGTGCATAAAGATAACAAGATCTCGCACTACGCCAGTGATAAAATCGCGAATCCAAAAGCCCATATCTGCTTGAGTTCCTTTGCGGATAGCAGGGGGGGGGAGAGCATAGAGAAACTGCATCCGTGGGCTTCAGCGAAGGCGCCGGTAACGTGTTTATAGATATTGCTCAACACCCCTTCGTTCAGCTTCCTCCAAGCCTTTCGTCGGTCACGTAAAGCGGCCAGAAGCTCTTTTGTGGGTCCACCAGAGCCCGAATCTAGGTCTATGGACATCAAGTCAGTTCTCCGGACAAAAAAAAACAAGGCTTCTAACCACGAACCAGAGTCATTGAAAGGATAGATGAGCCGTAGAAATATTCAATTATAATGAACAGGAGGTCCTCTGGTAGCAATGCCAACGGGGTCATCGTGAATGTCGTAGAGAAAGTGAAAAGAGACTTTAAAAGACTCGCAAGAGCAGCGAAGCTCAACCACAAAGGTGATCGTGAGAATCCATCATTCGTCGAGTATAAAATCGCTTCGCTCCCACGCCCTTCCTTTTCTTTGATTCTTCCACAATCAAACCCGCCGATGACGATACTTCTGGTGCAGCGTGTTGAGCTGGCCGCGTCCTCGACGTAGGCAGCGCTGACAGCGCCCGTTCGGCACCGCATACCTTGTTACTTTCAAAGGGACGGGCTTTGGACTGATCTGAGGCGTTTGGTCGTGGATTTCTTTTTGTCTCTCTTTTTCTTCCTCGTGAGGGCGTTGTAATGGTTCTCGAGCGATCGATAGAGGGTGCAGGGGGTGATTTCTCATGATGATGTGTGTGTGTGTGGAAGAGGGACCAGCCTGGTGAGTTAAAGAATCATTGTGACTTTCCTTCCCCTGATTTTTTCCGGCTTGTAGTGCTCTACGTCTATACCGAGATTTTTGTATGATACTCGAACAATAGATGTATTCCACTCTTTCTCCCCGTCGGCAGTCCGCGATCGTCTCTCTGCACCTGACGCCCTGTGGACTCATCTTGACATTTTGTCGGCAACTACCTCAATTCGTCAGAAACGGAATATCCCATTCTCTCTTTCCTCCTGCCCCGTTTTCGTGTTGAATCCTTCACGTCTCGCGACCCGGAGATCGTTGTGCAATTCCAGCTGCGTCGCCCCTCCATATCGCCTGCGTCATATCCGACCGTAAGGCTTGGTGACGTTCACGCTGCTGCGAATGAAGGGAACCGTATCGCACGCCATACTGCCTCGGTGACGGGAGGCGACATTGGTGGAAGAAACGGTGAATATATGCGCAAGGAGCGTACGCTCCATCCCAGACTTCGCTCGTTCCAAGTCTCCTTACCACGGATGAAAGCCTGTCTTGTGTTCAAGGCGATTCTACGAAGGCGTCGGCGCTGTTTGAATCGTCGTTTCTTTCGCAGAAAGACGGTCTGGTGAGTCGCCTTGCCCTATTTTTCTTCGTATCCTCATAATATCTCTAAATTCTACGTCTATTCCGGATTTGTCTTGCAGTCGGGCGACGACCAGTTCTCCGTCGCTTCCTATGCATTTCTGATTCCGCTCCAATCTTTCTGCGTCTGTTTCATGATTTGCAAAACTGATTCCTTTCATGAATCGCTCGCCTCACTTGACGCTTTCGTGTCATCACTCGACTCGGGAGTGACGAGACTGACGCGCCTCCAAGCCCTGCCCAAGCTCCTTACTCAACGCCCTCATCCTAAAGGTTTTCTTTGCCTCCTCTCACAAATGCATTTGCGGCTATCCTCCTGCTGCTCAAATTTTTGTTTCCTTTTAGCCCGCCCTCCATCCTTGAAATAAGACCACTACAGCGCGGTCTTACGCAGAGGTTGACGCAAGTACGGTATGCCGCGTCTACCGTACTGAATTCGAGCCCCACCTTTGACTCTGACTAGCACTTTTCTCTCATGATTTATCAAAGTCGGTCTTGCCGCTTTCCCCTCATTTCGTTTCGGTTCTTCTTCGTCATAAGCTGTGATCTGATCTCGACGCCCAATTCTTTGCGCGTCCTCTTCCGCAAGCCGATTCCTGAGGCTTTCGGAACACGCGAAGGGCCTCCTGTATGTCAACGGTCTCCCAATATCCTCCTTTCGTGAGTCCATGCACTCTACCTTCAACTTTCTTTCGTAACATTTCAACTAACATCTGTCTCCTCCGCAGACGAGGGGTCAATTTCTCCTCGCTTTCTTCCTCATCGTTTGCAAACACTGGACTATCGACGGGGCGCCTGTCGTTTCCAGATCCGTGTCCTCGTCGAATTAGCCAATGCCCCTCGCCTCGCTGACAGATCGCTAGTTGGTGGTGCTTTTCTGGTCTCGGTCTCCAATCTACCCTATCGGACAGAAGCCAGCAGTCGAGCGTCTCCAGGAGTGTGTACGTGCCTGGCCTTTTTAAACGTTGCGATTATGTATTTTACAACGCGCTTATAGAATTACGAACGAGGACCTTATCTCAGCCCGCTTCTGAGCCACGGATTGCGTCATAGCCTCATACGCCCCCTGAGGCTCAGTGGGCTCTTCCTCGCTCCGTGCTCCATGCTCATGCCCCACGCCCCGATGAGGAGCCTGAGCTTGATACTTATCCCTTCTTATCTATGGCACCACCCCAGCTCTACAGTGCGAGGCGAAGGTCGAGGTGCGTCGTGCGTGCCATTCTTTCTAAAACTTTCGCCCCTTATTCTTACGCTTGAGAGCATGTGTTAAAACTTCTAGCGTGCGATGCTAGATTCAGGTTTATTCATGGAACTCTTTAAATTATCACCGCGGACGAACGTCCAAGGTCTTTCGCTCTCGCAATAGACTAAGCAAGTAATTATATCCTCGGTCGATCATGATTCCTCTCGGCCAAGCACCGCATCCAAGTCTGCATCTGCCATTCTGCCACTCTGTCATCACATGTACGATGTAAGTACTATATGTGCCCTCTCCACCACTGTCGGCGTCTATCTCGAGCTCTGAACCCTGCCCAGGCCGCAAGCGACGCAACAGCTAGCCCAGCGGGCGCGTTCCACCCGCCACTGCCACGTATCGCCTCCACGCCTCTCTACCGACTACGCCTGTCCTGTTCCCGTCGTACTCCCAACGTATCTCTGCTTATCATGATCAGTGCCGAGGAGATAATCATATTATCTCCTCAACTCGTCCCCTTCGCGTCCCCGTCTCTGCGGTCTTGCTGAATCTGCGTTATGTTATCTTCACTTGGTCCTCTTCAATTGACATCCTCGCATCCTCGCTACCTACCTCCCGGGCCTCTGCGCCATATCGTATCTCCTCTACGCTGTATCTCCTCAACGACCGACCACTCCGAGCCACTTCCGACCTCACCGTCCAGCGTCCAGCGTCCGTCGTCTTCACAATCCTTCATGTTCTTCACTCTCAAGTTCCAATTCAACGCACGCGACCCAACCCAACTCGTCTTCCTCCCACCTCCTGCCCAGCGCCAGCGCCTTTCGCGGACCGCCCACTATTTCCGACCTAACGTCTACTTTACTCTGGTGGACGTGTAGCCCGAGGCAATTATGTACTTACAGCACTCACCCGGGCAGTTGTCAACGGTAGGTAAACGCCGCCTTTCACCTTTCGCCTTTCGCCTTTCACTTTTCTCGTAACTCATCGCTTGTTCTCGGAACCAGGTCTATTCATAGCACAAATTACAGCAGGATGTATTTTTAGCTCCATCCGACCAAGTAGGGAAAGTCAAGTCAAGTCAAGTCAAGTCAAGTCAAGTCAAGCACGGCTACTACATATGTGCTGTGGGCGCGCTGACCCGAACCCACAAATCGCTCGGAGGCGGCAACCACAATTAATGGAAGGCTGTACGATGCCTCAAGCTCAAGCCCGGTATGGTTTGTGTAGGTGGGCGAGATCGCCGTTCCTGCCCACCGCCCACCGCCCACCGCCCACAGTTACCGTTCCAAGCCCACACCAATTAAGTACCAATTACCCTCGAGGCTAATAAGTACGCCGTCAACGTCGACGTCATGGTGGGCGCTAAGCACTTGGCAACGCACCAGCCACGGTCATGGCGCATCCGCCCGGGCGACTGCTCCTGCTCCTGCTCCTGCTCCTTCTCCTTCTCCTCCTGCTCCTGCTCCTGCTCCTGCCCCTGGTACTGCTACTACTGCTACTGCTGCTACTGCTAGCGCTGCCGCTGCACACGTTCGTCTTTCCTGTGACAGATTACCACCAGCCCGAGATGTCTCAAGAGTTTCGAGCCGGGTCCGGTCCTTTATCTTATCGTCCGAACTGTTGATGCGATACAGTAAGCGCTGCGCGCTTTTTGAGTTGACGGTCGGCGGTTGGCAGTTGGCAGTTGGTTGTGACGTTCGGGATAGATAAGTTAAGGAGGTGCATAGAGTACGGGGAGTGCTTATCAGCATCAGAGCCCCCATCACCATCAGCCATCGGGACGGGGATGGCATGGAATGGAACGGGAACGGAACAACAGCGAGGAAAAGATACGAAACGAAAAGATGGACGAAAGAACAAGGTCCAGGAGAGACGAACGAAGGAAATACATACGAGCTTCTATCTGCATCCTGGACCTATCCAACAGAAACGTTGTCTATCCGTCTTCAACGCATATACTCCTATCCACATTTTCCTACTCTCTCTCCACTTTCGAATTCGCCAATCGCGAGCAGCGCCAACGTCGTAATCCCAAGAAACGTAACGAGTTCCAAGTCAACCTCCCATATGCACGTACGTACATAATATCAGCAATAAAAGTAAGAGGCCTGGATCCGGAATAAGGAATAGGGAAGTAAAAGGTAAGAAGGCCGGTACTGGGGAACAAAGAATAAGAAAGTGGGTGTAGGATAATGTACGCTGCATATACTTGTACGTATGCATGAAGAATGTAATAATGCCCGATGAACGATGAATGAGGCCTATGAAAGACGAACGTCAAGAAAAGTAAAGGATGAATGAATAGGTTGTATATGGACCGATCGTATGCATGAAGAGGAAGTGAAAGTGAAGGCAAGGTGCAACGAACGGAAGTATGAAGGGTGCGGGGTGGTATTAAGTATAAGGGTCAATGTCTATGTGCGATGTGATGCGATACTTTATATATAATGTCCTTGGTTCTTGGTACTTGGATGCGGGTGATTATGGTACGGCGTATGCGAAGATGAGGCGCGGCGCGGCGCGGGTATGTATGTATGGCCGGTGCACGGATGACGGGTGGTGGGTGGTGTGTGAGCAGGAGGGGAGGGCGCGGTGCGTGGGTGTATGCGCTACGGCGAGGCGAGGTGGTTTTGGGGTGCGGTGCATGATGCATGGTGCATGAAAGGCGAAGGGCAGGTGGGTGTTATGATCGACATTGACGCGGACGGACGAGGGACGAGGGGCGGTGGAAGGGAAGGTGAAGGAAGATGGAGAAGAAGGACGTCGGGTTGGGTTGGGCAGACAGGTGTCGGAGGTAGCGTCATGAGAAGCAAGCGGTCAAAGGTGCTCGACGGCGATGGCGATGGCAATCAAACTTCGGCCCTCAGGCCTCCGGGTCAACTGCGACACGACACGGCACACGGTGCCTCCCACCCGCCCTCGCCCCTCGCCCTCCCACCACCTCCCTGCCTGCCCTCCAACCCCTCCCTGCTGCCCTCCCACCCTCCCTGCCTGCCCTCCCCCTCCCATCCCCCCCCCCTCCAAAAACCCAAAGCAGCGCACTACCACCCCCCATCCAACAGTACACAGCGCCCCACGCCCGCCAGCCCTGCCCCCACTCCCGACCCACCACACCCTGCCCCTCCACCCCCCTCCGTGCACCACTCGCAATCGCCGGAACGTCGTCCGCAAGTTCAGCGTCGGGTTTCGGCCGCCGCTCACCGTCACCGTCGGTACCCAGAGCGAGCGTGGGGGTTGGAGGAAGGGGAGGAGGATGGGGGCAGGACGGTGAAGCGCGCGGAGGTGGCGTGCATGACGCCGTGCGTTGAGTTGATGAAGATGAGGAAGTATTCGTCGCCGGGGCACGTCGAGCAGGAGGAGTGAGGATTTTGTTTGGCGGGACTGTGGGGGAGATAAGGATAAGGAAAGGAAAGGAAAGGATAAGGATGTGGGTCAGCATCGGCCGGATCGTGCAAAAGAAGGAAACGAAAGCACGCCAAGAGCAAGCAAAAGGGTGAGCAAAAAGAAAAGGATGGAGCGAAAGAAAGAAAGCGAGAACACCCACCAATTCGCGCGATAAGCATCAGCCCGTCCTGGCTCATCCGCGCCATCTCGACGTCGAACCGTGTATCCCGTCCAGCACGCCCTTGGACCACGACACGAGGTTCGCGGCGTTGTTCGTCCACTGCCGTTCGCGGCTGGCTCGTCGAGACGAAGTAGGCTGCGGTAGGAGGGAGTAGTCAGCCGTAGTCAGGTCAGCCGCGGTCGCCGTGTCAGGTCAGTGGGGTGGAGGGGAGCAGGGAAGCAAGAAGGAGCAAAGGAGCAAGGAAGGAGCAGGGCAGGGAGCAAGGAAGGGAGCTGACGGACGTACGACGTCTGCGCTGCGAGGAAGGCGAGGACGATGCACCGGTGGTGTACGTCGAGAAGACGCTGGCGAACGGCCGCATGCTTGCTTGGTATTTGGTCGGTCTGGAATGGGATGGCGGGGCGGGTCGGGGGCGGAGCGGCGGTTTGGTGATGAGGTGAGGTGAGGAGGAGGCACGAATGCAGGTTCTGGTCTTCGCTTCGTTGGGGTCGAGGGTGCGAACCAGCACCAACCAAGGGAGGGCACTCGTCCTCGTCGTAGTCGTAGTCGTAGAGGGGAGGAGAGGGTAGTCGTATACTCGTAACGAACTGGTGTGGTGGAGAAGAGCGACGAGTGAGAGTCAAGGCCGGTTTGCCGACTGGAAAAAGGAAACAGGGAGTCAGAGGCGGACGAATGGAAAACTTGCACGCCCAATCGCGTTGACAAGCTCTGAGCGCGCACGTCACGTCTCAGGTCAGCTTAGACGATGCCGCACTGGGATCTGCGCGGTGCCGATCGTCCTTTTCGCTACTCTCGTCCCTTGCGAATCGCGAGGGTCCAGCTAAGAGCTCCGCTCCCACCACACGCGTCCGTGGCGATTTCCAACGCCGGGTTGCTTGGCCCTCAACCGGCGCGCCCACGTTCGCAAGCTCTACGAGTACCGTAACCGGCTACACTACTCTCGACACACTCCCTCCCGTCCAGAGTCCCACACCGTCCTAAGCCTTTCGAATTCTCAACCCGCGGGCTCTTCAACGCCGTCTCTGTTATTTCGCTAAGCGTTCATTCGTGGTGTTTCTTGGGACTACGCGACACCGCCGTGGCCCATTCTTNTTTGGATTCTCACTAATGAACTCCAAATTGTTGCGAGCTTTCGTTAGAGGCCAATGATTCGTTGAAATCACCTTTGATACCTTTTGACGTGTTCTACCTTTATTGTTGCACAGGAGGGATAACGATCCTCTGCATCCGCCCGACGCCCCAGTCATGTCGCAGCTACATCTGCTCGGCTCATGGAATCGTTTGATCGGACTTCGCTTGCGTGGGTTAGGAGGCCCGGAAGTCTAGATCCGCCAAGGGTGTGTGAGGGAGATCGACTTACTGTTGCCGATTGACGGGGTCGCGAAAGGTTACTATTACCATGCTCTCGTGAGAAGTACGCCTCGGGGCCCGTTTGAACCTTCAAGGCACGTCTCAGCGTCTTCCCAGTAGACATCGTGCATTTCATTTTTTTAGGAGGCGATATCCACTTGAAGCGACTCCAGGAACCCAACTTGAGGCCACGGGCCTGGGTGGAGTCAAGTCAGTTCAGAATCAACCTCAAACTGGTTTCCGTGCTACCAACAGCGACGACGACTATGAGATTTCCAAATGCCACAGATCCGCAGTTTACGCGCTGCTACGAAGATATTGCTTCGCATTCCAAACGGACTTGCAGCCCTGTTGAAGGAGAGCCTGGGGACAATGCCGAGACGCATACCTTCGTCGACAGAATGGGAACCCACCTTAATTGAGGCTAGCGAGCATGCAGGTTCAAAGACAGGCTTTAACTCTCTGTCCGCTACGCCGTGACCTCACTTGGGGAAGCGAGATGGCTTTTCACGAAATAATCAGCTAACCGACTGAGGGCGTTTGTTGATGTTCGGTTATGCGACAGCGACTGGAAGGTGGAGCATACGCCACCGCACTATCAGGATGGACCGAATTAGGAATGCTGGAACCTGGCGTTAACGCGTGCGTATTCAATCTGTAGCTCCTGTTCATCTAACACTTCTCTTGTGCATACAGGTGCAAGCCATCCGTAATACAAGCTCCAGAGCGTCAAAAAGCTCTACTGAGAGGAAGTGAAGAGCGGACTTGCAAACACCCGAGGAAAAGCCACCCAAACGAACAAGCAACAACGTCAACTTGAGCCACGTCATCAACTCGCGACGACTCTGACAATGGGACTTTTACCGAATCGCCGTATCCCCTTCCAACGAGGTCTCTCACCCCGAGCCCATGTCTCATATGCCTTCCAGGAACCGCACAAGCCCCTCGTTGATCCCCGTTCCGGAGCGCGGCACCTCGTAAGCTGTACCATGACGGATCTTTCAGATGTTGTTGTTACTTACTTGCAGCTGTCTTCAAAGACGGGACTCCGACTTCGCCCACAGCCCCTTTGCCCAGACGCCCGTCTCCGCTCCTGATCGCGTTGAACATCCCCTGCCGCGGAAGGGCAGATCAGTGAAACTGAACTCACAGCACACAGATGGACCCGAACACTCAAAAGGAGCACGGAGCTCCACACGCTCCACTCGGCTTCCGATGGTTTGCCACCAGCTGGACCCACACCGGCTTCCCATTTCCAGAGACAGTTGGCCAATGAGCTAGCACAGCGTGACTATAGAAGGCAGGGTACCACGGAGCGCAATCCAGCCTTTGACGTCGCAGTGGCGTCGTGTGGTCGTCCTGAATAATATCTTCTATGCCCCTTGTCTTTACTTTGAAAGCGAAATCGTGGGTTTCTCTTTCCTCTGTCTGGTTCTGATTTCACTGACCCCAGTACCTCCTAGGGCGACCTCCAATCCTACCCCCCCGCCGGATCCTCCTTGAGAGGGCCATCCGCCGCCGAAAAGTTGCGAAATCGAAGATGCAGGGGAGTTTGCGGCCAACGCACTCTCAGCGCTCGGTATGATTCACCCTCCATAGCGGGCCGTCTTACCCTGCCTAGCAACCTTCTAATCAATTATACAACGATGGGAACGAGCGCATGACGACCGCCGGAGTTAGCATGTGATAAACTCGTAGCACATCAACGTGAGTCGTCTACTTCTTTGCTGTGTGTTTACTATGTCCTGCAGAAGTACGAAGCGCTGAGCAAGACAAAAAAAGCTGAAAAGGCAATTGCAACGACGTACGTAATTTGTCCTGTTGACACTTGTCTGGCAAAATGACGACCCGCTTTTACAGGATCCAATGCCCTAGTGGATTGAATGGTGGCGGTGCTAGCTCGAACTGCCGTGCTTCACCGACGCGCAGGTAGAATTAGAATCTCATAAAATCACAGTTGCACAGATTCACAGATTGACACACAGAAAGACGGTGAATTGTAGGACAGAAAATACATATCAGTTCCGATGCCTCAGATGCCCAGATGTCCTCAGATGTCCTCAGTATCTCAGATCTAAACAGATCCTGAAATCTCCGTCGTTCGTATTCTTGCTGGAATTGCCAGATTTTCCAGAAAAATACTGGAAAGCGGCCAAACCTGGGAATTTCTGGGGTGGATCTGGGCCGCAGAAGAACCCAGATATCACGCTGACCAACGCTGACCAGCCCAGAGCAGCTTTTCACTGGGGCTTAGCGCCCACCATGACGTCGACGTTGACGGCGTACTTATTAGCCTCGAGGGTAATTGGTACTTAATTGGTGTGGGCTTGGAACGGTAACTGTGGGCGGTGGGCGGTGGGCGGAAACGCCGATCTCGCCCACCCACGGTGATGCATACCATATACCGGAAGGCATCGTACAGCCTTCCATTAATTGTGGTTGCGTGGTCCTGCGCCTCCGAGCGATGTGTGGGTTCGGGTCAGCGCGCCCACAGCACATATGTATGTAGTAGCCGTGCTTGACTTGACTTGACTTTCCCTACTTGGTCGGATGGAGCTAAAAATACATCCTGCTGTAATTTGTGCTATGAATAGACCTGGTTCCGAGAACAAGCGATGAGTTACGAGAAAAGTGAAAGGTGAAAAGTGAAAGGTGAAAGGTGAAAGGCGAAAGGTGAAAGGCGGCGTTTACCTACCGTTGACAACTGCCCGGGTGAGTGCTGTAAGTACATAATTGCCTCGGGCTACACGTCCACCAGAGTGAAGTAGGTGTTATGTAGGACGGAAACAGCACGTGGGCGATGCGCGAAAGGCGCTGGCGCTGGGCAGGAGGTGGGAGGAAGACGAGTTGGGTTGGGCGCGTTGAACTTGAGAGCGAAGAAAGTGGAGTGTTGTGAAGGCGACGGACGCTGGACGGTGAGGTTGGAAGTGACCCGGAGTGGTCGGTCGCTGAGGGGAGATGTAGCATAGAGGACGTAGCGAGCGAGGATGTAAATCGAAGAGGATCAAGTGAAGATATGTAGCATATGTAGAAGGACCGCAGAGACGGGACCTAGAGGGAACGAGTTAAGGTGATGTAATTATCTCTAGGCACTGATTATGATATGCAGAGATTAGTTGGGAGTAACTGTACGACGAGGACAGGACAGGCATAGTCTGTAGAGGGAGGCGTGGAGGCGATACGTGGCAGTGGCGGGTGTAACCCGCACGCGCTATGAGCTAGGGGAGCCGTTGCGACGCTTGCGGCCTGGGCAGGGTTCAGAGCTCAAGATAGACGTTGACAATGGTGGAGAGAGCACATACGTACATCGTACATAGCATGGAAGGCAGAGTGGCAGTTGCAGAGTGGCAGATGCAGACTTGGATGCGGTGCTTGACCCTTGAAGCTTGAAGAGGCATCAACCGAGGATACTTACCTACGTACTTCTACTGAGAGAGCTAAAGACCTTGGACGTTCGTCCGCGGTGATAATTTAAGGAGTTCCGTGAACAAACCTGATCATAATCTAGCATTGAGCATAAGTAAGGATTTGGGGAAAAGGCCCTCGAGAGTCATTTGAGTAGGGGGCGAAAGGGCTGAACTTGAACGCTACGCACGACGCACCTGTAAGTGGGCCTTCGCCTCGAAGCGTGGAGGTGGTGAGATAGATAAGAAGGGATAGGTACCAGGTATTAGGCTCAGGCTCCTCATCAGAGCACGGTGCAAGGAGAATGGAGCAAGGAGCATGGAGCCAGGAAGAGACTCGAACTTAAGGGTGTCTGCACACGAGGCTATGACGCAATTCGTGGGCGATAGCCAACAAGGCCGCGGTTCAGAAGCGGGTTGGGGCCCGGGCACGGCACTCGTTCACAAGTCTATCAGCGCGTTGTCATCATCGCGGAAGGGAAAAAAGGGCAGGTACTTACGTACACAATCCTGAAGACCCTCGATGCCTCCAAGAGTAGAACGAAAGACCCAGACCAGAGACCCGAATAGCGGTTTCGACGAGGGGGATGGGCAATTTTGACGAGGACATGGATCTGGAAACGACAGGCGTCCCGTCGATAGCCTGGTGTTTGCAAACGATGAGGAAGAAAGCGAGGAGAAATTGACCCCTCGCCTGCAGGGAAAGCTGTTAGTTGAAATGTTACGAAAGAACGATGAAAGTAGAGTAGATGGACTCACGAAAGGGAGATATTGGGAGACTGTTGACGTACGGGAGGCCCTTTGCATGTTCTGAAAGCCTCAGGAATCGGCTTACGGAAGATGAAGTGCAAAGCATTGGGCGTCGAGATCAGATCGCTGTATATGGTGAAGGCGCCACGAAAGGACACAAGAGACAGGCCTCAAGATCGACTTGGAGGAGGAATGCTGAAAGAACAATGGTAGTTGCAGTCAAAGGTGTGGTTCGGATTCAGTAGGGTAAACGCAGCATACCGCGGCTTTTTCAGCGTCTAAAAAAGTGTTTAGTATGGTCGTATTTCGGGTATAGGGTAAGAGTTAAAAGGAAACAAAGATGAGTGGCAAGAGGATAGCCGCAAATGCATCCGTGAGCGGAGAAAAAGAGACCCTTCAAGATGAGGGCTTCGAGTAAGGGGGGCGCCAGCATTACCCGCTGAGGCCAGCGACGACACCCAAACATCAAGTGAGGCGAGCGTTTTATGAAAGGAGCGATGCGGCTCCCGAGGAAATGTGAGTGCAGCCCCAACATAACACGATGTTCAGAGGCCAGCACATATCGTATCAGGCGCGGAGAAATTGAACAGGAATTCAAGAATCCCTTTCCTTTCTCTTCCCTCGTCGCCATATTCATTTCCATGTCGCGAGATAGATTTGGGATAGAGAAGGATTCTAGAAAGATGATGAGATGAGGATACGGGGCGAGACGACGCACCAGACCGGCCTGCCCGCACGAAGTAGCAACTCAAACGTCACCAACTTATTCACAGAACTGCCTTGAGCACAGTATCCGTGCTGGAGGAGGTTGAAGTGACTTGAAGCGAGCGAAATTTGAGTTTCATGGACAGGCTCCTTGCGCATATACTCACCGTCTCTCCCACTCTCTCGCCACCCAACCCGTGTAGTGTATGGGTTATGGCCCAAGAGTCCGAGCACCGGGGACCTAACCTGACGGTAGGATGCGACGCAGGCGACATGGAGGTGCGACATGGCCTAAATCGCACAACGATTTCTCGATCGCGAGGTGCGAAGGGATCAAGACGAAAACGGAGCAAGAGGGAAGAAAGAATCGGAATATTCTGTTTCTGACGAACTGAGGTGGCTGCCGACGAAATGTGAAGATGAGCCGAGGCGTTTGGGAGGCTCGAGCGGACATCGAGTGCAAAAAGGTTGTCGTCGTTATCCGGTAAATGGCGACGGAGGGAGAGAAAACGAAGAAGGTATCGATTGAGCGAGTATCATACAACACAATATCAGGTAGAGAACTACAAACTAGGAAAAAAAAATCAGGACACGAAACAACCACATTGATTCTTTACTCACCTAATTCCTAGCTGGTCCTTTTTACAAGCACAAGGCGCCAAAAGCACCACTTTCGCCTTCCAATAACTACCAGAAACCCGTCGCACCGCCCCTACGAGGATAAGAGAAGGAGACAGACAGACAGAAAAAAATATGATCGCCTCAGATCAGTCCAAAGCCCGTCCCTTTGAAAGTAACAAGGTATGCGGTGCCGAACGGGCGCTGTCAGCGCCGCCTGCGTCCAAGACGCGGCTGGCTCAGCGCGTTGCACCAAAAGTATCGTCATCGGCGGATTTGATTGTGGAAGAATCAGAGAAAAGGAAGGGTGTGGGAGCGAAGCGTTTTTATAGTCGACGAATGATGGATTCTCACGATCACCCTTTTGGTTGAGCTTCAAGGCTTCACCGGTCACCGCTCGTTCAAGTTCCACTTTCTCTACGACATTCACGATGCCGTTGGCATTGCTACCAGAGGACCTCCTATGCGTTATAATGGAACATATAGATAGCATCTCTATGCAGTCAACGGCCCTGGTTCGTGGTCAAATACCTGATTTTTCTCTCAACCGGTCAGCTCACTAGATGGCATTAGACCTGTCGTGTACTCTATGAGATCTTCCGATCTGCCAGAATCCAGTATATCTACGAGCTCGGGGTCAGCTCTATGCAAGATTCGGGCTCTGGTAGGCCCGCAGAAGAGCTCCTGGCCGCTTTACGAGACCGACGAAACGCTTGGAGAGAGTTGAACTGGAAGAGTGTCGAAACCGTGAAGGCCGGTCGCTTTTTCACTATCGTAGAACACGTTGCTGGCGTCTTCGCTCAAGCCTACGGACAGTGTCTGTCTGTGGCCTGGCTCCCATCCGCCGCCCGGCATGGAACAACTCTTGCAACCACAGACATGGGCTTAAGGATTCGTGATTTCGTGATTGACGTAGCACAAGATCTTGTCATCATTGTGCACGAAGAGTAAGTCGTTATCCAGACATGCAGCTGCTTTACTCACAGTTGTCTCTTTCAAACTAGAGAATGGACCGGCGGAATTGTTCGTGCCAACCTTTATTGCGGCACAATCTCTACGAGCGAACCACACCCCGCCTGCTCTTCAGCGTCTCCTATGTCTTTTGAACTGCGCCAACTTAGCAACGTAATGTTCTCTTTGAAGCTGGAGGTGGCCGCCGATGTGGTCTTCGTGACCGTGTTGACGGGCGACACCCTGAGGCTTATGATCTGGAACTGGAAGACCGGACTGCGTATTCATGTGAGTCTTGTCTATTCAGATTTGGGGCGAAAATAGCATAATAGAAATACAGGACTCGCTTGATCAACTGTCTCCTCTCGTCTACGAGCTGGACATCGTTCGGCGGGACGTCTTCATTCTCACCTCGGTCGCTGATTCAGGGAAGATCCTCGTTTACCAAATCAACCCCACGGTGTCTCGTGCCCCTGTTCTTATCGTGACGCTCTCCCTGCCCAAGAAAAACGTAAATGTAATACGGTTCACGGCTCGCTCAGGACAGTTCCAGGAGCCTCCGACACCAGGCACGCTGTTCATGCCCTCTCCCACATCCCGCACGCACGTCTTCTCTTTTGAAGCGGAGAACAGATCGCATTATACGCTCTTTGTTCGCAGCAGCACTTTCCTGCGATATGTTGATCAGGGCTATAAGGGGCTGGAGGTGCCGTGGAGTGGTTGGGGTGAGAAAGAGACGCGCCTTATGGAGCGAAGAGTAGAGGGCGACTGGCGTCGGTAATGCGCTCTCTCTGCATTCACGCATATCTTTCTCTCATATTGTTTACCAGGTACGTGCATGGACATCGTGTCGTCTGCAGCTCCATCGACAAACCAGGGGTCGATGTATTGGACTTCTCTCCCTTTTCCACCTCCAAATCTAGTTCCTCTACGTCAGGGCCTCGAGTACAGCAGTACTTCAGCCGTGACGATCCTACCGTGATCTCCAAAGATGAAGGGACTTTTGAGGAAGATGTCATAACATGCCTCCCGTACCATGTTGCCTCACGCGAAGTGGAGAACGCGCCGCACGGATACTTGATTGACGAAGAGCGGATCGTTGGCGTGACGGTGCGTCATAAAGCAAGTGTGATTCCAATTTCCGTATGGCTCATTATGAATGCCGATTGTGTAGTTCGGGATGGACGCCGTCCAGTTGACGGTTTATTCGTTCTAGGGCTCGTGCCATATTGTAATTTTTGGCATGTATCTTGGAGCATCATACAGGCGGGCGAGGGCGTGGCGGGCTATTGATGGTTTTCTGGTATCGGTCTCCAACCCACCCTATCAGACAGCCCGAGCAACTTGGAGGTGTCGAGCGTCTTCAGCAGGAGCACGTCCCGAATCCTTTTTACCTCGCACATCTGACTCATTCTTGTCAATTCAGCGAGCTGATAGACTTATGAACGAGTACCGTGAGCGTATCCCAGCCCGCTTCCGAAACACGGCTTTGAACTCTCCACTACACCGTTCGTTTCGTTTCTTACAAGTATACGACTACCCGCTCCTCCTACGACTACGACTACAATTGCGACTAGTGCTCTTGGTTGTTCGTACCCCTCGACTCGACTCGACAACACCGACCCCGACGAAGACCGCTTGAATTTGGTCCCTGCATCGTCACGTAGCGGTCTGTCAGCAAGGGGCATTGGATATTTCGAAGAGGATATAGAAAGGCAGCAGAACTCTCGTCTGCGGACCAGACTGGTTAATTGAAAGTTTACAAAAGAAAGATACAAGTGGAGTGCATGGACTCGCGAAATGGGTTTCATGGAAGCATACAGGAGGCCCTTTGCATGCTCTAAGGACTTCAGCACGCGGAACTTCAGCATGCGCAAAGAACTGGGCCTTCTGGGGCGACGAGATTGGATTGTAATATTACGAAGAAGAACCGACGCGAATTGAGGGGAAAGCGGCAAGACCGACTTTGATAAATCATGAGAGAAAAGTGCTAGTTAGAGTCAAAGGTGGGGCTCGAATTTAGTAAGGTAGACACGGCATACCGTACTTGTGTCAACTTCTATGTAAGACCGCGCTGTAGTGGTCTTATTTCAAGGATGGAGGGCAGGCTAAAAGGAAACAAAAATGTTAGCAGCAAGAGGATAGCCGCAAATGCATCTGGGAGCGGGGGCAAAGAAAACCTTTAGGATGAGGGCGTTGAGTAAGGAGCAAGGGCAGGGCTTGGAGGCGCATCAGTCTCGTCACTCCCGAGTCGAGTGATGACACGAAAGCGCCAAGTGAGGCGAGCGATTCATGAAAGGAATCAGTTTTGCAAATCATGAAACAGACGCAGAAAGATTGGAGCGGAATCGGAAATGCATAGGAAGCGACGGAGAACTGGTCGTCGCCCGACTGCAAGACAAATCCGGAATAGACGTAGAATTTAGAGATATTATGAGGATACGAAGAAAAATAGGGCAAGGCGACTCACCAGACCGTCTTTCTGCGAAAGAAACGACGATTCAAACAGCGCCGACGCCTCCGTAGAATCGCCTTGAACACAAGACAGACTTTCATCCGTGGTAAGGAGACTTGGAACGAGCGAAGTCTGGGATGGAGCGTACGCTCCTTGCGCATATATTCACCGTTTCTTCCACCAATATCTTCTCCTGTCACCGAGGCAGTATGGCGTGAGGTACGGTCCCCTTCCTTCCCAGCAGCGCCAACATCACCAAGCCCTACAGTCGGATATGGCGCAGTCGAGGCGGAGGTGCGACGGGCCTGAAATAATATAACGATCTCCAGATCGCGAGATGCGAAGGTGTCCAGATGAAAGCGGGCGGCGGATTGTTCTACTTCTGACGAATCGTGATGTGGCTACCGCCGAAAAGTCAAGATGAGCCGAGGCGGATGAGAGGCATCGGGCGCAGAAAGGTTGTCGTCGTTATCCGGTAAATGGCAACGGAGGGAGAGAAAGCGAAGAAGGTATCGATTGAGCGAGTATCGTACAACACAATATCAATGTTGAGGTAGAGAACTACAAACCAGAAAAAAACAATCAGGACACGAAACAACCACATTGATTCTTTACTCACCTAGCTGGCCCCTCTTCCAAGCATAAGGTGGCAAAAAACCAATCCCACCTCTCAAAAACCGCTGGAAATCCATTAACCTCCCTGGTGGAAAAAATGTGAGAGAGGCGAAGAAAAAAACTACGACCCAATGACCGCCTCAGATAAGTCCAAAGCCCGTCCCTTTGAAGGTAACAAGGTATGCGGTGCCAAACGGGCGCTGTCAGCGCCGCCTGCGTCCAAGACGCGGCTGGCTCAACGCGCTGCACCAGAGGTTTCGTCATCGGCGGGTTTGATTGTGGAAGAATCGAGGAAAGAGGAGGGCATGGGAGCAAAGCGACTATCATGGTCAGCAATTGATGGATTCTCACGATCACTTTTTGCCGGTCATCTCATCCTCATCTTTCGACATCGACGCTCTGCAACTGTCTGGGCCGCGCGTGACCTTCAAAATGGCATCCTCTTTGACATCGCTACCAGAAGAATTACTACTCGATATAGTGTCACGTCTCGATTGTATATCTATTCGTTCAGTCGCGATGGTACGTCCTCAACTGACTGGTGGACGCTCTCAAACTGCTCATCTCGCCTTCACAGTCCTGTCGAGCGCTCTACCAGATATTCCGAATCACTGCCATCCAGTATATCTACGAGCTCGATATGAACTCGATGAAAGATGCTAGCTCTGGTAATCCACCGGCAGAACTCCTAGCTGTGTTGCGGGACCGACGAAAAGCCTGGGCGGATCTCAACTGGAAGAATGTTGGATTTGTGAAGGCGGGCAGCAAGTTTACCTTGTATGATTGTGTCGGGGGTGTATTTGCCCAAACATATGGCCACAATTTCTCCGTGTTCCGGCTTCTGTCTACATCTGGAGAAGGAATTCATACCAGTACACCCTTTTGGGTCCGCGATTTTATCCTCGATATAGCGGAAGATCTGGTGATCTTTGTTCATGAAGAGCGAGTCTATACGTCTGTTCCTGAATTCATAACTGATATTTGTTCTCTTGAACCAGAGAGCTACCCAGCGGCTTCCGTCGTGGCAACGTTTATTGCCGCACCATCTCCACAAACAAGCAACACCCTGCCTGCTCATCAGCAAGCACCTTGTCCTTCGAATCGTTCCAGGGCCGCGGTGAAAACGGTTTCCTTGCTTTGAGGCTTGATGTGGTGGACGATGTCCTTTTCTTGGCCACCAAGGAGAGGCATGGCGTTAGGATCATGATCTGGAATTGGAAGATGGGATTTCTTATCTATGTGCGTCTCACGTATCTCCACTGTACAATTATTTAACGAAACGATAACCAAAGAAAATTGCAGGACTCTCTAGATCAATTATCATCGACCATTGACGACCTCAACGCCATACAGCGAGACGTCTTTATCCTCACATCGCGGGCAGTTCTGGGCAGATCCTCATATACCAATTTTCCCCTACTGTTGCCTGCATCCCCATTCTTATTGCGACACTCCCTTGCCAAAGATGAGACAGGAGAGATATTCCGTTTCCGGTGGATTCTGGACAGTATCGAGACCACCCAGCACCTGGCGGCTTTCCTGCCAATCCCCCACTGCCGCACACACCGTCTTCCCATAAACCACTCGTCGTCGGAGGGGTGGTTGCTCTTCGTTCGGAGCAGCACTTTCTTGCGGTTTGTTCACAGCCAGAAAGACAGCCAGGAGGTTCCATGGAGCGAGTGGGGTGAACAAGAGAGCCGTTTCATAGAAAGAATTCGGAACAATTGGCGGCGGTATGATCACTTGTCACCAATATTTTACTATCCTCATATTGTACCAGGTATNATAACCAAGAGAAAATTGCAGGACTCTCTAGATCAATTATCATCGACCATTGACGACCTCAACGCCATACAGCGAGACGTCTTTATCCTCACATCGCGGGCAGGTTCTGGGCAGATCCTCATATACCAATTTTCCCCTACTGTTGCCTGCATCCCCATTCTTATTGCGACACTCTCCTTGCCAAAGATGATCACAGGAGAGATACTCCGTTTCCGGGTGGATTCTGGACAGTATCGAGACCACCCAGCACCTGGCGCGCTTTTCCTGCCCAATCCCACCTGCCGCACACACGTCTTCTCCATAAACCACTCGTCGTCGGAGGGGTGGTTGCTCTTCGTTCGGAGCAGCACTTTCTTGCGGTTTGTTCACAGCCAGAAAGACAGCCAGGAGGTTCCATGGAGCGAGTGGGGTGAACAAGAGAGCCGTTTCATAGAGAAAAGAATTCGGAACAATTGGCGGCGGTATGATCACTGTTCACCAATATTATCCTATCCTAATCATATGTACCAGGTATGTGCATGGACCCCGTGTCGTCCTCATCAATCGCGATGGTACGTCCTCAACTGACTGGTGGACGCTCTCAAACTGCTCATCTCGCTTCACAGTCCTGTCGAAGCGCTCTACCAGATATTCCGAATCACTGCCATCCAGTATATCTACGAGCTCGATATGAACTCGATGAAGATGCTAGCTCTGGTAATCCACCGGCAGAACTCCTAGCTGTGTTGCGGACCGACGAAAAGCCTGGGCGGATCTCAACTGGAAGAATGTTGGATTTGTGAAGGCGGGCGCAAGTTTACCTTGTATGATTGTGTCGGGGTGTATTTGCCCAAACAAATGGCCACAATTTCTCCCGTGTTCCGGCTTCCGTCTACATCTGGAGAAGGATTCATACCAGTACACCCTTTTGGGTCGCGATTTTATCTCGATATAGCGGAAGATCTGGTGATCTTTGTTCATGAAGAGCGAGTCTATACGTCTGTTCCTGAATTCATAACTGATATTTGTTCTCTTGAACCAGAGAGCTACCCAGCGGCTTCCGTCGTGCAACTTTATTGCCGCACCATCTCCACAAAAAGCAACACCCTGCCTGCTCATCAGCAAGCACCTTGTCCTTCGAATCGTTCCAGGCCGCGGTGAAACGGTTTCCTTGCTTTGAGGCTTGATGTGGTGGACGATGTCCTTTTCTTGGCCACCAAGGAGAGGCATGGCGTTAGGATCATGATCTGGAATTGGAAGATGGGATTTCTTATCTATGTGCGTCTCACGTACAATTATTTAACGAAACGATAACCAAGAGAAAANTCCCAAAAGTGCCTGGGTCGACGTATTCAACTTTTCCTCGTCGCCGCCCTTGGTCAGTTGCTCAGAATGCGGCTGCACTCGCGGCAGCAACACTTCGGGAGCGACAATCCTACCGTCATTGTGAAGGGGACTTTTCGAGGAAGACGTCGTAACTCGCTTCCATACACGTCGCATCCCGTAAGCTTTGAGGGAAATCCAATAACCGCATGATTGATGAAGAACGAATCGTTGCAATGCAGGTGCGTCATATTCAGCGCGATCACATTCCCTTGTCCCAATAATCTGCGTAGCTCGTGGGTGATTTTCTCGAGTTGATGGTGTACTCGTTTTGAATCTCGGCACACAACGGGTGGGGCGGATTGAGGAAAATGGCAGATGATGTGTAGCAACTCCGTCTGTCCACGTACTGCGTCGAATTTGGTGGCTCCAACGACGAAACAAGAAAATGTCGAGGATAGTATGCAGACGGGGTCGTATTCCGGTCAAATTTACCGGTACTTTTCAGTTTATTTTCTGGCTTGCTACCAAAAATATGCCGCATTGACTCCTGGTTCTGCAGTTTGATCAGGACATCCTCACTTAGAAGGGAGTACATACGTCTTTATAAACTCAACAATGCGCTCTTCTCCATCGATGATGTAGTGGAGGCGGTTTCTCTCTCGACTGGTCGCGAGGTGACTTTGATTGGAAGATGGGATTTCTTATCTATGTGCGTCTCACGTACAATTATTTAACGAAACGATAACCAAGAGAAAAAATTGCAGGACTCTCTAGATCAATTATCATCGACCATTGACGACCTCAACGCCATACAGCGAGACGTCTTTATCCTCACATCGCGGGCAGGTTCTGGGCAGATCCTCATATACCAATTTTCCCCTACTGTTGCCTGCATCCCCATTCTTATTGCGACACTCTCCTTGCCAAAGATGAGGACAGGAGAGATATTCCGTTTCCGGGTGGATTCTGGACAGTATCGAGACCACCCAGCACCTGGCGCACTTTTCCTGCCCAATCCCACCTGCCGCACACACGTCTTCACCATAAACCACTCGTCGTCGGAGGGGTGGTTGCTCTTCGTTCGGAGCAGCACTTTCTTGCGGTTTGTTCACAGCCAGAAAGACAGCCAGGAGGTTCCATGGAGCGAGTGGGGTGAACAAGAGAGCCGTTTCATAGAGAAAAGAATTCGGAACAATTGGCGGCGGTATGACCACTGTTCACCAATATTATCCTATCCTAATCATATGTACCAGGTATGTGCATGGACCCCGTGTCGTCCTCATGCGCGAGGATCCCAAAAGTGCCTGGGTCGACGTATTCAACTTTTCCTCATCGCCGCCTCTTGTCAGTTGCTCAGAATGCGGGCTGCACTCGCGGCAGCAACACTTCGGGAGCGACCATCCTACCGTCATTGTGAAGGGGGACATTTTCGAGGAAGACGTCGTAACTCGTCTTCCATACCACGTCGCATCCCGTAAGCTTAGAGGGAAAATCCCAATAACCTGCATGATTGATGAAGAACGACTCATTGCAATGCAGGTGCGTCATATTCAAGCGCGATCGACATTCCCTTGATCACAATAACTGCGTAGCTCGTGGGTGATTTTCTCGAGTTGATGGTGTACTCGTTTTGAATCTCGGCACACAACGGGTTGGGGCTGGATTGAGGGAGTATGGCAGATAGATGGACTTCGAGCTCTTTACAACTCCGTCTGTCCACGTACTGCGTCGAATTTGGTGGCTCCAACGACGAAACAAGGAAATGTCGAGGATAGTATGCAGAAGGGAGTCGTATCCCGCTGTCATTTGCACAAGAACTTCGCCCATCCAAAATATTTAGGCGGGAGCGCAACGATTTATAGCGGTTATACTTCAGTTTCACTGGTAGCAATGTCGTCCTCTCGATCTTGTCCATCTGCATAAGTGGATGTGTTCTTCCCGAAATGTCGGAGCTTTTTGAGCATCATTCCCCAAAGCTACGTTCGCTCCGCCTTGAATTTCGCCGACCAACTCTAGTTGCCTGATCGGAAGGTGAAGACGACGAGGTTATCGGCCAAGAGCAAGAAGTAGACCCTGACGACGCTGCAGAGGGAGGCAACTCCGACAACCTCGGCGAGAGCATTGGGGCGCTTACCACCTTTGCCTTGTCCATAAAACCACTCCATCAACACTGCCCCTCCCTGAAACGACTCTACCTCCGCAATTTTACATTGCGGATTACCTCGCATGATCGCATATCCGGGCGCAACCATCTCATTTCGCTCCCGACTAGCCTCACACACCTCTATCTCATTCGAAACCATGACTTCAATTTAAACACTGATATCCAAAACGCCCTTCGCTCGTTTATTTTTCCCGAGGTCCTTCATATGAAGGACATTTATCACGGCCCCTCTTCCTCCTCCTGTCCACCCGTGGAACTCGGGAATCTGCAAATGCTGAAACTCAAGATTAACATTCGGTGAGAGGAAAATCATGGCATGTTTCCGCGCTACATTATACACCAACTCTGCGCCCATCAACAAAGACGATTTGGAGTGCGCACCTCAACCTCACTGGACATCTTGGTCCCGTTCCGACGTACTATCTCCCACCACCCGAACGCCTTCTCCTCGTCGCCAAGCTCCTTGTCATCCCAGGCGACGGAAATTACTTCATGCTCCGCCGCGACGCTCTCTTACTGGAACACAAACGCAGAGGCATATCGTTCGGCCAGAGGCAACTTGCCTGCTTGGCAGGATATCTCCCAAACGTTAAATTGGTTGGGATACACAGCGTCGAGTACTGCAAGTTGAGTTATGACGTCCTTCGCTCGTATCATACCCGTGAGCACTTCGAGATTTTCGCGCATGACGCGCTCTACAAGCTCGTTTGGGTTTTGGAGACCGAGGCACCCACCGCCAGGCCATTCTGCCCATTGCTGTCTGATATCATGGTCTATACCAAGAAGATGGACTGAAAACAGGAGACGACTTACACGATCTGATTCAAGATGGGGGACGCCGCCAGCATCCTTTTGGGTCATGAGTTGGACCTAAGGAATGTTTGGCAGCTTGAAGATTGAGAGTACGCGTAGATAACCAACTCTTGATGTAATTTACACGGCAGCCGGTGTTCAATGAGATTTTTTCACTTTCCTGAATATCCATGTAACCGAATATAAAATGCAGCTGTAGATTGCTAGAAGATGTCGCGCGACCTAGGAGAGGGTGGTCGGCTGGTTGTGCCCTGTGAGCTTGGACCCGAAAGCAAGAGCTAAAAGGTTTATCCATAGAAGGGTGTCGAGGTTTAACACACTTGCCGCATGAGTACCACCTCTCGCCCTGACGGCGAGGAAATTATCAACTACCAAGCAGCGAAAATGAGGAAATTTCAAAGTCAAAGTCGACTATAGACATACGGTTGCGACTTTCTTGAAGCAAGTCATCAAGGGTTTCAAGACTGCGTGTTATTCAAAAGCAGAAAACCTGCATTTCAGTCGTATTGGTGAGGCTCTGACGAAGAGGTCAGCGAAGTCGGAACGTCAGCCGATAAAATTTACATTTAATCCGACGATCCTCTCCTCGTCGATCATGTAAGCAAAGAAGTCCTTCTCGACCTTGCGAACCGTCCTGCGATGCGGGAGGCGAGTCACGATCTCGTCGAGGAAAACATCACCCGCAGGAACTACGGTTGGATCGTGTTGGCGGCTTGAAGCGGCACGTTGCAGATTTGCGTCCGAAAAATCGAGCACCTCGATGGCGTTTCCGTCATCGGACTTGAGGACGACGCGTGGACCGTGTGCGTACCTAGCGGCGACGTCTTAGGGAGTAGCTGAAAGGAAGAGGAGGTAGACGTACCGGAGCCACTGAAAGGATGGCCGCGGGCCTATCAAAAGGCTGCCGTGTTCGCCCCACATCGACCATTGAACGTCTGAAGCTGCTTCAGAAGGGTCGTGTTCGCAATAGCGAAGGAGTACAGAACTAGGAACAAAGAGCAAATAGTGTTTGATTGATAATGGTCCTCCGGTCCTCATATCTTTGATGTAGGACAAAGTGAAAGTATGGATGTGAGTGTCAGATCGTGGTGTGAAAGGCGTTCCGGGAGTGGGATGCCTTTGAAGCGGTCCTGAATGAGCCCCGACAGTGAAAACACGGTAGTTGGGCAGGATAAAGGGGAGCTCGAGGATCGCCAGCAGGGAAATGGGTCCAGGAGTTGTAGGAGAGAAGTCGTAAATCAGTATAACTCCACAGGAGTTCATTATGCCCGTGATGATGAGCTTGCTGCGTTGGAGGATGTTGAAATCTTCAATCGCGTCTGAAATACTTTCATTTTCATCAAGTGAGTCCTAGAAGAGTACATTGTCGGGGATACGTCTCGAGGAGCCTTAGAAAGTGGGAACGTACATAGAGTTGCACTCCCTTCTCCCAATTCCAGATCAGGAATCGATTTACTGGGTTTGTGGAGATGAAAAGGATGAGGACATCATCTGCGATTTGTAGCTCTGCTGCTGACACCTCGTTTCCGTACACCTCGTGGGGTGCTATGTCAAACGACATAACACCACTGGCAGCATGAGGGTGGATTTGGTTCGTAGAGACGGTGCGACAGTGGAGGCTCATACGTCGAATCCCTTCGGAAGTCTGACTGATGCCAACACCATGAATGAAGGTTCACCATTGTTGTAAGAACAACCTACTTCTCTTCCAGGAAAACAACTAAATCTTGCGTGGTGTCGATCGCAAAGTCGCGGATGCTGATGCCAACTGACGGGTGAGCAATATCATGGCCACTTTCAGTGTGGGAGGGAAGCCAATGGACAGAGAAATCTGTCCCGTTCGTCCTCGAGAAGGCGCCGGCGACGAACTCGTATGCACTCAAACCACTCGGGATCTCCACATCATAAATGTCCTTCCACTCAAGCTTCTCCCAGGCGTGCCTCCGATCTCGTAGCCGCTCTAGTAGCTCTGCGTGCGACCTCATCGATACAGTGTCTCGCATTCCGTCAAGCTGAAGCTCGTAGATGTACTGGATCGTAGGTGATTTGAATATCTCATAGAAAGACCAACATGTCTGGGAAAACGGGTTAACGCAAAAAGGAAAACAGAACATGGAATTTCAGACGTACGAGTGCCGTAGAGCGGATATCAGTCGCATCTAGGAAGGTCATTACGAAGAAAATTAGGTCTTCAGGGAGTGCTTTGGGAGGCATGATGGAGAGGGTAGTGGGTAAAATAGAGAGGTGTTCCATCCCAAGGTGCCTCCATGACGTAAGCTGACATAACTAAGATAAGATAAGATGTGGTGATTTCCGGCTGCAGATATTCGCGCAGGCTTGGGTGGGCTTCAAGTAGGCTTGACCAGCAGAGATGATGGGCTCTTGCACTGAGGCTGGTTGAGCGTGGAAAAGCATGTTTGTTTGCCTTGACCAGGCTCGATTTCCCTAGGCCCATCCACTCGTTTATATTACATGATCACAATCGCGCTCTTGAAGCTGAGCGAAAATTACTCTTATAGTCCATTAACGACTCGTCTGCTGAGATGTCATCAAAGCTATGCTTGATCTGCAGTGGACTTCAGCAACGAGCTCAGCTGTTCCAGGCCTGGAATTGACTCACCCAGAAAGATGGAATACCCGCAATCAAGTCAGGCTTGGGTTTGACAATGACGATTTCGGGAGGACTACGCTGGCCCATGTGAAGAACGTCAAAGATTTGTGCGAAGTATTCCTTGTAGGTGGCTCCGTCGCCGTCCTTCTTGCGGTATACTATGAGGAGGATCCATCGGTCAAAGCGTCACAAAAAAGGTCCTTTCTGATTCATGGTGGATCAGAATGATAAAGCTACTTCCAAAGCGACGTACTGCATGATATTCGCGCATCCGTATATTTCTGTGACTGCTTGATGAGTGGTTCGACGACTCGACGCGTCGGATAGCCACCCAGGGTGAGCTAAGAGACCCTCCATGCGGACGCAGACGTCGTCTTGCTCATCTTTCAAGCACCGTACACCAAGATGACATGGGACCGATCGCCCCGCGAGATTGGAAGAATGGCCTCGATAGATGTGTTAGAGAAGGGGAATGGGGGTTCTCGGAAAACCTACCGCGAAAACGACTCGAAAAATCTGACTGGTGTACAAGGCTGGCATGGGTACCGTTGGCCCGGTTCTGAATCGAAGGCAGTCTGAGTGACTCTTTGTTGCACGATCGATCTGGAGCTTGCGCCGCTGCTGTGGCTAGAGAGATCGTATATGCGTGAATTGAGCACTGAAACAGGTGATGATGAAGGAAGAAAGGGCTTACCTCGTGCCAAACACAAAGCACATCACACCCTGACGGGCACCAGACTTCTGCTCAGTCGTGTTGGACCGCCGGCGACGTTGACAGTCGAGGAGACAATTGCAACCATGATGGGTTCTGCGCTGCCAGGTGAGAGCTAGGCCCACACGCGACGATGTAAGCCACTCACTCACTTCCTCCGAGACATCACCTTCGAGATGGTTGACCCTAGCAAAGACGCGAGATCGAAGCGAGGGGTGAAGCACAAAGGGGAGCTAAAGCCCGCATATCCAATGAGCGGGCAGACTTGATCCTTCCGCCCTCTCGCCGGGGATTCTGACTCTCCAGACGCCCTGTATAGCTCAGGCATCGAGGACCTCGTAGAGGACTATCTGCGAGAGCTCACGCGTCTTCCTGAGTCAGCTGGCAATCGGCGGCGCTCTTTGGGCCCTAAGACGTCGCGTTCACACTTAAGTAGGCATTCCTAGATCAATAAAGCACCCCCGACCCACCATTGCGAACGATGGGACTGGATAATTCCATAAGCCTACGGTCCTCATCGCGATTCCTTTGTTCACTCACCTCTGCACTCCTGCCTAGTTCTCTATCCACCTCATCGTCGTTACCCCGCTCATCATTCGTCTCCCATTCGCGCTGGTACAGGAAAGTGTTCATGGCGAAACAAGTGGAAGGAAGGGGAAGGTTTAGAACGGCCAATGCCGATGTCGAACTTTGAAGGATCAATATGCAGATAAGATAAGATCGATTCATTAAGTAAGGACATGACGGACCCCACTCCTCACCGCAACCATGACCCTCCTCGGCGTCAATGGCAGCTATGTCCTTGCTCACTCTCCCTGCAGAGCTCCAATTCGAAATAATGGGCATTCTGGATGCCGGATCTCTGCTCTGCCTAGCATTGGTGCGCGATTTTTCTTCCTTTGCAGCAATATCCTCACCTTTTCGTTGACAATGTTGTAGGGCGCTTCACGAGCTATTCAAATCACCCGCTATCCAGTACGCCTATGAACTTCTTTTGACCGTTATGCAAGACAACGGCACCGACATACCTCTCGATGTACTGCAGTCAAGTCTCCAGCGCTTGCGAAAGGGTTGGGAATCGCTGGATTGGACGTTTGGCGAGATCGTGAAGCTACCAGGAGGCTCATCCAGATATGAGCTAATATCTGGCATTTTCGTGATGATGGATAGGAACAGCACTAATTTCTCAGTATGCCGTCTTTCATCTGCGACTCAAACGGGCTGGACGCGCACCAAAGCCTTGCTGGACTTCCGTGCTACTGATTTTGCCATCGACCCTAGTCACGATTTAATCGTCCTCCTGGAGAAGCGGTCAGTGATCACCGTGTGGGCTCCAAGCCGTACACGATTAAAGATCTGATGTCCGGAATAGGGAACTGTCAGACGGACGTAGGCGTATCCAAGCCCATGCCCGTCGCATTTCCATAGACGCTGCCCACCCAAATGCAAAGGTGGATTCCTTCCACTTCGACTACGTTTGAAATATCTCCTATAGTAACAGGGTCCAGCTGGCAGATGATGTCGTCGCCATCTGGTCCCGTAATAGACGCTGTCGGTTATTGCTCTGGAACTGGAGAGAAGGGTTCCTCATCCACGTATGCCTTTCCAGCCTTGATCCCTTACCTCGCTTTAATGGATCTGCAGGACTCGGTCTGCTCCGATTTACCAAAAGACATCTACAGCCTCGAAATGCTTAGCCGAGAAGCGTTCATTCTATTGTCCGTCTCTGGGCCAGGAAAAATCTACGTCTACAAGTTCTCCCCAACGGTTCCGGCCCCTCCGACCATCGTGGCCACACTTCTGCTACCGCCGACCGCTTCATCAGGTCTACTTTCATTCGTAACACATTCAGTACGGCTTCCTGTGCACCCAATTCCAGGTAAATCGTTCATGCCTGTTCCTGATTCCCGGATACACGTCTTCTCGCTGGAGTACCGAACTAAGACTGGCCAATACCACTCCTATTCTCTCTTTGTGCACAGTCGCGCATTCTTGCGCTATTTATACCCAACTCGCAATCGAGCTCAAGCTGAAAAGATACCTTGGGACTCTTGGGGAGCATACGACACACGTTTCACAGAGCGGCGAATATAATCAGCTGGACGCTGGTAAGAGAAAGCTTTTCGTCTGTCCAAATCTTCTCTCACCTCTTGCGGCAGCTCCTCGTACGGGTTTCGCATACTATGCGAGTCTATTGGTGGCTTAGGGATTGACGCCCTTGACTTTTCTGACGCAAATCCCTACCTCACCTCTCGGACACGACGCCGATTTGGACCCAATAATCCGAGTGTTCTTCCCCCAAACAACGTCTTTTTGCAGCAGGTGGTGACGCGCTTGCCATATCACGTCACCTCGCGGTCCGTCGACGCTCATTATCCCTACTATGCGATCGATGAGGAGCATGTCGTTGGGATGAATCACCGGGTGAGTAATTGTTCCAGGATATGACGGGATGGTACTAATGTAGGCCTGGAAGCACGGCGAGATGGTGTTGGAAGTAAATTATTTTTGACATGTCTGCGACGATGCGCGTGCAGAGTGAGAAGGTAAATGATTCGTGAGTGACATGATTGTGTTCGCGTTACCTTCGGCTAGTTCATCGTTTCTTCACAGGTGCTATCATCTTCATTTTCTTGTGTAAATATGAGGATTCTTGATCCTTTCTGTCGATGATAATTATACGAGATCTCGCCATAAAATCTGATGCTAGGGGCTTGGCAAATAAATACGGACGATCACTAAAGTTGGTCAGCCAGGAGATAATAGGTTAACGGAGATTTACTCCTTCAGTGACCGACAGACACAGTCCTGAGGAGTCAGGGTGACGACACGGTGTCTCATTACCTCCACCCCTTCCTTGCCAAAGTAACGCTCGATCTCGACGCGCCAGCTACGATGGAATAACGTCGTCGATTTGAATGTGAAAGAACTGCTATGCTCGGAACTGCCACGTTCAAGCTGGCTCCTTTGGCATGGTTTACTCAAAGGACTTTGCGGATGACAAGGGCAGAATTTGCTTTTCGTTGATTCTCACAACGGCTGTCTACCCGCGGCTGGATGGGCGCTGCCCACGACCGTTCCATCTTTGATGTACATAAAGGCAAGAACTAGGACAAATCTTGCTGACACCGGTGACTGCGCGGTCTCTGTGATCTTGGGAAGAACCGTCCTGAGCCTTGATTATTGGAACCTTTGAAAGCAGGTATAAAATCCCACCTCGAGTTAGCGATATCACTTTAGTTCTTCTCTCACTTTTAATTGCAACTTGGTCACTCAACAAGCAAACACATTTTATTTGTCAATCAACCGACAATGGCCGTTGACTCTACTCACCCATCCGCACCACGAATTCTCATCGTAAGTTATTCTGTGCTCTTTTGTTCTTTCGACGCCGAACTTTTTGTCTCGCTGTTTAGGTCGGCGCAGGCCCCTCAGGTCTCGTTCTTGCCCTATCCTTGCTTCGCAATGGCGTCCCAGTCCGGATCATCGAGAAAACAACCCACCCTCGCATTGGGCAGCGTGGAGCTGGCATCATGGTTCGTCTCTGATTCCTTAATTTCCTGTATCTGTAGGGTACAACTGATACCGTCACCACGATGCTTTATTTCTACTCTTATAGCCTCGCTCGTTCGAGGTTTTCGGATTCCTCGGGATCGCGGACAAGGTGATCGCACGGGGTCGCCCACTCATGAAGCTCAGGCATTGGAAGATGCCTGGAGGCACCGAAATCATCAAGGAGATGGATATGCAGACCCACATGGATCCGACCCCGTCTATTCCTTACGTGAGTTACGTCTTTCTCTGTTCCGTCGCATTAGAGCGGCGCTGATCCACACACACACATATATATACATTAGCCCAATATGCGCCTGTGCGGCCAAAATAACCTAGATGCAATCATGCAGGCGGAGCTGAAGGAATGCGGCACGTCGGTCGAGCATGGTGTTCGACTCGATTCCTTTGAACAGTTCCCGGACCACGTCCAGGTGCAGCTTTCAAAACAAAAACTTGGCACCGAGGAGTTCGGACATGAGGACGCTGCCTATGACTACGTCGTTGGCTGCGATGGGGCGAGGAGTGTCATCCGCAAGCTCCTAGGTTTGACATTCCTGGGTCAAACTACCGAAGAGAACTTCGTCGTAGGAGATATGAAGCTTGAAGGCTTGAGCGACGACGTGAGTTTCTCTTCGGCCTCGTCTTTGATTCGCACTGAACGGTGATATCGCAGAGATTGCATCATTGGGGCGACTTGTCCGACATATTGTAAGTAGCTCGGTAATTTTAGTGCTTGGTCCCCTCAGTGACGTTATTTTCTGGACAGGACTGGCATTCGTCCGACAGAGGATAAAGGCGTATTCAACTTTATCATTGGTGGAACCAAGTTCGAAAACCACGCCGAGGTCGCCGCGAACGATCATGTTTTGAAGAGGTTCATTGAGGAACACACGGGCAGTCGAAAGGACATAAAGATCAAAGAGTTTATCACTTATGGCCATTATCAGTATGTGCTACAAAAAAAGTCGGAAACTCAAAGAATGCTAACTTCCCCTATAGGACGCATATTCGGATGGTGAACAAATTTGGGGAGGGAAGGGTATTCGTCGCCGGAGGTAAGATCCTTTACTGGTCGTCTTGTCGCCTCGTCTTGAACCTTATCTTTTTCTTCTAGACGCCGCACACATCCACAGCCCAACAGGTGGACAGGGCCTGAACACAGGAGTGCAGGACGCTTTCAATCTGGGGTGGAAGCTCAGTCTCGTAACGAAAGGTCTTTCACCTGCTTCTCTCCTGGACACGTACAACGACGAGCGCCTCCCTGTCGTCGCTGAGATGCTCAACATTACGACTGGTATCCTGAACGCAACTCGCGCCTCTCCGACTGGCGACGGGTGGAAGAGGACGGGAGCGCTCAAGCAGCTCGGAGTCAATTATCGCTGGAGCAGCATCGTCGTTGACGAGCCCAGGGAGCGTTTGGATCAAGAAGGAACACCCCAGGGTGCGACTTCCGCGTACTACGTTGAGGCCGGTGGAGAGGTGCAGGCGGGTGATCGCGCTCCCGACGCGACGGCACTCGTTCGGCCAGGCGCTTTGCGGGATAAGAGCACGACGACGAGCCTCTTCCAGCTTTTAGACGCCTCTCGGCACACGATGCTCATCTTTTCCGACAAGGTCGCGGACTATCGACCTTTCCTCTCTCTGCTGAAGGCGTACCCATCGGAGCTGGTCAGGCCAATTCTTATCACGAGTGCGGGGAAGGGGTTCAACGCTGATCGCGACGTCTTCGAAGACCAAGAAGGCCACGCGCAAAGCGCCTACAGAGGCCCAGAATCGACAAGTGGGGTTTTCGTGATCCGCCCAGACGGAGTTGTCGGTGCCCGAGCAGGAAGTGTGGACAAGGTGGTCCGTTACTTCGAGAATGTCTTTCGGGAATAAAGTCCATAGTCGGTATGGATCGTTCGATCTTGCAAGCTTCTCTTGGAATCCATTGTGCAAAGACTGCAGTGTTTCTTTGATTGATGTACATACCGTACGGCGAGGAAGTGAGAATCGAGGACGGACAAGCGTTTCTGAGAGGTCTGTTTTCAGCAGGCTCTAGACTGATACCGCGATCGCCTGGATATTCGGGCTGATGCGCTTGAAGGCCATATTCCTACACCCTCCGGAGCTAGGCACATTCCACGCTGCAGCGGTGGAGTCTGAGTGATTCTGAGAGACCATCGTGCCACCGTGATGTGATAAACCCTGAGAGTATATGTAGTAGAGCAAGAAATTCCGTAGGTACAGATGAAGGAGCCAGCCCACCCTTTGAAAGCCCGGAACAATTCTAGCGCGCCAGAAAGAGAGGGCAGGAGCACAGTCAGCGCGTTAATTCCGAAAAGGAGAGGAAGAGGAGGAGGAGGGTTGGGCCACGTTGGTTCGTTCGGATGGGAAATACGTGCATCCCTATGTAGCTGCCTGGAATTCACGTCGAGGTTCGAGGTTCGAGGTTGGGGGTAGTTTCAGACTCGGAGGCGTGAGGGTAGCCTGGCAATACTAGCCGAATTCGCAATACGAGTTTCTCACTGGACTCGGAGGGGAGACATTTATGGAAGCTAGTTTTAGGCGTGGCGGCAGCAACTTGAAGAACCCAGACCGGTGCACAAGAGGGGGGTTCAGAGGGAGTGCCACTGCAAGCGCGAGGAGAGTCGCTGGTCCTCGAGAAAAACATGAGATAGAACTCAACCGGGACTCGGGGGAAGAGAACTAGTTTAGCATTAGAGCTAGAGAGAGCGTAAGGAGAGAAGGAATGTTGAAAGATGAATCGGAGGGACCCGGCCGTCTGATCGAGTGTTGGCCGAGAGACGAGATAAGATTAGATGACGTCGATTAGATCCCTACTTACCGACTGGTACTATGTATGTGAAATATATGCTCGCCTAGTCCGTTAGAGGAACATTTTCCTACTTATTAGACATTCTTTCACCACACGTTCCGAAGCTGTTTCCCTTCCCATCTTCCTAGCGCCCATCTCCCTCCCGATCCTGCCCCTTCACCAAGTCGCATTCTACACATATGACTGGCTCATCTGGATACCAATCTCCCAATGCTATTTCGTGCATGGCCTACCCTCTGAGTGAATGCGCCATTCGGGAGGCCGAGCACGCCCCAGAGCCTGAAAAGATTACCAAAAACGGAGCTATTTGCGCAGCAAACAAGGACCAGCAGAAGAACGAACCTAAAGTCGAACGAGCGCCAAACCCAGCTGAGCGGCGTTCGCCGGGGAGACACTGGATGCTAAACAAACAACGCATCCCTCAACATTATTTCTAACCATCACGAGTATTCTCCATGATGGCGACGATCAATTACGAATACGCGAGGCGCTTCCATGACCTGCAAGCCGACGAATCCACCTATTGACCGCCACTTCACGGCATCTCAAAGTCATTTAGCGAATGCCCGTTCCTTGAATGATACATTTCGGTAAGTAGAACTGGAAATCCTGGGACGTACACTCGTTGTATAACTGACATAAATCTTGATAGTGATCTCCGGTTACCCATCCGCACTCGCCCCAGGTCTCTCACTCGTAGATTCGACGCTCAAAGCACGGACTCTCCTCGCCGCCATGGGATGAAGTTCATGAAGACGGGTGGACTCGACCACGAGACGTGTTCCTGGCCAGGGACATGTCGATGGATACCAGCCCGGAGCTACGTCTTCGCGGTTTTCGTTGGTCCGAGGCGGTCTGGGAGTCAGTCTCTCAGGGGAGGTGCGTCTATTTCGTGTTTTGTGTGGCCAGGCCCGACAATTCATGCAGCCCAAGGAAATGATAAAGGTCGACTGTTATCAATTGGGAGATATTGACAGCACTCGGGAACGAAAGACTTGCGGACGTCATTGTTGAGTGAGGTTTAAAGGCTGGCAAATAAGTGAGCAGCTTCCTCCGGAGCTTCCTCTCATAATTCTTCTCTTACACGTCCATTTCTTCAGCGATATTCGAAATGTTCCAGCACCTCGTGGTTCTCTCCTCACTGGCCGTCACTCTCGCGCCGTTCGTATATGCGACGCGTCATTACGCTATCGTGAACAACTGCCCCCTCAGCATCAACTTGTACATCAATGGCGAATCTCAGGTCAGTTTTCGAGGTCCTTCCTCTGCCTGAGTCCACGAGATAACTAGTCTCCGCCGTGTTTACAACTGTAGGGCTCACTTGCTAGCCAAGCCGTGACGACACGCGATTTCTCCGACGGGTTCAGTGGTTTTATCTACACCGACTTCAATCGCGGAAACGCGGACGGCGCAGGCACAGTTAGAGCAGGTTTCTTCGGAGACGTGAGTATCCGCATCGCTCGGGTCCCATTTTATCTCCAGACATGGATTAAAGCTGACGCCTGGTTTCTTGCAGAGCGGGTACTACTATATCGTGAAAGATATCAACTGGCTCAACGTTGGCGTTGGTATCACTCCAACCAACCGAGCCCCTGTAGGTCACTTCCTTTCCGCTGTCTCTCTGCGGCATTTATCTCTTCACGCCCAGAAAGGCGGCTTCTGCCTCCAAACCAACTGCGAAGTCTTCAACTGCCCGGACGCCTTCACATCGCCGCCAACCGCATTTCCACCGCCCGTTGGAGGTGTTCCTCCTGCCTTGCCGTTGTACGAGTGCCCCGTGGCTGATACGGGCTACACCGTTACGTGAGTGCTATTGGTTGATATCTTACTCTGGCTCAAGTTCAATTCGTTTCCCCGTAGGTTCTGTCCTGCCGGTACGATCCCGAATTATCAAACTGGACCCAACCCCATCCAACCCATCAAGTCAAATGCCAAATGCCTTACCGTGGCTCCTCCCATCCAGAACGGTTCTCCGGTTAGCATGTACGTTCTAACGTCTTCCCAGAATTTCGAGGTATTGGTTGAACATTCATCATTGACGTTGTCCATCCCTTTTATCAGCCATGACTGCGATGGCTCTGGAGCACAGAGATGGGTCATAAAACGCGGAGGGCAACAGATCAAGCTTTCGGGGACTAATTGGTGTCTCGATGCGGGGTCTAGTGCGTATTTTGTTCTTCTCCGTCGCTCCTTTTGCTCATCGAATCCGTTCTCCTTATTTCGTGACAGACCCCGCCAGCGGTGTCGGCGCAAAAGTCTGGGAGTGCTTCGACAACCTTCCGGCCCAATGGTGGGTTTACACTCCCGACAACTATATCAGAAACGACCGAGGTGTGTTCATCCGTGTTTCGCATCCTTTCGCCGGGTCTGACCCTCGTTTCTAGCCCACTCGCGCGGCTTCTGCCTGGACCTCACAGACGGAGATCTTACGAACGGCCGCCAGACTCAGATATGGGAGTGCGCGTCTGGCAACCAGAATCAAATTTGGACGATCTAGCTTAGTTCATTTTTCGTAAGCGATGACTATTGTGGAACAATTGACACTCTTGTATATTGCTTTAACTTTCGACTTGGACCTTTATTTGGAGCTGGACATTTGTAGAAATTCTCTTCATACGATTTGGGTCTTGGAATTGATGTTACCTCTTTGCTCTCTTGGACAGCAGCAGTATTTACTCCAATATGATTTCTCGGTACCTCACGGCGACTTGCCCCCGGATATCCGGGCCGAGTGACGTTCCCAAACATCATTAGACTCCTGACCTCCATCTTGCGTCTAGGTCGCATCCATGATGACCTCTCTGTTGGCCTCTTTGCCAGAGGAACTCGTTTTTGAGGTCATGCTGTACCTCGATGGTCCTTCCATTCTCTGTATGGCCCTTGTACGCAACAATTTTATCTGTAAATGTGACAATTACTGACGTTCGTGCTTTCGACCAGACTTGCCGTTCTTGTTATGCTGTTTTCCAATCTAAGCCAATCCGTTACATCTACGAACTTTGCATGAACGATATGCAAGATACCGGGTCGAATAGGCCACCTGATGAACTCCTTGATCTACTTCGCGATCGGCAGCGGGCATGGGCAGAACTCGACTGGAAGAGCACCGACGTTGTGAGGATTCAAAGGAATCTAGGAGCCTACGAACTTGTATCAGGGACGTTTTCACGGTCGGATGGCAATGACCTTTCTGTTACCTATCTCCCATCCGCAAGGCAACCTGGCCATACCATCCATCGTTCCTCTCTGGACATCGACACGCGCGATTTCGCCATCGACGCGAGCCAGGATCTGATCATTCTGCTGGAGGACACGTAAGCACAGGTTTCTGCTGGACGGGCCTGGTTCTAACTAGATCCAGTGTGTTACCGGATGTAAATCGACGTATAAGCCTGTACTGTCGCACTATCTCGAGCAATCAAGTTCACCCCAATGCCACGGAGGGCAAATTGTCTTTCACGATAATGAACCACCCAGGGTTTGGAAATGTGCTGCACGATGCCGAAATTCAGATTGCAGATGATGTTTTCGCGGTTCATGTGTGCGGGAGAACTCATCCTAGGCTTCTGGTTTGGAATTGGGAGTTGGGGCTGCTCCTCTTTGTATGTCCTTCTGTGAACACACATTGATTTCCTTCCATAACACCTCTCCATCTAGGACTCTCTTATCATTGCGTTACCGGACGGTTTCAGTGACTTCGACTTCTTGCGCCGAGACTCGTTTATCCTCACTTCCTCGACCTCCAGCGGCCTCATCCACGTCTACCAATTTTCGCCTATGGTGCCCGCAGCACCCATGCGTGTTGCCTCGCTGGAGCTTCCACGGATTGCTCCATTGACCACTGTGTCCTCTCTACGTGTTCATTCTGGGCAATTCCAACGACACCCTACCCCAGGGACGTTGTTCATGCACTCGCCTGATTCTCGGACGCATGTATTCCTTGTCCGATATATCACACCGACCAATCTTCATTTGTCCAATCCCTACTCGCTCTTCGTGCGAAGTTCGACATTCCTCCACTACGTTGATGGATTTCAGGCGGCGACTGAGCCACAAGAAGTGCCATGGGAACAATGGGGGGAGCAAGAGAGCCGATTTATGCGACGAGGAGTTTCTGGCGAGTGGTTACGGTGAGATTCTCTGCCTATGCTTGTTTTGGCTACGAGCAAGTGGATTCTAACCGATCTTTTTCTAGGTACGCCCACGGAAACCGTGTCGTTTGCAAGCCAGCAGGGAGTAGCAGGATTGATGTGTTCGATTTCTCGTCCGGCATCCCTTGTCCCCCTTCCCCTATCCACAACAGATATGGACGGAACAACCCGACCACCCTACCTTGTGAAGACGTCTTCATCCAAGATGTCGTGACACGCCTGCCATTTCACGCCTCCTCGAAGGCGATGGAGCACAATCCCTATGCATATATGATCGATGAGGAGCGCATCGTCACGTTCGATGTAGGTTCTCGTTTCTTCTTTATGGGGTGACGCTGATGCTTTCTTATTAGTTCGTTCCTGACGGAGTGGAACTATGCGTGTTTTCGTTTTGAGCACCAGAGGGTGCCGCATAACGGAGAGGGTATTTAGACAATCTTTGCAAGACGTGCCCCTGTAAAGGACGTCAATGAATCCGCCGACCTTGGACATTTGTCTCATATGTTCTTTCTCCTGCATTTCCCATGCAGGCATTACATATCCATTCGTGTTTCAATAGTGTACAGAGCCTTCGTGTCTATCTAAACTTCTCTTTTTTGTTTGAGAAACTGGCAAACGAGTATTCTCGCCACTAGTGGGCTCGGGTGTCAGCATGAAGGCGTCTAGATTCTCTCATTCTTCAAAGCCGCACTGCTGGAGAACAAGACCACCAACTCAGGCTCAGGACAATTTTTTTTCTGGCAGATCATCGTAGAGATGGAATCGGGGAGTGGCGACCTTACCGCACTGATAGACGTCCACGTCCAGCATAAGAGTTGACATTGAGGCCTGGAGGAAAGGGAGAGATGAGGAGTGGACACGGAGCACAGGATCCAAAACGTAACCATCGCACTGACGATGGAAAACACTGAAGACACGAGAAAGTTCAAAGAATCGAAGCTAAAAGACCTTGACGGACCCGAGACGAGCCTAGAAGAGAAGAGAAGATGGATAAGCTTAGGTACGAATCTATGGCAGAGAATACGATAGATTCGGGCATATACTCGTACTCGTGAGGGATATCTACATCTATAACTTATAAGAATTTCAACATTCAGAAACAAGGACGATATCGAGTGTTTGAACAACGCACTTCCACGAACAAGGCCCACCTATCCGCTAGGCGACCTGCGCACTCCCTCTCAACCCTCTCGTACACGTCTTCTGGACGACGGTAGCTTGCTTGATACATGCCGAAGCTGGTTCTTCCTTCGTCCTCGTCGCAGAAGGTTGGCGAGAAGCCACTTCCTTCACGATGAGCTCCCGAATGAGCCCCTCAAGTTTGTCCGTATCCGCACCGAATTTCTGGAGACCTTCGGGTACTTTGTCGAGTGCGACACGCTCCTTCTCGAGGTCAGCGAAGAAGAGCGAGAGGGAATCGGGTGTTGGGCCAGTGGGCGTGAAGTACACGGGGCCGTCTGCCTGCACGGTGGATGGAGACGCAGCCGATGAGGATGCCAACGAGGATGGAAGTGGGTACGGCAGCGCCCTCAGCCCGCCCAACAGCTCCGGCGGCAGCGTCACATAGTCCGGCCCACCCTCCCTGCACGTCCTCACCAGCTCCAGCACCTCTTCTGGCTTCCTAAATCCCGCAGCCATGATCTGCGTTCGTCCCTCGCACCCCTCCTCCTTGTACATGCTCTTTATCTCCCTCACCAGCCTGATCCCTGGGTGGTCACTTAAATCCCCAACTTCTGCAGGACCGTGGTTCGCATCAAACCAGTCCTTCACCCGCCCGACGAACGGCGAGAGCACGCGTACCCCCGCCTGGGCGCACGCACGCGCCTGCACAGCACCGAAGATAAGGGTCATGTTACTCTCGATGCCGTGCTGGGACTGGAGGGTGGCGGCGAGACGCAGGCCGAGGGGCGTCGCAGGGAGCTTGAGGAGGACACGGGGCTTTGAACCTAAATGTTTCGATGCGAGGGCGTGCAGGGAGAGGCATCGTGCCAGGATACGTTCGTACCGCTCATTTTCGTGGGGTGAGTGACGAGGAAAAGCGGGGAGGAAGAGTCTGGGGTCGAGAGAGAGGGAGACACGTCCTGGGATGCGCAAGAGGACCTGGGCACCGAGGAGGACGAGCTAGATCGTGGGTGTTGGTTATCGACCTGGGGTGGAGGAATAAAAGGAAAGAGAGACATACCAGCCAATCCATCGCCCTCTCCACCGTCGTATTTACCTCGCTGTCCCCCATCTCATCGACCGCCCTGCGTACGGCCTCATCCAACAACCACCTATACTCCGACCCTTCCTTGCTCACAGCTGCATACACGAGCGACGGGTTGGACGTAGCGTCTGTTGGTGAAAACTCTGGGATACCTGTGGGACGACGAGGAAAGGGGAAGGATCAGCGTCAGATCCCACGTTAATTTGAAAGATAGGCGTTTAGAGTTGTGGGCAGGGTCGGGTGTAGGGTAAAAGCATCGAGTGGTCATCCTTATCATCATGTAGGAGTGAAGGGTAGAAGGGGAAGGAGAGGAGACCGAACGTAGAAGAAGAATAAACGTTCTGAAAGACGTACGATGGTACTCTGCTCCGTCTGACGCTATCACGATCCCGGACCCCCTCAGCGCATCGAGCGCTGTCCTCGTCTCCTTACTTCTATCGTGTTCCGACGTAGTGTGGAGTTCGGTGGACATGTTTCTTCCTTTCGTTGCGTTGGGTTGTCGCTTGTCTCGACTGGAGGCGATAACGAGAAGAGCAGGCGAATATAATTGCACAGCAGGGAAATCTCCCTGCCCGCCCATATGTACTGTTTCGAAGGCACAATCAAATGTCGGCGGCATTCCGTTGCTGACCTATGACGCCACGCTGATTCAGACTGCTGCCCACGCGCAGCTCGATTTCGCGTTCCATTCAAACGTGCTCCTTTTGCTTCGATTAGGTGGGAGGATCACAGAGGCTCACTCAGCGATGCCGTAGGCATGGACATACGTGGGGCCCACCGGATCGCGTTGACCCGCCGCGCAAACTCGTTTACATGCATTCGCTGACTGAGCCCTTCTCAAGTCGGTCCTTAGAAAGGGAGAGCCGGTAACGTACGAGCGCACGTTGGTTATACTTTCTGAGGTATGTACTATCGAAACGCTATCTCTGATTTAGAAGGAAGAATATATGTATAATGGAAGCTTTCCGACTTACGGCTGCGATCCCGTGCATCTTTGTAACCCCCCTCTAACCACTCGTGCTCGGCCTCCCGAATGGCGCAATCCACTTTCATTGGACGGTAGAGGGTAGGCCAAGCACGAAGTAGCATCGGGTGAAAGGCAGATTCGTACCTAGACGGGCCAATCGTATGCGTAGAATTCAACTTGGTGAATGTGCAGGATGGGAGGTGCACCGGTGAGGGTGGGCACTGGGAAGATGGGAAAAACAAGTATGTAGAGGAAAATGTAGGAAAAGATCTATCATCTAATCGACATCATATAATCTTATCTCATCCATCCTTGCCGCCCGATTAGCTGGAACATTTGACGGATCGGCCGGGTCCGTCCGACTCATCTTTCAATTTTCGTCCTACTCTCCCTTGCTCTCTCCCTAACTCGTCGCAAAAATCGCGGAGTATCGTCAGGCTGGCTATTACCCCGACTCCAACGCTAATCCAGCTTTCTTTCCTCGAGCCACGATTGGGTTCTATCTCACATTCTTTTCCTTCCCCGAGGATAGCCGACTCTCCTCGCACTTGCATTCGCTCTGTAGTCTCTCCTCCTCTTGTGCACCGCTCTATATTCCCGTCCTTACGCTTCACGTTTCCACCTGCCTTAAATCTAACTCAAAACTTCGTCCTTCTATCTCTCTAAGCCTGACAAGACACTTGCTCTGCGACTTATTTCGGCTAATCTTGGGCTATCCTCAGGCCTCTACCGGTGGGCTCTCGACTGTTTCACCCGAGAAAACCAATCCGACAAAAAAAACCCTCCTCTTTTGTCACTGATCCCCTCGCCGAGTTGGTCTACACATGCGCGGGGCATGTGCTGCGTACAATTGCTGACTATAACCCGCTCTGCTCACTGCCTTCCACTGACTTTCGTTCCGGGTTTTCAGAGCGCGCGTTCCATCTCTATCCACACCTACGCGGTTCTTTGTTCGACTACGTGTGCTCCGGCCAGAGGCATGCCGCAGCAAGAATATTGCCATCACCTGAGCCCCCTTACGGTAATTATGATTCCTTCGGTACGTGGATTCTTCGGACGCCCTTTGGCTCTTTCGGTATTGCCTCGTCGTGCTACGAAAGCGGACCCTGGGTGAAGTTTGGAACAGCTGCTCAAGTTTCATGACGCAGAGTCCATCTCACAGTTATTTTAAATAATTCGGGAACTGTTGATTAAATCCCTGAGTCCATCGATTCGGAGGGTATCCTGACCGACCTGAGGTTGGTTCTTCGTGCTCTCGCGGTAACGCAACAGAGCTCTGCATCCTCCTAAAGCCTGCTCTTCCCGATGTAGTTCATTGAGATTCAACGTGCGCCAACCTCCACGTTACATTTGGTGCTGCGAAATCGTGAGCATGTCCTCATCGCTTTCAGCATTTGGACAACTTCCTAAGTAATTTTTCTAATTTATCGACGCTTTCAGAATAATATCTTGTGTATCTTCTACGAGCTTTCGGACACCCAGAATGGAGAAGACGCTGGGGAAACAAGCCGACATTGTCATCCGAAGGGTTCATGACTCCTCCTTCAATGGCAGCTCTCCACTTTGCCACATGGTCAAAGAGTATGCCGCCGCCCGCGAGCTCGCCATTTCCCATTGTTGACGGCGTCTCATGCATCTCTTCAGCTTCTGTACTGATCACCTCTCTTGTGCCGGAGCCGAGAGCGCTCGTCGTTTCCTCGAACACTGTGCCCTCGCTTATCCTGCAATTGCAGTAGAAGCCAAACTACGCTACATGAACAAGGTCCTCTCGATTGACGAATATGTCAAGCTCTGCCGCGAGACCAGCTGCGTTTTAACCTGCTTCGATCTGGCCGGGTTCCTCGCGTCGACCTTTTGCAGGACACCTATGATGACCCCGTGTTTCAGCGGGAATGGACCTGGTGTTGCTCAGTAATGTACTCTAAGTCACCTATGCCACAGTGAGTGAATGATTCATTGTTAACTTGATTCAAGGACCGGTTTCCGTACGACATGGAGCAGCCGACAGGTCACCGACGCGCGAATGCCGTCACGGCAGTCGTGGAGGAGAGGTGCTGTACTCTCCAGGCTGTATCTGACTATTAGGGCGATCGTTGTGAGTAGAAAACTTGTATGGGACCTTCAAGAGTCGAGGAAGACCTTCGAGGTGCGTCTAGCCAGCGAGAGCGATCCCAGAAGAGCTGCTTCGCTTGAGGACGCTATCACGATGCTCGTCCGCCGCGGTTATTGGGCCCATGGAAATAACGACATTGACATTGGGGTGCAAGTAACTTACGTTATTCCATCGTAGCTGGAGCTTCGAGACCGAGCATTACTTCGGAAAGGAGGTAAGGGGACACCGTGTCATCACCCTGACTTCTCAGGACAGAGTCTGTCAGCCACTTCGGAAGGAGTAAGTTAACCTATTACCTCCTGGCTGACGAACTTTAATAGTTGTCTGTATTTATTAGTCCTCGTAAGTACATGAGAAAATGAGGAGGATAGCACCTGTAAAGAAACGATGAACTAGCTGAAGGCAACGTGAACACAATCATGTCACTCACGAATCAGTCACCTTCTCACTCTTTGGCCACATCGTCCCAGACGTGTCAAAAATAATTCACTTCCAACAACATCTCGCCAGACTTCGAGGCCTACATCAATACCATCCAATGATGATCTCCTGGAACAACGGCTTACCTGGTGCTTCATCCCAACGACATGCTCCTCATCGATCACATAGTAGCGATACTGATTCTCGACGGATCGCGAGGTGACGTGATATGGCAAGCGCGTCACCACCTGCTGCAAAAAGACGTTGTTTGGGGGAAGGACACTCGGATTATTGGGTCCAAATCGGCGTCGTGTCCGAGAGGTGAGGTAGGTATTTGCGTCAGAAAAGTCAAGGACGTCAATCCCTAAGCCACCAATCGACTTGCATAATACGCGAAAACCGTATGAGGAGCTGCCGCAAGAGGTCAGAGAAGACTTGGACAGACGAAAAGCCTTCTCTTACCAGCATCCAGCCGGCTGTACTCGCCGCTCTGTGAAACGTGTGTCGTATGCGCCCCAACGGTCCCAAGGTATCTCTTCAGCTTGAGTTTGATTGCGAGTTGGATATAGATAGCGCAAGAATGCGCGACTGTGGACGAAGAGAGAATAGGAGTGGTATTGGCCACTCTGAGTTCGGTACTCCAGCGAGAAAACGTGTATCCTGGAATCAGGGACTGGCATGAATGATTCACCGGGAATTGGGTGCACAGGAAGCCGTACTGAATGTGTTACGAATGAAAGTAGATCTGATGAAGCGGTCGGTGGTAGCAGAAGTGTGGCCACGATGGTCGGAGGGGCCGGAACCGTCGGGGAGAACTTGTAGACGTAGATTTTTCCTGGCCCAGAGACGGACAATAGAATAAACGCTTCTCGGCTAAGCATTTCGAGGCTGTAGATGTCTTTTGGTAAATTGGAGCAGACCGAGTCCTGCAGGTCCATTCAAGCACGGTAAGGTATGAAGACTGGAAAGGCATACGTGGATGAGGAACCCTTCTCTCCAATTCCAGAGCAATAACCGTCCACCATGATGTGACCAGACGGCGACGACATCATCTGCCAGCTGAATCCTGTGACTATATGCGGTATGTCGAATGAACTCAAAGTGAAAGGAATCCACATTTGCATTTGGGTGGGCACCGTCTGTGGAAATGCGACGGGCATGGGCTTGGATACGCCCACGTCCGTCTGGCAATTCCCTATTTCGCACATCAGATCTTTAAATATGTATGGCTTGGGGCCTACACGGGTGATCACTGACTGCTTCTCCAGGAGGACGAGTAAATCGTGACTAGGGTCGATGGTAAAATCGATAGCACAGAAGTCCAGCGAGGTGATAGTGCGCGTCCAGCCCATTTGAGTCGCAGATGAAAGACGGCATACTGAGAAATCAGTGCTGTTCCTATCCATCATCACGAAAATACCAGATATTAGCTCGTATCTGGACGAGCCTCCCGGTAGCTTCACGATCTCGCCAAACGTCCAATCCAGCGATTCCCAACCCTTTCGCAAGCGCTGGAGACTTGACTGCAGTACACCGAGAGGTATGTCGGTGCCGTTGTCTTGCATAACGGTCAAAAGGAGTTCATAGGCGTACTGGATAGCGGGTGATTTGAATAGCTCGTGAAGCGCCCTACAACACTGTCAACGAAAAGGTGAGGATATTGCTGCAAAGGAAGAAAAATCGCGCACCAGTGCTAAGCAGAGCAGAGATCCGGCATCCAGAATGCCCATTATTTCGAGTTGGAGCTCTGCAGGAAGAGCGAGCAAGGACATAGCTGCCATTGACGCCGAGGAGGGTCGTGGTTCCGGTGAGGAGAGGGGTCCGTTATGTCCTTACTTAATGAATTGATCTTATCTTATCTGCATATTGATCCTTCAAAGTTCAACATCGGCATTGGCCGTTCTAAACCTTCCCTTTCCTTCCACTTGTTTCGCCATGAACGCTTTCCTGCACGCGCGCGAATGGGAGACGCATGATGAGCGGGGTAACGATGATGAGGTGGATAGAGAACTAGGCAGGAGTGCAGAGGTGAGTGAACAAAGGAATCGCGATGAGGACCGTAGACTTATGGATTTATCCAGTTCCATCGTTCGCAATGCGCTACGGACCCCAGGTGGACGAATTTGCCCCAGAACGTTTTTTGAACGATGATGGGACGATGAACCAACGAGCAAACACAAGTGTAGCTTTTGGATTTGGCCGTCGTGGGTGTGCGGGCGAAAGTGAGTATGAAATAAAATACCCTCAAGGCACCGAATAGTTTCTGAATTCTGCGATAATTTTATAGGTATTGCTCGCGACTTTGTTTGTATTGTAATCGCCAGCATCCTAAGCGCCTATGAGCTCGTGGATGGGACCGACATGAATGGAGAACCACTCGATCGGTCAAAAATCGAGTATTCGAGCGATTTTATCAGCTCTGCTCCCCACATAAAGTGCCGATTTCGCCTCCGTCCTAGCGTTAAAGAGTCTATGATTCACGACGCAGTCGAGGAACTGAAATAATGGCCCACCCGCTGTTGTCTTGCTACTTATCGTCCACGTAGAGCAGTACTTCCTTCGTGCTACCAATTCTTTTGGACTGATTAAATGCATATGCGGCTTAATTTCTACTCTGTGTGCTCTTTCCCCAGTCCCAATCGTGTACATTCTAGCAACCCCTATCTGCTCAACGAGTGAAGTAGTGGATTGTGGTGAGCAAAGGGAAATGTTGCGACTCTCGAGTAATATACGTACATCGCTCATGGTATACCGCACGATTTAATACACCTGGAAGAATTTTCGTCACTTCTGCCAAGGAACATGAAAAAAACTGTCTTCTACTTACGATAAATCACATTCCCCGAGTTTGCCCGGTACTGGGGCTCTGGGCAACTGCGGAAGGACGGAAGTGCGATAAAGAATGGTAAATGCGAAGTCCGGCCCGCCGTCTTGCCTCATAGAACGGCTCCGGAGAGAGCTTAGTCGCGATTAAACGATGAGAAACGTTACAATACTTGGTGAAGACGGGAGGCCGTTAGGCGTCAAACATCTGTGTATATTAAAAGGTATCCACGACTTATGTAAGGGTGTACGACGCACATTGAATCTCAAAGTCATTATCATCTCGAGTGAAAGAAGGAGGTACGCAGTGGAGGAAGGGCCAAGCAGTGAGTGCGACGTGAGTTGCCTACTCGCGGCGGCGACTTCGGTGCTGAGTCACGGATTAGATTGGAACGCGAAACGCCTCTGTAATCCATGCCTAACTGCAGAGTAGATTCGTGTGATGGGATACGTCGTAACTACGCGCCGTTTCTTCTGTTCTCAATTGTGCCACCGATGCTCTCAATGAGTCGCTTATACCCTTTTCAGCGTCGACCACAAAAATAAGAACGGAGTGATATTTTTAACTAGGGTTTAGCTGGATGCTATATAATCCATAAGCTTCAAGTTTGGATTGCGGAAAGAGGACTCACCAGGACGTTAGATTACAGTCAAATTGCAAAGGAGTAGCAAATACTGGCCTCAATCTACAGGTCCGACCGCCTCATGGATCATGGCTCCCATGATGCCAGGGCGAAGACGGAACTGGCACTTGAAATGAGGCGCGGAACTGACGATCTCAGTGGTGTACTCTATCTTAGAGCGATCGAGCGGCATTCCGTTCTCATCTATCGCGTCAAATAACTCATAAGCGCTGAGCACTGACGCGAATAATATCCACGCAAACTCTCTTGCAATATCTCGTAAAGCTGTGCTCAGCCACACTGACATCGAGTCAAGCGAGAGGGACTTACTTTCCCCAGGACAAATTCGACGTCCGAACCCGAAGGCTACATCCGTCTTTGCCCGCGTCTCGTTCAGAGTTCCGTCGGCGTTCAAGAACCTTTCCGGGATGAATTCGTCTATGTTGGGGCCGTAGCGCTCTTCGTCATGGAGAATGTTCCATGTGTTGGCGATACAGATAGAACCTTTCGGGAGAATGTACCCTTTATACACGTCGTCCTGCCTGAGGACGTGTGGCACCCCGAGTGGTGCGATGGGGTTCCAGCGCACGACCTCGTGGACGAGAGCGTCGATGTACGGAATGGTGCCGTAATCTTTAAGCTCTGGGAGTCGACCGCGGAGCGTGGAGTTGAGAATTGTGTAGGCGTTTCGTTGGACGTCTGGGTACAGGACCATGGCGAGCGCAAACGAGTTCACGAGAGCGACAACCGTGTCGGTCCCCGCGGCGTATGAGGTCCCGAGGACGTCGATTATGCTGATTTCTTCGTCGTTAGAGACATTGGGTAGTTCTTCGTCAAATCTGAAGAAACGACCAGCCGCCGAAACTCCGCGTGCTCCTTGGATCTGCGAAAATGGCAAGGTAAGAAAACCATAAAGGCTTATTGAATAAGAGACCTCTGACCGAGCCAGCTTTAGCAGATTCGAATGGAGTCCGCATCATCTTATCAACCAACTCTCCCACTACTCCCACTCCGCGAGTGACTCCGGCAGCGGTAAACCATGTTGGAAGAGATGCGAGGAACGGCAGAAATTCAACTGGGGCACAGGATCAGGGCAGTCTCATATGAGTGAGAAAGCAACGACGCACAAACGAGGCCTTGAATCATAAGGCGCTTGAGGAGGACAGCACTTTCTTGTGTGAGAGCGACATGCTCATCCTGCTGACTAGGAGGAATACCATACGTCGCAGACAAAAAGAAATCGTTGACTGCCCTAGCGATTAGTTGTTACAGGTAAGATTCGTAAAGGAGGGAGACAAAAAGTGGAACTCACTTGCGAAAATCCACTTGGTGGTTGTCGCTCGTCAAGAGGGAAACGAGAAGCCAACGACACGACAAAAGCTCGTTAGATCGAATCACAGACTCTGTTTCAGTACCTAAGTAGCGTTTGAACGCTTTGCGGTTATCTGTGTACGGAGGGGGGGTCGCATGAGACTCGAGACGAGAGAGGGCTGGTCAACACACTTTTCCACCTTTCGCCATAGTCCTGGAAGACAAAGATCCGTGAAATTCCCAGTCTAAGACAAATGTTGAGAATGAAAATCAGATCAACTTGGATCTCGCCTACTTCTCGAAAAAGGCAGTGTATGGCCTGTCGGAGTAGATAAGACCGCGCTGCACGAACAGATCTTGGACGACGTGTTCTTTATTGAGGATGATGATGGTCGCACCGGGAATTTGGAGAGATAGAATATCGGAACCTGGAAGTTGTCATTGAGACAGCTGACGAGGGGAGGAGGAAAGACGTACGGTGCTCCTGCGCCCAACGAGCATAGACCTTCCATGGATGTTTGCACCACAGGTCCAGACCGTTTCCAATAAGCGGCCAGTGCAATGGACCAGGGGGAAGAGGCCCTCTCCGTCGAGGCAACACGAAGCTGGTAAAGGCAACAAGCACAGCAGAGAGGAGAAAGACCCAAATCCACGGCATCTTCTCAGGGAATGAGTAAGGCGAAGAATACTGGGGTGCCTACAGCTTATAACCAATCTTCATGACCAAGAATCGTGACAGCGCCATCGGGAGAAGACCATAATGAGGTATAGACTATCGGAAGTCATTACTGCTTCGCAAGCGGATTCGCCGCCAACGCGATTTATGCTGCTCGATGCTGTCTCAGCCAGAGTGCAATTATCCCCATTTCGACAGGTGGTCTTTCAGAACCCAACCGAGCATTTAACTGAAAGATGAGTAGGAACTGCCATAGTAATGAGAAACACGAATGTACCTGGGGTACTTGTACTACAAGTAACAACTCGTACGCGTGTTGGCGATGGCGAAAGTTCGTTCCGTCGAAATAATTGTTCCTATGGCGTATTCCGAAGTACTGCCACCTGGTGACAATGATTCGCCATTGAGTGTACGATCGCAGTTATTAATGTGAGCCCCTGAAGGCTCATGATGCATGGATGGGTCGCTGGCCTCCTGAAGGATATCTTTATGGGGTGGAATAGGCCTGAAACGCTGGATTCTTACATAATGTCAGGCAAGATAAGATAAGATTCTTGTCTTACGAAATTTGCTTTCATCTCGACCACCATGCTCCTTGACCCACTTCCAGCGGAACTCGTCCTTCACGTCCTCTCTTTTCTGCCATTATCGAGCCTTGCCTCTATTCGCGCAACCTCCCATGAATGGCAAGAGTTTTTCATTGCCCACGAGGCGGTCATATACAACAAAGCCGCATTCTTTCACGGATTCACGGACCAACGAACACCCATTCTCGACATCGACACTGTGAAATGGGATTACTCATACAGAGTCGTTCCAGAAGATGAACTTGACTGGGTGGAGCTCTGTGAGTGCGCTGACAGTCGCTTAGGGTAGCTCAGTGCCTAACAACGTCGTCGCTGCCCTCCAGGCAAGCGAAGGGTTCGCGTAAGGAATGCTTGGAAGGGCTTCGCACCGTCTACGGTGAGCCATATCAAGATGAAGCTCCCGAGAGGCCCGAGTATCATGACACCGTATCATGTGGCAGTCGATGAGGACAGAGGGTTCGCTCTGGTCACTTGCAGGGAGGGAGGTCTCCATCTGCTGGACATCGACACAGGTGCCATTTTGTGGGGGTTGCGTGGCGTACGCCTTCGAATTCTTTTCCTTTTGTTTCTCAACTAACTTTTCTTAGTGGCACGTTGCTGACTGTGTCGGGTTTGGATATTCCGATGGCTTCTTCATCCTCGAACGATCTGAGGACACGTACGAAGTCTGGCGCCTTCAAGAGCTTGGCCCGCCTCCTCCAGAGCTCGAGCTCAACCCAGATTCTGCCCCCGACGAGCAACAGCTCCAGGAATCACGCTGGGGTGTGGTCGGGGCTGTAAATACCCAATACAATTACCCTCGGACAGTCGACCAGGACATGATCGACAACCTCCGCGTGGCATTCGAGCCGCATGCCCTCCTCCACGTTCCGGAGCCCGTAAGCGCGTTCAAGTTTGTCTACCCGACCCTGGTCACCTCAGCAAAGGAGCGCGCATATGTTTGGGACGTGTGCACAGGGCGTGTGGTCGAGGTCATCGAGAACCTCCAGGAGAAGACGGACTTGGGCGACGCGCACCCTGCACCGGTAGTTCGACCCATGCCACAGCTGGATGTGGGAAACCCTGTGGTAATCCAGCAGGGCGTCTTCAACGGTGTACCGGGTTTACTTGTGATGTTGCAGCCTTTGCCTCAACAGGAGATCGAGCCGCCACTGGCGCCATCTGCTGAGTTGTTTTTGGGTCCGGTGGAGGAGGTTGAGCACACCGATGAGCATGTGTTCTTAATGGGAAGGCATCTTCTAAAGGTGTTTGCACGAGCCGTGCCCGAGCTATGCGACCTTTCCGGAACGTTCTCTCCGAATGTGGATCGCGATACTACGCACCCAGGAAGGCTAGTGCTCGAGATTCCGTCTTTCAAGATGCATTTCGGGAGGTGGCGGTACACGGTCAGGCCACGCAGCGGGCTATGGGAGGACGGTCCGGCGCTTGTCCATCACGGTCTCGACGTCGAGGAGAGGAAATGGGAGCCACGGAAGCGCAACGTGACCGAGTCGTTTGTTGAAGGTATATTTTCGCTTTCTTGCTCCTTCGTTATCTTTAGTGCTGAATTTTCTATTATTATTTAAGTTCATTCATCACCCAACGGATTGCACCTCGCCGCTCTACTGTCTGGCTGCCGTCTTATCATCGTGCCACATTTCGAGAGGCTCCTCAATAAAAATGACGTAGCAGGTGCGCACGAGAGAGAAGAAGCCCTGCATAACGCGACTCTGGAAATTCGTCTCGGCTCTCCACGGTTGGGAGAAAGTATGACGATGGCGTACTTCTGGGGTGACGGAGGTGAAGGGAGGATCGGTGTTGTCACGGTTTGTTCTTACTTTCCTCTTGCACCCTTATGTAAACTCTCTTACATCCGCGCAGACGAACGCCATCTTCGTGATTACTCTCCCTTGCTTCCCGCAAGCGCAGACATCGTTCGACAAGCCTCCGGCCATCCGCATCGCCCGTGTAAAAGATTTGATGGACCCTGTCTGTCTGAGTAGCGTCTCTTACATCACGCTCTCGGACACGGGGCTGTTCGTCAACTACGAACCACGGCCGGATGCGAGCGGCACTACCGTGGATGGTGAGGCCATCGAACCAAACGCGACTGAGGTTGTCGATGAGAGCGCGGCTGCAAATGATATGGCGGACGGCGGTGCTGAGAAGAGCGGGGCGGAGGAGGAGGCGCTTAGGAAGTGGGAAGAGAAGTTCGAGGAATCGTTGGAGGATTTAGACAGGTTTTGGGAGGAGCAAGCCGCAGGTGAGCTTCACTCTTATTCCTCAACTCGCGTCCTCCGGGTTGGTTTTAATACTGTTGACAGACCAAGATGGCCAGGATATCATTCTGAATCCCGAACGGCCGCGTACGTTGATCGTCCTCTTTGATTTATGGAATTGGAACCAATGTTTCGTGTTAGCTTTTCGTCCAGCAATTTCGAGGTTGCATGCTATCAACTTCTTCCCTTCACTTCGCACACATGATTGAGGCAGTCGTGTATTACATAGACAGCGATATAAGCGCTAGAAGTCTTGAACTCGAGGTTGAGGTCTCTGTTCTCAGTTCTCAACGTGAACGTTTGAATGTTTGAACATTAACGTTCAACCGCATACGTCTCTCCGTGCTCCAACCAATCCAACGCATGCCTCGCCTGGCGGACCAGCTCCGCATCATGGTCAAGCACCATCGACAGCCCACTCGGCGCGTGCCCATGCCCATGCCCACCGCCATACCCCCCATATCCGTATCCATACCCGCCACCGCCGCCGCCACCGCCCGAACCACCCTCATGCCCAGGCGGCGCGAGCGAATGCGACTGATGACCGTGGTAGTGATGGTGGTGCATCGTCCCACCCGCCGTCCAGCTCCCGTACACGCCTCCGCCCCCACCCACAGCGCCTGTGCCCACGCTCGGCGACCGAGCAGACGGTCGCCCGGGCCAGGGCACGCCACTACCACCGCCTCCTCCAGCAGTACCGCGCGTCGCCGAGGTCGGGCTCAAGCTCGTCCCTGCCGCACTCCCTCCTCCTCCTCCTCCATACGGGTGGTGTCCATGCCCACCCCCACCCCCGCCCCCACTCCATTCACACAACCGCTTCAACGTGCCCACGATCCCCGCCTCTGCCATCTCCTTCCTTCTCCTCGGGTTCGCCTTGGCCAGCACCAGCACGCACGCCAGCGCGGGCCTGCGCACCGCCGCCGTCGACTCAGCGAGGCACGCTTGGAGGGCGGTGAGCAGGCCCGGGTAGCGTAGCATCAGGTCCTGCTGCTCGTGGGTCCCGTTGGCGAGGTTCGCGAGCGCGTAGGTCGCTTGGAGGGCGACGTCTGCACGGGAGGTGGAGGGATAAGGCGATAATGAGGTTGAGGAGGAAGGATAGGGCGAGGAGGTGGAGGGTAGAGCAGGAGCGGAGAAGGCGGAACGCATGCCGTCGACGAGCTTTCCGAGGACGTGCGGCCCGATCTCGCGGTAGACCATCGCGATGCCCTCCTCGTTCTCTGCGAGGTTACGCACCAGGTTGAACGCCTGTTCTTGGATCTCTTCGTCTGCGTCGCTGAGCAGGCTACATCGTGCATGTCAATTAGAATAAAATCAGAGAATCGGAAAAGGCGACGTAACGCACTCGAGCAGCTCAGGCCACCCAAGATGGCTCATAATATCCCTCTTCGTCTCCGTGCTCGTCTTCCTAACAAGGTTCTTGACAGCCCAGAGCGCGTTCAGCCTCAACGCCGGGTCGCCCGACTCGCGTAGGATATACACGAGACGCGGCATGAGCTTCTCCTCCAAGTAAATCTGCCATAGAGACTCATATCAGCCAACAAAGAACGAACAAGAAAAGACGAAAGAACGTACCGGCCTCAACGGCGAGAAATCATTAACGATATTACACACCGCCGACAGGGCGGCGCAGAGCACCCTCCGATCTTCTCCCAGCTCATCCTTCGCGCCACCTTCCACGTCCAAATCCATCTTCATCGTCTCCTCCTCCTCCCGCTCCCGCTCCCTCTCCTTCCCATCCACACCCCCATCCACCTCCTTCCCCAGCACGATCCTCAGCACGTCCATCCCCAGCCCACTATCCACCACCCCCGTCCTTAGCACCGCCACCGCCCTCGACACGGCCCGCACGCACTGGCATGCCGCGTACCGCACGCCCGTGTGTGCCTTCATCCGCAGCGCGCGCGATATACACGGCAGCAGCCCCAGGTCGTCCGTGAGTCGCCGCCGGACGTCGTCTGACGAGAGCGCTAAGGAGGCGAGGGCCGTCAAGGCGGCTTCGAGCAGCGCGGAGAGGGGGGCAGGGGTGCAGTCCTCTTCTTGGAGTAAGGAGGCGGAGGAGGGTATCAGCGCGTGTATGAGCGTCGAGAGGTGCTCGAGGCACCCCCTGTCGAGTGCAGCGTGGCACAGCGCCGCGTCGTCCGCTACCAGGTAGTCTACACACCCCTTCCGTCAGCTCAAATCACGAATGGACACGTAGAGAGCCAAGTAAGTACGTACGAAGCACAAAGCACCCACGCATCTTCACCACCCGCGACTCCGCACTACCCCCGCCCCCCATACCACCCATCAGCACCGCACTCGTGCTCGCAAGGTCGAACGGCGGCGGAGGCCCGATCAGCCGGTTCACGACGTTCATCACCGTCCGCATGCACACGTCCTCGAGGGACGCACCGGCGCTGTACGTTGATCCATGGGTGAAACTGTGCGCCAAGTTGGCGGAGGACGACATGGACGACGGTAAGGGCGATAGTGGCGGGTAGTGGTTCGAGTAATGCGCAGAGGCGCGGAGGGTGTGGGTCATGCTGAGAGAGGTTGGAGTGAGGATGTGTCTCTGGTGGAGAGAAGAGAGGACGTACCACAGACAAGCGGCGAGCTGGACGTCGACCGAACGTGATTTCGTGTAGGCAAGAATTTGGGCTAGCGGCGCTACATCTGAAAAGGCGTTCGAAAAAGTTGTTAGCATGTAGCACGTCGAAAGAGGGCGCAGAAAAAAAAGATAAGTAGATGTACAGAAGAACGACACGATTTCCTGGGACATATCGCATATAAATGGCCGTTGCAAAACCACTGCCGGCTAGACCACAGGCCAAGAAGAAGAGACGAGGGCTGCAAAGAACGCAACGGCACGAGCGGAGAGATCGATACTCGTGTTGAGAGGAAGGAAGGAAGGAAGAAGGAGAGAAGAGAGAAGGGCAAGGACGACTACTCGCATTCACGCTCCGAGGCTCCCTTCACTAGAAAATTTGCAACGACAGCATTTTCCCTTGCCAGCGCAGCCAACGCCGAAAGGACTGCTTCGACCAACTTGAGGATAAACTCGTCATCAGCACGCTACACTCCATTTTCCAATGCCACCCGAACCGCACTCACCTTGGCATCTCTCTCATTTTCCCCACCTCCGAGCAATACCAGCAGTTGCCTTACAACCCACGGCGGAGGCACCGTCCCAGTAAGCGTCGAGGTCTTCTCCCACCCCCTTCGGCTCTTCACTTCTCGTTGCCGATCTGCAGGGGGCAGCCACTCTGTCACCGCTCGTCGGTGAGCGGGTGTGCGGATGGTGTTGGCGAGCATCTGCGCGGTGCATATTGGTACGGACGATGTTGGAGGTTGGGGCGAGGTCGTTCCGGGGACAAGGAGCGGGAGGTAGATGTCGAGAGATTCGATCTAATGCATGTACGTACGTTACGTCGATTCAAAGAACACACGCAGCAGGAAAGAGACACACCAAGAATATCTGATCGAGTGCCTGCTGCGCCTCGCTCCGAATCATAGACGTCTCTGGCCTCAAGCCCCAGAGTGACGGCCCCACTACCTCCGCCAACGATGATGCGAGCGTCCTTAGTGCTCTCGAAAACGCAGCACGCAACGCAACCCCATCGGCCTTGGTAAACCTTGAAATTGCATACAGGAGGGCGTGGTGGGTATTTGCCCGGAGGAGGGTGCCTAGGGCCTCTTCCGAGCCTGGGGTCAATGGTAGGTGTCAGTGCCCTTGAGACGCTCAAAGTGGGACACACCGTACGACAGGGAAGCGACGACGTGGGCAGCCTCGATTCTCAGTAGATCTTGTGCCGATTTTGACGACGGCGATGGCGGAACGTCGTCATTTGGTGGGTTGAGGCAATCGATCAGTCTACGAAAAAAAATGAGCCCCAGTCTCTCCCTTCCTCAAATATACGCACGTAGAGACGAAAAGTTCATCTTGGACAATTTGGACCTTCGCAAGGGGGTTTCCAATGACGATATTCTTCGTTCTCTTGAGGCTGGCGACGGAAACGGTGAGGATCGTCATCGACGATGGTGGTGGTAGAAAGGAAAGCCATATTGGACTGGAGACACCCACAGTCATAAGTTCGCACAGGGGCCGAATTGTTCTGTGACGGACCGCTCACGTGTCACGCTCGGCATTGGGTTCGTCTATGCACATTTACTCAGTTGTCGTTACTCAACGGGTCTTTGTCTAGACGCTAGCGCGTTGAGGTTCCTTAGGCACTGCCCGCCCCCTCATCCACCTCATCCGCCTTCGGTCTTTTCTACTCGTGCGTTTTTGTTATTTACTAGCCCCTACCTATCCTTTTTACTCTTACTCACGTTGCATTGGCCAGTCTAGCTATGTCGGCAATGACTTCTGTAGAACAGGTCGCCATCATAGCGGCATGTCGAGCAGACGCAGCCACGCGTGGGCGCAACACGGGCTGCATCCTCGTCGGATCCAAATATGTCAAATACGGCGACTCCAAGGCCATGGTCTCCCAGATCGAAACACGGTCGCACCTATCAATGCACCTATCAACTGCCAAAGGCGGCCCCGACAAGCCTCGCACTCCCGAGCTGATCAGCCACTTTGACAATGGACAGGGCACGACATATGTCGTTATGGAGCTCGTCAAGCTCGTGGAATCGCCTCCCGACCTCGACACGAGGATCGTAGATGCCATCAAGTGGCTTGCGACTGTGCCAGCTCCTCCCGGCCACCTTCTGGGACCGCTGGGATGTGGGTGTATCCGCCACAGCTTCTTCGCGGACGGAGAAGCACCTGAGCCGTACGTGAGCGTTCAAGCCCTCAAGCGCTACATGGATAAGGTATGTCCGGTGCCCATGTCTCGTCGCACATGCACCGTCCACTAACGCGAGACACGGCAACAGGGGCGCAGAAGGCTCTACAACGGTGGCAAAGGCGTCAAACGCGCCACCGTTGCGGACGAGAGGCTCATCTGCACGCAGGCAGACGTGCACCCCAGCCACTTCGGCGTCGACGAGCACGGCAAGACGGTCATCATGGGCTTTGGCAGCATCTCGTACCTGCCAGAGTCCTTTGCGAGGTATGCCCTCCTGGGCGACGACAAGTTCGGCAACGTTCCCGACGCCCTAGGCTGGGCGGGCGCGGATCAAATCGATGCAATGGCCAGGATCTCTGGTAACCTGGGCATGACGGCTGACCCAGGCCTTGGTGCGTCGAGTTGTTACCCGAGATGGAGGGAGAGGGGGGAGATTTCCAACTAACCTTTGTCATAATTAGGCCTGGACGCAAACGGTGATCCCGTGGAGGCCAAGTGAGCTGCCGTAGCCTTGGTAAGTCATCTTATCTTGGCTGCTGTACATGGAACCAGGAATACAAGATGCGGGTTCGGATTTTCCGAGCTGGCTTGTCGCCTTTGCTTCATCGAGCCCTTTTTCGTATCCTGTCCCATCTGGATATCTATAACAAATCGCGTTTCACCCCTTCCGTTCCATTTCTCTTCTCCGAATCGCTTTGCCGTCTTCTGTCTCTCGATATGCTGCCTCGTCTTGATGTACTTTTGCTTGCCCTATTGTCCAAGCCCTTTGTTTGTCATTGTCGATGTACTACTATATTATATTGTCTTGAGGATTTGAGCGTTCGCGGTCTCGAATGCCGGTGGGATCTGAGACAGGCCTACGGGTTCGACCATACTTGACTCAACCCAGCCCATTCATCATCTGTGCTGGAGATATGCGGAGGAAAGGAGAAGTTCAAGTCGACAATATCCATCTGCTCTGTTTCCGTCCCCATCCGCAAACGCCAAGACGTATGAGATCATGGTCCATCCCCGTCAGCGTGCTCCATGAAATCTTTGCCCTTGAGTGCCCGGGAGAGAGGGACGGATGGAATCCGACGATGATGATATGGGTAGGACGGCCTGGGCTCTGCCCGTTATCTACTAACTACACGATAGCACCGATGTGCACTTTAGGTTACCGTGGAGGAGCCGTGATGTTTACATGAACGGGAGCGGATAGATGCACTTAAAGCTATGCCGAGCAAACCGGTCTGAGTGAGAATTATCCCTCTCGATCCAGAATGGGGTACGAGGATGATGTGACCGAGCGCGACTGTTCCAACCTCCCTAGGAGGAAGCCAGGTGGGTTCGTAATGCTGTGTTATCATGCACCTATTGCTATGATTTCTTACTTGTAGCTATGAGATTTACGTTCCAGAGAGTGCTCCGTGGATTTTTCTGAAATTAAAATTCAGACAAAAAATGAAAGTCTTGCGCAGAGTGAAAAATGCATTGCCCGTGCACACCATTTTTAGCACGCTCCCGAGGGGTACGGAACGTAAACAAGGACGCGTCCACCAAAGTGAGGGTTCTTCTAGTGCCCGTCGTAACTGTGACCCACGGGCAGAGACATTGTGCTGCAAAAGGCAACCCAGGCGCCCGTAGGACCGTCAATTGTCCTTTTGTCGTCATAAGGTTACTAAATTCGTACCACGAGGACGGCCCGGCTGATGGCAAAGTGCCCGGTTTCCACATATGTGGGCTATCTTTTAATTAATAAACGGTCTCTCCTTTCATTTCTCCTTCCCAAAGTGTGCCCGTTTAGTTTCC
>MPNV01003194.1:0-29572 GCA_013376435.1 Cyclocybe cylindracea | reverse complement strand
GTCTGAAATGTGTTCTCGGAGGTATCTATATTTGAAGGGCATTTCTTCCTGAGTATGGGGAACATGTTTTCTTGAGAATTGGACCAGAATTGAGGCCAGGACAGAGGAAATATGAAGAGGGAGCCAAGGGAAACAGGAATAGATGTCCTGCAATTGCAGATTTCAATATTTCAGGGCATTGGCAGACCTGTGAGTACCTTACTAGCTATGAAACAATGTCGCATATGTATCAGGGTGCCATGGGGTGCAGGAGAGGGGAACTTTCAGTGCGCATTTTCGCTTTTTGAGGGGGAGGAGAAGGAGAGGGGAATAACACAAGCTGTAGGTGAGATATAAGTGAGAGTAGGACCCGAAGTGGTAGAGATACTCTGTAGATAGGTATAAGGGTAGATATCATAGTGCAAAATGGGGATTCCGGTGAGGGACTGAGGGGTGCATTTTCGTGTTTTTGATCTAAAATCAGTAATTCAAGCGTACAGCCATGAATAATTCATGCGGGGCCATGCAAAATATATCCACGGGAAGCCTTACATACTCCCTATCGAACCGCCAAGGTGTCCCGGTGGTCTGGTCCCTGCCAGGTGTAGAGATTTGAGTGCGCATTTTGGCTATTTTTAGCGAATTGCATTGTTTAGGCAATTATGCGAGCATTTCTGCAGGTATTGTGGATATTCTGTGGTAGATAGGACTCTATTATATGCCTATTCATAAACGATTACCTGTTTCCATCAGGGGATGCATGGGAGGGGGCCCAGTGGGGCCGCATTTTCGCATTTTCGAGGTGCAGGGTATTAATTTGGCTGTGCAGCTGCCAAAAATTGTCACACTGTCACGTGTGAGGTATCTACGGAAAGCTACGATTATTTTACAATTTATGGTATTCTTTAATTCAAGAAAATCAGCCCAGAATTGACCAAAATATGCCAGCAATGCTGCCAGCCAAACCCTTATGTGATGTGCTTTCCTAATGGGGAATACACATCAAAACGAGAAGCAGCACCATGAAATGAGACAAATACCATGATATGAGAAGGGTAATGGGAGATGAGAGGTGTGCAGGGCAATGAGAAGTGTGGATGAGAATCAAAAAATGCGCCATGATATGAGAACTCTGTGAGAATGAAAAATGCACCACAATGAGAAGTGTGGGAATGAAAAATGCATCAAGAAGTGAGAAGTGCATTGTGTGATATGATAACTCTTAAAATATGAGAAGAGAAGCAGCTATGAAAAGCGCACCAAAGAATGAAAAGACTTGTAAGGCAGGAAAGAGAATGAGAAGTTATGAAAATAATGAGAGAGCGAACTCCTCATTAATTTCCCTGGTAATATACACAAGCAGTGCTGGTAATTACCAGTAACTTATGATAAGTAGTGGTCAGTACTAGTGGGTTTGATTGAGGTATGGGGCTTGGTGCTGCATTGAACAAGGAAGGAATTCCAAAGCCTGTGCGAACGTTTCATCCTCAGTGTGGTTTCCCCTGAAGCGGAACAAAGTTCATACTTCCACGAGGCCTTTCATGCAGGGTAATGAGGGACGCTTTGCGAGGGGGGTTAAGCTTGGGTTAAGCTCGAACGGGTACTGCCCTGGATTTCCAATGACAGACGCAAAACACCTGGCAGTTCCTGATGTAGTACACCTCAGGGAGAGGGTCGATCCTGATCCTGATCGACGATCGCACAGTGTTTGCTTCCTTTTGGTTGACCAGATCAGCTGGCATGAGTCTTCATATTTGGTAATGAGCTGCGCTTTGCAAGGAAGCCATAACCTGAAGGAGCAATGACTCTATGTAAGTATGTATATGGTCAGGAGCAATGGGCCATTCTCCTGATTCCTCATTTTCAGCAAGCGGTTGGGGGCACCGCAAGCTAAATGTCAAGAAAAGAGCATGCATCTGGAAACAATATTCTACTGCAAGGTTTAGAAAGCGCAACAAAAAGGTGTATATTACATAGTCACACACTAAGGGGAAGGGTGCGCTGTCACAGCGTAATCAGAAGAGAGCTTGGGGGGCTTGAGTACGCATCGAAAATAAGGGCAAGACTCAGGGGGATGCGCCACCATTCACGTTGATTCTTCGACCTCCCAGAAGGACGAAGTTGATACTCAGAACCAGGGGTGACACCTGCGAGCATCGGCCCTCCTGACCTCACCCTCCTCCTACATCTGGGAGCCTCTATAGTAGTCCGTATCAAGGTCAGGAGCTAGGTTTGGGGGTTAAATTGAACACACACCAGGTACAGCTCTTCGATTCACCTTTGGACTCCATGAATTCGAGCTTCAAACAAAAGTTTCTGGCCATCCTGGGTGGGAATGAGAGATATGTCAAATGTGTGACACCTATGGATGCAGTACTTATAAGCGAGAGTAATAGAGTGGGCTCCGAGTTGAATTTTTGTTCTCCTTCGTTTTACCTGCTGGACGTCAAGGAGTACTCCCTTGAACCTGCTGGGAGTTGCTCAGCCTGACAGAGGGGCAAAGGCGAGCAGCCTGGAGTGAATTCAAGGAGAAGCAGATGGCATTTTTCAAAATCCATGAGTGCTACCAAGACAACCAAGTGGGCAACATAATTAAGGAAAAGAAAGGGGAAACTTTATTTGTTTTTCTTTTAAATCAACATCCCCAACCCCCATGTATGAGTGCCAGTCCTGGACAAAACTGGGCTCCACATTAAAATTTCTTTGCCATTTCTTTCAATTGGTCTCCAGGTTGCCTAATTGGGGCACATTTTCACTATTATCCATGATTTATTGCAAAGTCCCTGCCAATAATCACTATTTTCAGTGATTTCCCACAAATCACAACGATCTCATACATGCAGGTCTCAAGACTTGTCACAAATTGTTGTTAAGTATGTGTGAATTTCAGGAGTGCCTCCATATTTGGGATGATTCATGCCAATTTCCCAGAGCACTATCAAAAGCAGTTGTCGTTCTCGTGGCAAATTGTGGAAGATCACAAGAAAGGGTAGCAAATCGCAATGATTGGTCACTATTGTGCCCGACCGGGCTCAATCGCGTGGAGATTTTGATTGATTTTAGTTTTGTCCAGCACGGACCACTATACCCATGCTCCACATGCACCTGCATGCACATGGGAAAATCTCTCCAGCTTCCACAATCATCACAATTATGATCAGACCGGTGCTAACCATGATCAATTGATCAGTGAGTGGCATGCTTATATCGCTATTCATGGACCCAGGCAAGTCGACCGCTGATATCCCCTACATTGTCTATGTGCATGAAGGATATATTATTCTTGAATACTATGGGTTTAAAGTGCCACCTACCACCTGGGTATTGTGTCTGAGATAGACGTCCTAGAAGGGGGAAAGCTCATCAAGGAGTGTTATCCAGGTCCAAGAAGAGGGTCAAAGATCCCTCATTGGCATATTCTTGGAACCCCGGTGTTCAGAAATGGACCGTACCAGGTTAAACCACCTCACCCTTGTCAACACTTCAGAATTGTTTAAGGCAGGCTGAGATAAGCATAGCCCACAGTGTTTCAGGAGAATCTACACTCCATTCATGAGGTTCGCTACATTCATGACCGCTATTTGATGCAGCACAACTAGCTGACCAGCGTCTTAGACTTCAAAACTTTTGATAACGCGTAGTCACCTTTGCATCCCACAAACTCCAAGCTCGTTGTTTGTAGTTGTATATGGCCACTATGCTCTGAAACATATCGAAGACAAGCTCACTTGGTTCCTGGATTGGCCAATAATGTCCCTCAAAACACCTTTGGTCTTCAAAAACGATCCTCGAGTTTATGGACCATACAGTCCCCCCAGAAGAGCTGTTATGCTGTGGCCGAACTCAGGCCCATTTTCCTTGAAAGAAGACAAGGGTGCCAACTGGGTCTACCTTGCAGCAGAAGTTTGATTCTGCAACATGGTTGGCCAACTGAATGATGTGCCCAGCGATTCAGGACTCAAGACCTCCCTTTTAAATAGAGTCATTGAAGAGCTGGCTGAGATAAACAGGCAGAAGGGGGTCCAATGGGTGCAGCAGCATCTCAAAAGCAGTGTTTCAGCAGGTGCTGTGGTAGTCAACACAGGTAAGACTGATGCAGCTGATTGTCTCAGGTTCTACTAAACAAAGCTATTTAGAACCTCATTTTTATCAAAAATGGCCCTACGATAGAGCATCACAAGCGGCCTCTATGCTGTCACTTGTCCTCAATCACATTTACTTCGTACCACGACGTGCTTTGTGCACCTTACTAGGTGGCACCTGGAATCTGGTTGGATTATATGTCGGAGAAAGGGCCGTTGATCTTATTCCAAAAGACCCACGGACTTGCACAGCTGCCTTCGGTCTGGAGCTGCAGACATCCTCTTATTTGTGCTGCCCGTTATGCCATTCACTCTACCCCTGGGAGCCAGGTCTCCAATCGATGGAATTCACTTATTGCGGTCATTGCTGAGTGCCAGGGAGCCAACCATGTGGGGTGCTGCTTTGGAAGGAAGTTAGGATCTCCGGAAATCAATCTGTCATGGTCCCAAACAAGAGATATAGCCATCAAGACCTGAAGTCCTGGTTAGGACAGCTTCTCTCGCAAAAGGGAATGGAAGAATGGATGGATAGTTGTCCAAGACGCAAAACAACTGGAGCATGTGAGGTTCTTGAAGAAATCTGGCTCTCCAAGGTTTTCCTCAACCTCAAAGATGCAAAAGGCTGACGGTTCTATCCTGGTCCAGGAAGTGAGGGTTGGTTGGTCTTCAGCCAATCAGTCAACAGCTTTGATCCCTTGAGTGGTAAAGCTGCATCGCAAACAATGTCACCCACCAGAATCTGGCTTGTCCTACTCAATCTTCTGTGGCACCTTCACCATCTTCCCAAAAACATCTATCTTGCAGGTGTTATTCCTGGCCTGAAAAAGCTGTCAATGGAAGAGATCAACTCCTATCTTCAATTACTTGTTGACAAATTTCTTCAGTTCTGGGAGCCAGGTATATTTTTCTCAAGAACCTACAAACACCAACTTGGAAGATTGGTGAAGGCCATGATAGTCCCTATCATTTGCGACATGTTGGCTCTTTGACAAATCATAGGCTACTCCTCTTCTCCCAGCTCACACTACATGTGCCCATTTTGCAACATTGATATTGATGACATTGACATGTTAGATTGCTCCCTGTGGCCCACAAAGTGTCTTGAGGACGTCAAACGTTTCACGGAACTGTGGCACGATGCGAATACCGTCGAGGATCAGGAAGCCATCTCAAAAGTGTTTGGTTGGAAGTGGTCTCCTCTCTTCTTGCTTTCCTATTATGATCCCATGACATTTGGCATTGTGGACACTATGCATGCGCTTCATCTCAGCCTAGTGCAGAACCACTGCCGCTCCCTCTTTCAGATCGACTTGAAGGAGTTCAGGGGCAATGTGCTATCTAATAATCTGCACCAGAGTCGCCAAATGGTGATGCTAAAGCTTGCAAACCTCAAGAGTTGTTTGGGTTTACTCAGGGATAACAATGAAACTCTCCTCTATCAGCTGCTCGAACACGATTGTAATACTCTCCACGTGCTCTGTACACACTTCTCCATCAACACTGTCAGTTCGCAACGTCGTGTCGTGGGGATGAAGTGGCCGCTGGCCAAGAGCATCTATGCATGGGTAGGTCTACTATCAATCTTTTTATTCAACCTGAGGCCCCTCATGGGTTGCAGTGCCAACAACTCCCTCAGATCAACTTTCTCTTTGACGACACCCTCATGAGAACCATCTTTCATTTTTTCATGGAGGAAATTATGGATGATGTTTCTGAACTTGCAGATAGCGCCCTCAGTAGTCGTGGGGGCCAGGAGTATGGAGATGGAGGGGACGAGGACGAGGACAAAGGAGACGCGTACGATGAGAATGAGAGAGGGGGAGGAGACAAAGAGGGAGACAAAGAGGGAGATGAAGAGGGAGAGGGAGAAGGGGATGGGGATGAGGAAGAGGATGCAGATGAGGAAGAGGATGGGGATGGGGAAGAGGATGGGGATGAAGAAGAGGATGTGGAAGAAGAAGAAGAGGACAAAGGAAACCATGCCCCAGGAGTTCATTCAGGTTCCAGTCAGCACAATCAAGTTGATGCTGAATGGGAACCGCTTGCAGAATTCCTGCAACAGAAGCCCCAACTTGTCAGACGCGTGCTCAGAAATCTTCTTGGTAAGCAAACTGAAGGAGAGGATTTGATTACACAAAGAAACAGAGCCTATCGAGCTGGAAACCGAAGACTCTATGTCCTGATTTCTGCCTTCCTTTCACTCAACGTCCCAGAGCAAAGCTCAAAGGCTGTGCTGCACGAGAGCATTGTGAACGCAGTGCGTGTCATTCAGTCTTATTTCTTATAGCCATTCATCTATGAAATATCACAGATAGATGGAAACACTCACCTTATCATGAAATTGGAAGATTTTCTTGCTTTTGGTATCAAAAGATCTTTGCTTCATGGCGCTGCACTTGGAAAAGATGTTATGCACAAGGTGTGGGTCGATATGTCAGAATGCCAACTTCCTACCTGGATCACACCAGTTCCCCCTAACTGGGGCACAAAGGCCAGAGGGAAGCTGAGTGCAGATAACTGGCAAGTAATCTGCACCATACATCTCCCAGTAACCTTAGTATGGCTTTGGAGAGATGAACTGGGCCGTAAGAGGGACCTCCTCTGCAATTTTATGGATCTACCAACTGCAGTACGAATTGCTAACATGAGGATTTGCTCCCCCACGCATATACAGGCATACAATAACCACATTCTGCGCTACGTCGAAAACTTGAAGGGGACCTTTCCTCAGGCTGCCTTGCTCCCAAATCACCACGCCGCCCTTCATATCGGAGATGGGCTAGCACGATTTGGCCCAGGGCACTCACACGGCTCTTCCTTCTATGAGAGATATATCGCATTTTTTCACAGGATAAACATCAACAATAAGTCAGGTGAGTTTCCCGTATACCGATCCACATACTTGCATCTTTAACTGTCAAATAGGCCAGCTAGAGTGCTCCCTTCTCCGAGCTGCAATGCATTATTCCAATCTCCAGTCCATCTTGGAGGATGATGTGGAGATGAGGGAAGCTGTAGGAGAATTGGTAAAAGCAATGGAAGCAATCAATCGACAGGATCTGCGTGGATTTTGACTTTTGAACCTCCTTGATCCCACAACCTTGGAGTTCAATGCACTGGAGAAAGGAACACCATTGACCCTTCCTCTCGACAAATATGTCCTTTTTTGTGGGCTTTTCCACTCACAAGAAAGAATCGGAACTGCTACAAACAACGTGCTCTCTTTTGAGCGGATATCACAGGGCGGTTTGTGTTATGGAGTGTTTGCCTCCCTGCATTTTTGCGACAGCTCGATCCTCTTCTGGGCCAAATCAGGGGATGGGGCCTGTGTCCAAGGTGCTGGGATCATCAAACAAATATTCTGTCACAAGGTGCAAGAATCAAGGAGTCAAAGAGTGAGCAAAGACTGGTATTTGGTTGTGCAAGAGCATGCCCTAGTTCAGGGTCCTGGATTTGTGGATCCCTATAGGTGCTATGGGCTTGGCGGTGGCTACCTATGCAAAGAAAAGGTGAGCACAATCCATGTTATTCAATTATGTGATGTCATTGCCCACTTCGCATTGACTCCTATCCCAGAAGCTGGAGTGATACATGTTATGCCTCTCGATCAGGTGAGGAGAACATGCCTGTTCTCCAGAGTAAACTTATATAACCTAAATGATTCCTAGGCTATGACCTCCTTGGAATTGGACAATGATGGTTATGCATTCACATAGATCAATCATGAAAAAAATCACACTTTGTAACATAGATACGTCTAAATTTCAATTCTCGCATCCAGCACCTAGTCTCTGGGATAACCCTTGAGACCCACTCGTTCATGGTCTTGGCCGAGGTACATTCTCCATACAATGTAACTGGGTGTCCAGGTCTCCCCAAATCTATTGAGAACCAAGGTGTCGTCTACAGGGTGCAAAGGCGGGTTCGTGAGGACCGACGTTGCCCATATGTCAGTGCAAAGCCTCCACTGGGCTGGACTGGTGGTGGCGTCTGTACACAGCCAGATGTCAACTTGATCTTTAAGCCTGTTCTGGTGAAAGTGGACATCACCTGGCCACACGTTGGGGATGACACAATCCCAGGGGCCATCATAGTCCATGACGCTCCAGCGTACTTCAGGCCTCATCTCGCCATCATCCCATTTGCGTGTCCGTGAGGTCTGGAATTGGTGAATGGAATGCGGCGGCTGATTGTTAATCAAGATAATCTCGCTCTCATAATCTGCATGTCCAGAAACTAATTAGTCGTTGAGCCTGAAAGGCAAGGTTAGACTTACTAGAGGACAGATACACTCCATCATGGGTGAAAAGTTTATGGAAGGCTCGCAGAGGATGATTCACAGATGTTGCGGGGGTTGGAGCACTAGAGGCATAAGTGGAGATGGAAGTTGAAGTCTGATCTGGCTCTGGAACGCTGTTGGCTGGATCTACTCTGAACTGGGCTGGTGATGTGCAATAAGACACGGCCTCTTGTCGCACGGAAGAGGCCAAAGCAGCAGATATAGAGGTTGGGGCTTCTGCCAAAGGGCTAGCATTAAAAGACCTGCCAGTGAGACCAGTGGAGGCGGAGGTGGGAGGCGGAGGCGAGGAGAAGTGGCCAGGCATATTCATGGGTGGCGACGACGAGATGCGCACACTGCGAGCCCTAAGAAGAATTAGAATACCATGGAGATGAGCATGGCTCTAAGTACCTGCTTGTAGAGCAGCTCACTTAACCGACCTGGATCGTTGCTTTACCAGCAGTACAGGGAATTGAACAGACTGAGGGGGAGTCAAGGGCTACAAGTCGAGGGTCATCTAGTGGAGGCGAATTAGCAAGATTCCTTTGCACCTCTGCAGCCCGAGCGCTAGCATTGGGATTGATGGGTCCCATTGGTTTTCCAGGGATGGGGCCACTGGTGTTTGGCATTGTGACAGGCAGTGCAGTTGTGGAAGTGGGGGTGGTTGATGTTGTGACAGGCCCTGCTGTTTTCATGGGAATGCCTGGGATATGAAGGGGTGTCAAAGATAGTGGGGTCGCATCTTCATCTGATGAACTATCATCAAGGAAAGAACCCCCCCCAGGGGATGGCAAAGGGCTCCAGCACCAATTCCTTCTGGGGGCAAAATGGTTGTTATGAGATAAACTAGAACCTTCGAGGTGAAGCACGTACCGGGAAACAGAAGATGCGCGAGCTGGCGAGTAGAGCAGGGATTCATGGGAGGACACCCTCAGTTCTTTGTCTTGTGGAGCAAAAGAAACTTGCAGAGAGAAAGAAACTTGCATTGGGCTTAGGAAACTTATCATAGGGCCATACATTAGCTGGAAGAGACGTCCTGAAATGCATACCTTCTTTTAACTTTACAGCCAGATAGCATCTTTCACCCACGCATCAAAGAAAAGTCGACTTCAAATATCTATGCACAAATATTCGTCATTTAGAAGGAATCAAGAACATCAATTGAACGCACCGAGTCTGCACCATTTGATTGGAAGGGTGCCCTTTCGAAGGAGGGCAATGTTATCAGATGTAAGCCTTGCTCTGAAGGTTCAGACGTCTCTTTTGGCATAGGATGGGATGCTGGGGGTGGGATTGGAGCTCAAGGCTCCTGCACCTTATCGTATGTACTTCAAGCCTTCAGCCACTTTCTGCTGAACCGTGCTGCTGATATCAATTAACACATTTATGGCACCTCCCAAACGGATCCTGCCTGTTATCTGATAAACCCAGTTGGCTTACACTGCTCACTGGTAAAATCTCGCGTCCCTGGCTCTATGTATCTGGAATATGGACCCCAAAATCTAAGATTCCTTGACGATTCACCAGTACGCACATGAAGGAAAATTGTAATTAAAATTATTGGTGGGGTAATCACCACGTATATGTACTCCTTCTGACCGCACCCTCAGATCACTTGTGTACTTCTCATCACCAAACCTTTGGTTCTGACATTCTGAGTTGAATGAGCTGAGCTTCTCTGACCATCCAGGTCTTTGAAAAAGGTTCCTTCCAAGACCCAAAAGGGTTTGCCCTTTTTCTTTGGGCGGAGAAGGTAGTCCTGATGGATTGGATGCCGGGCGTGGGGTCCTTCATGATCAGTACGTCAATAGCTATTGGAAATATCTTGCCACTGCAGAGGGTTTCCATTATCGAGAATGAATGCCTGTGTGACTTTTTTGGCGCTGTTGAGATGTAAATGGACGTGACCAGGAACAGCATCGACGAGGTCTGGTTTTGCGATATCGTGCCTATCGTTTGACATGGTCCACCAAAATTTGTACTTGCCCCATGAGAACTTGCTGATCTCGACAATCTGAGCATGAGGGCCACTGGGTTTCATCGTCTCGTCACTGAGATAGGCTGAGTTCGAGGAGTGCTATAGGGAGAAAGGGTGCTTTGGGCTTATCTATCGATGTTGTTGGCTTCAGCGATGCTTTCTCTGCTTGGGGCTGCCAAATATCCCACGTCAGGTGAGAGCGTGTGATCTTGAGGAACTCCTAAATCTCAATCATTCTACACAATCTGGAGTGCATTATAATATCAACGGTACTTACCGTCCTCAGTGGGGCCCACCAACTGATTGTTTACAACAATATTGCTAATGCGCCAACTCATGGTTGACGAACAAGATTCAAATGGTTCTGAAGAGTTTGAGCAGATCAGATTATCACAAGGATGATAAATCAGATTGGACATACCACTCTCCTTCTCAGTGATTTCCAGGGAAACTGCGGGTGAGGCAGAGGAAAGAGGTATGGGGTCCTCATGCGAGCTTACATTGTCAATGGATCCATTTAAGTCTACTGCCCAAGGATCAACCTCAGGATTAGTGATAGATGAGGCAATCCTCCAAGCCACACTGTGCACACTCCATGAGTGATTAGAGCTAGGGGAGCTTGGTGGGCAGCATGAGCATATACCTTTTCAAACCGTAATTTGCTCGAGATGCATCAGCCTGTCTGTGGCGTACCAGTGCATTGGCAGGTTGTTTGATGCCAATGGATGTCTAGATCCTGCTGGAAGTTGAGTGTCAAAAGTGAAAATGCAGTCGATAAGGTGAAATGTGGCCAAACCCCCACAAAGCATCCCCAGTCCTAGTTTGAACCCTTTTTCCTTGAGGAATAAATGCACTCGCTTCGTCCGAGGAGGGATCGTCTGGACAATCCCGAGGTCTATCCCCCCACAAATTTCCTTAGAGAAAATGAGATGGGAAAGACTGATTTACTCACTGGTAGAAAGTTTCCATAGTTTCATCAACATTAGATCTTGCAACAGGTAGCCGGATTATTTCACCTGCTCTCACAACAATTATGCTCAAAGGCAGCTTAAGCTGCTGCTTCGTCAACGTCTCCTCGACCTCCTTGCATGACTGGCAAACTGCAAGGAGATTGGTCAAGATCTCCAACCCTTGCTCAGGTAAAGGGATGTCTACAACGCTTCGCAAGAGCTTCTGAAGGGCAATGCAGGTCGCATGCTGGCAGTTTTGAGCGCGGTCATTGTCTGCAGAAGGCCTGCAAATAAATAGGCTAAATTTTGGAGAATATCCCACTTAAATTAAGGACTTTCCTGGAAACCTTCTTGTCACCAGGGGGTATATGTAGAACAGAGCATTCAACAGCACTGGCAATACTCACTTCAGAGAGAGAAAGTGCCCTGAGAGAAGAGGACACATGATGCCAATGATCCATCGTCCTGTCAGCTAGTCATAGCGCCAGCAAATGTCAATGGCAATGATGTCGATAGCTCCGTCCCTTGGCTGAAGCTCTGGCATAATATATCTTCCTCTGCAGTCAAGAATTCTAATCTCAAGGCAATATCAGGCCGTAGAAACTGAATGGAGGGCGGTATGTCAAAATTCTAATGGCAGGACACGTAACGTACATCATCCTCATCATCGAAACCCAGAAGGGGGAAGCAGAATGGATGGCGATTGCTGTTTGGCAGCCTGACTGCATAAGTTATACTAACAAGCTGGCATCCATCTGGGCTGCTGTCTTGCATATGTGGTAAGAACCAGTTTCGATGATGGCTTAAGCTTAAGATTGAAGCGGACGAGCACTACTTATCAATAGGATACGTCTCGTACCGTGGGGCAGAGTTTGAAAGGCTTGGACATATTTTGATCTCTCGGTAAGAGATGTGGTGTTCATGATGTGAATCATGGGGTTGTTCACACTGTGGGTATTAAGCAAATTACATACGATGTATTTTTGACAAAGCTACAACATGAACATGAGCATGAAGGTCAAGAATTATATTTGACCCTCTTGTTGGGGCAAGGTAGAGCTGAAATAGATATTGTGCAATAGGATCCTTTGGCTGCATGGATGACATCTTGCTGGGGTGAGAGTCTCAGCCTCGGTTTCATCTTTGCAGGTACTAGTACTGCCAACTCAGTACTACCAGCCAGAGCAGCCTCGAACTTGATGTCACCGAGTGTTTTCCCATCTGAAGGGGGTTTTTGGACTGCAAGATCAGCGAAATGAATTCAGAAACATCAACCACCACCACTACTGCACTACTCACTACCTTGAATAGCGGTAAAAGGATTGCGTTCTATCACATAATAGACAAGGTTCTGTGGCCACCCACTACAGGCTTTGAAATAGTCCTGTACGTCCTTGGAGCCTTCGATAGTGGGCATTTCATGAAGGAGTTCAGTTGCATTGCTGAAGGTGTGCGTTATCTGCCAAAGGAATGCGCTCAAAGAAAACTCCTGCATAGCTCGAGATATGCCAGCTGACTTTTTGTCGGCTTCGATAGCTGTCTGATATCGCACCAATGCCTGGAGCTGCCCGCAAAGGACAAAATTGTGAGCTTCCCATATTGACGTTGTTCCCAAATTTGCAGACTGTAAGATGAATCATCCATTGTACCATGCCAATATTGCATGGCAAATCTGGCGAGCATCCACAAAATTGAGATGCTCCCTCAAGGATATTCCTTGGTCGGTATATGTCTTGCTATACAGTACATTGCCCAGTTCCATGAGGTTGTACAGTGCTAAAAAGTTGACACAACCCATGAAAGTTGTCAAATCAATGGTATGATTTGTCATGCAATCTGAGATTATTACACATGAGAGGGCCCATGGCGGTAAAGGAAAAAAGGTATGCACTTGGGTAGTTTGAGTTCATGTAGACGCTATGGTAATATGTAACGAGGCGGCAGAGGAGTTCCCTCGACTTGTGTTCATGCTCTGTGTTGGATATGTACCTGCTCGCAAAAAAAGAATGAATAACACCAAAGCAGGTTTCTCGAATGGTGGAAGTTGCATAAAAGTGAGCTCCATGGCAAATGGAAGAGCTGGGCATGAAGACAAAGTGTGGCATATTCGGTCTCATGAATCTGAGGGTTGTGGCATGGTCATCAGGTCTAAAAGTGTGGGAGGGGGGGTCCTGGACGTACAACTTGGTACCTGGAGTCAGTAAAATCGCCTCCATATCCCAGCAGTCATCGTTCACTCCTTCAACATTGAAGTCCTTCAGGAAGAGTTCAATGCTTGAGAAGCTCTGATAGTCCTGTCCTATTTTTGGCCTTGCAATTATCCACCATTTGCATCCTGACTGAATGGCTACCATGGTGCACATTCTGTCGGTGTCGATGTGCCATGGGCTATATGCACCACATGTCAAGACCAAAGCCCAGCACATGGCCAAGCTTGGGAATCTATCTGTCCTCTTGCAAAGTTTCATCCCTACCGTGTGCTTCCAGGCCCAAAGATTGCTTGAGAGTGAAGCAGGGGGGCGAACACTGTCTTCCATAGGGATGTCAAGTGCATTGAGCACTTTTCTGTCCTCCTCGACGTTGAAGAGAATGTCGTCTAGCATGGTGCTACACAGTCGGGAGGTTAAATTGCTGTCTTTGACTCGAATAGAGAGGTCTAACACCAAATTGAACTCAAAAATGATCATGGGGAGGAATTTGTCACGTACCGTTCACAGACAACAGTTGGTCTTTGCGGACGAGTTCTAAAAGTGCTTTCCAGTCAAATGTCCCTCCATAGATAGGAGGCTTATCAACGATGATGATATTCTGTGATCTGAAGATTTCTTGAATATCGTCAGTGCTTTTGGAGTCAAATTGCTCTTGGGACATGACCCTGATGACTGAGTCGTCTGGACGGGCGATAAACAAGGGCCGGCGATTAGAATACATCATTTTGATGCAGTCCACTAGTTGATAAAATCTCTTGACATCTTTCTCGAACTATTTGAAGAGTCCAAGTTAGCTGCTATCCCAAAGGCGAGCAGAGTGGCTTACACGAAATTTTGGCAGTAATGTCAGATACTCAGAGATGTCATACAGTTCCACTGTGCATGCCCCTGTTATCTGAATTGGTGTCTTTGCATGAGAGAGAGGTGACGTTCGTGAAAGTGTCTGGATTTTACCTTTGCAACGTGATTCGTCTCGAGGGTGAGCGTCTCTGGTGGTTCTTCCTAAAGTGATCAGTTAATAGAAGTAGTGCACGGAAGAGGAAGAAAGATCACTATTTCTAAATCTTGAGTTAAGTCAATCACTTGATGTGTCATGGTGTCAAGACTGGGTCGCATTGTAGTACTCCTTGCAGCTCCACAGCGTTGTATTGTTGCTTTGTCCTTTGTGGTGGATTTTTTTTTGGGAGTTTTTGAGGGCACTTTGGTGATAATGGGCGCTGGGGTGGGGGGTGGTGGCAGAGAGTTTGTAGATGATCTTGTCTTGCGATCGGAGGGCTCAACTATATCCCCTTTTTTTCCACGAGGGCAGACGACAGTGTTGGATTCATCATCCGTGTCTAGCCCTTCAGGGACAGTTGGAAATTGCGGTTGTGGAGAAGACGGGGAAGGGGACAAGGGATCTGAGGAATTTGCTGCAGGCAAAGATGTTTCGTCCTCAGGGGATCTCTGAGATTTGTTCCTATTTCCATCGCTGATGAGGTTTCACATGGGTATCTGGGGCAGGCCAAATGCTGGCAGACCCCCAGAAGCAAAAATCTGGGGACTCGCCTCTATATGCAAATCTTTAAGAGATCTGGACGCAAGCTTGAGTTTGATTGTGTACATTGGCTATCAAACCAGATAAAGTCTTCTGCTGTAGAGTCGTTCATGTCTACACACTTCAATGATGACAAGGCCTGATCCAGGAGGGAGAAGAATTCCCCCTGGCCTGTGGCGACTTCCAGCAGGAATGTCCATAGGATCCTCTCCACCGACCACAGAGACTCAGGTTTGTCAGCGCTGTCCAGCCACGCCAAGGTCTCACAAAGGGTTAGACAAAGGATCGGGCATGAGGGTGAAGTCATGCATACCTTCAACAAACTTTCTTGATCTATTTCTCTCTGAGTGAGGTCAACGTCCATCAAGAGGTACAGAACCGATATCGAAAGCGAAACTTGTAGTGGCAGTTGCAATTTATGAGTGTTCTGCATTTCCACGTCGATATCATGTACGTTCAAATGAGAACCCTGCAGAGAGCTGGAGAATTTGAATCAGTGCACAAGAAATTCATATGAGACAAATTATAATATCCACATGCTTAGAAACTTGATTAAATCATTGAACTCATCTGGTAGATCCAGATTGCCCTGGTGTGCGTCAACTGGTTTATCATGGCAACATAGGACAGTAGTCTTCACCTCTAATAGGTATGCAACATGAAATGCAGCCATTGACAGATTTTTCAGAATCTTCATTGCCTTCACATTTGTTGTATAGTAGTTGGTGGTTAAAAAAAGATTAAGAATCAACTTGCTGGAGCCATTTGTATGCGCAGTGTTGAGATGTCAATTCTTGTCTTGAAATTGGGTGAGACATTGAATACTTGCATCCATCGCGTCTTTCTAGCTTGGTACCAATTGATCGTACCCCTGGAGTCAAACTATTAGCTCAAAGCGTGAGGATCTTTAGTGTGATTGGGGATACCAGTCTCCTCAGCTGCTTCATGGGAGGCTTTCCAAGTCGTATCACTGGTGCCTCGATTGTTTCGTCGTGTCAGTGTCGATAGATTCTCTCACTTACAGATATGCAGATGTTGAGAAGTTTGTAATTGAGCAGACTGACTGCCAAGCGGCAGATATCAGCGTAATTTGATGTAAGGGGCTCATCGAGGGCTGTCAGACGATTAGTTACATCTTGACTGACGTGGAGTTCTTTGCGAAAAAAAGCATTCTGATCTTGAAGAATGTATGTTGTTTCAAACTTGTCTAACGTGTGGGTGAACTTTCCTGCTCTCAGCTGATCCTGGGTGCAATGACAGTGTCATCCACACACCTTGACAAAAGGCATCTCTCGGAGATGATGGGCAAGATCTTCAGCGCTAAAAGGTGCATCAGTATTCCAACTGAGCACTAGTATTTACCACCATTTTTCATAAGATACAGGTAGTTGTGTGCATGGGATTGTCCATACTGCTTAAGACTTCATTGAAAATCATATTTTCATAAAATATATAGTACTTTTCATTTCTAGGCCTGTCATATGATTCATTCTTTTTTCTTTTCATTATTCTTATTATATCTCTTATGCTTTTCATATCTTTTGCCTTTTTCATTCTCTCCACACTTTTCATTTGCTCTTTGATTTTCATTCTCTTTGTGCTTTTCATCCCTCTTATACTTTTCATATCTCCTCCACTTTTCATATTTATTCTGCTTTTCATATTCTCCACTTTTCATTCCCTGTTCTGCTTTTTAATATTATCCAATAATTTGATGGCTGCTCTAATATGGTAATTATATTAATCCTGGCATCTATTTAGCATCTATTAGCCTAGTCTAGGTTGATTTCATCTAGCTATTTTCATAAACCCAGATGCTCTCCTCAATGCCCAATACTTGATATAGAGGAACTTGGACATAAAATTTTGCTCAGATTCAAGTCACAGCTTGAGACTTAGTGACTGATGGTGTTAGCAGGCTTGATAGGCTTGTGGCAAATTACTGATGCAATCTGGGCATCACAATTATATTTACTATTTGTTTTTATTTGAGGCCAGAATATGAAGGTTTCAGAAGCAGCAGTGAAGGAAAAGGCAGTCAAAAATCACATGATCTTAGTGATTTACTTGGCATATAGATAAAATGAAAGCAATGAATGAATGAAAAGCACAAAGGGAATGAAAATCAAAGAGCAAATGAAAAGCACAGAGAGAATGAAAAGTGCAGAGAGAATGAAAAGCACAGAGAGAATGAAAAGTGCAGAGAGAATGAAAAGTGCAAAAGATATGAAAAGTATGAGGATATGAAAAGCATAGAGGATATAAAAAGAATAATGAAAAGAAAAAGAATGAATTATATGACAGGCCTAGGATTGAAAAGTACCATATATTTTATGAAAATATGATTTTCAATGAAGTCTTAAGCAGTATGGACAATCCCATGCACACAACTACCTGTATCTTATGAAAAAAGTGGTAAATACCAGTCAACTGAGCTCTTTGAGTAGTGCAGAAGTCGCTATCTGCAGTCGGAGGCTTGCCTTTGCCATTGTACCTTGAGAATATGGTTGGGCAATATTGAACTGAGTGAACTGTGATGCTTCTGTGTAGAAGTCACATTCCCATGGTTGTCAACCTCCGCACTCTGGAGCGATCATAAGTTGTAGGTGAAACTCAGAGTAATATCCAAGCACACAATAACCTAGTATTAAAATATCATACGGAAATGAAACTACCAATCAATCAAGGCCCACATCCAAGAGTGTGTTGTCAGCGACAACCTCTACATGGGTGTGAGGCGCAGGCGGTGATGGGGCGTCTTTGGCCATCTTGCTCAGTAAGTTCTGGACAGCCTTCGAGTCCTTCTGAATTGAGACGGCGATGTCTCGCAAGGCCTGTGATGCGTTGTGAATTGCCTGCGATTGGTCCACAGCCCCTTGAGACAAGCCTCGCAAATCTGCACTGAGGTGATAGTACCCCAGAATTATTGCTGCTGCTGTGAGGAACACGAGACCCACACTTCTATAAGCCAGGTAAATATATCAAACACTGTATTTAAGTAGGGTATACTTAGATGTCAGGAGCATGATTAAGCAGTCCACCTATGGAGAGGCCCTGCCGGGGGTGCCGGAGCCCAATGCTGTGGGTGGGGCATGTCAACATGAGCAAACAATGCAGGAAACAATGCCTGAGCATTGTTCCTCATTGTTTTCGGTGCTCCCGCCTCTGTTTTCAATGGGGAAAAGGCACCAACAATGAGGAAACATATTTCCTCATCGTTGTGCATCGTTTCCCCCATCATTGGGGGGTGGGAATGGATGGATTGGGCCAGGTGGGTTTGGATGACGCGGCCTTTTTTTGGGGCCTGCAGCTATTTTTAGATCATGATGTAATTACCATGACACATCCACTATAATGCTCTCGCCAGCATCTGTCACGACGTCCGGCAAGCTCAGAGGCACCTCAAAACACATGAAAAAAATTACAAAAAAATCATATTAAATTGGAATAAAATATGTACATGATGCGGGTGGCTCCACCAGCCACCCGCTGTGGAATAAAGAGATAACGAGCAAAAATGACGCACGTGATGCGTCGTTTTTGCTCTTGGGGGTGCCTGGTCATTCCTGTTGTACGTGGGCCACCTGCTGCCATGGCCTTGCTCGTGTCGCTGCCCTGCTCATGTCGCGACTGCATTGGCGCCAGGCTTTGGCACCTCCGGTTGCCCTTGTGTTTGCTTTGACTCATCTTGCTCGCTGTCCTCCTCTTCAGCCCTCTTCCTCTGCCCCTCCTCCTGCTCTCTGCCCTCATCCTGCTCTCTGCCCCTCCTCTTGTTCTCTGCCCCTCCTCCTGCTCTCTGCACTTCCTGCTGGTCTCTGCCCCTGCTCCTGCTCCTCCCTTCCATCCCTTGTTCTCCCCCTCCTTGCACTCGTGCTCATCCTTGGTCCGCTTGTTGGTCAGTGGGTGCTGGCCAGTGCGAGGGGTGAAGTAGAGGGCGAGGGTGAGCGAGGGGTGGGTGAGGGCAAGCGAGGCGACACAGAGGGCCAGAGGGCGAGGCAGGCGAGGCAGGCAAGGTGGGTGAGATAGCAAGGTGGGCGAGGGGAAGTGGGCGAGGGGAAGTGGGTGAGGGGAAGTGGGTGAGATGGCGAGCTTGGCAAGAGGGTGAGGTGGGTAGAGGGCGAGGGCGAGGGGACACTTCTATAAGCTAGGTAAATATATCAGACACTGTATTTAAGTAGGGTATACTTACATGTCTGGACTGTGATTAAGCAGTCCACCCACAGAGAGGCCCTGCCGGGTGTGCCGGGGCTCAATGCTGTGGGTGGGACCTGTCAACATGAGCAAACAATGCAGGAAACAATGCCTGAGCATTGTCCCTTGTCGTTTTTGGTGTTCCCACCCCCGTTTTTGATGGGGAAAAGCTGCCAATGACAAGGAAACATATTTCCTCGTCGTTGTGCACCGTTTCCCCCATCGTTGGGGGGCAGGAATGGGTGGATTGGGCTTGGTGCATTTGGATGACACGGCCTTTTTCGTGGGCCTATTTATAGATCATGATGTAATTAACATGACACATACATTATATGCTCTTGCGTCGTCTGTCACGACGTGCGGCAAGCTCGGGGTCATCTCAGCATACGAAAATTTTTATGAAAAAAATCATATTAAATTGAAATAAAATATATACATAGTGCAGGTGGCTCTACCAGCCACCTGCTGTGAACTAAAGAGAAAATGAGCAGAAACGGTGAGAGGGCGAAGTCGAGGGCAAGACAGCGAAGCTGAGGGTGAGAGGGTGAAGCTGAGGGCAAGAGGGTGAAGTCAAGGGCGTGAGGGCAAAGTCGAGGGTGAGAGGGTGAGGTGGGCGAGGTGGGCGTGAGGGCAAGGCAGAGGGCGAGGGTGCCCGCTGCTGCCATCATCGTCGTGCCTGTTGTTGCCATCCTGGTCGGGAGGGCGATAGTGGGCAAGAGGGTGATGGTGGGCAAATGGGCAGTGGTGGGCATCCAAGCCCACATCCCTGTCGTGAGGGGAGGGGCAGTTTTGATGCAAAGGGTGAAGGGCGAATGAGGGGAGAGAAAAACGACAGGGCGAATCGTCGTCGTTGTTGCCCTGTTGTTGCCCTCATCACCCATCCTTCCCCCATGCCCTTGTCGACTCCGTCATCGTGTTGCTGCTTTGCTGCACCACCGCCGCTGAGTTGGCGTTGCCTTTGTTGTCCTGCCGCTGCCGTCCAGGGGAAACTGTAAGGGGTGGGGTGCAAGGTGCAAGGTGCAAGGGGGTGGGGGGTGCGAAGGCACAATGGGTTGAAGGGTTGGGCATGGGATGGCGCTGGCCCACATTCCTACAGAGAGGGGAGGGGCACGTGGCACAGGTGGGGTCCTGTGAAGCTAAGAGTGGCATAGTCAGTGTATAAGAACCAAATAAACATATTCACATACCTTTTTTTTTGCGTTCAGGACCGTCTGGTGGGAGGAGGGTGAGTGTGGTGGAGGGAAAAGACCAGGATCAACGATGCACAACATCATTGATCGCTGTTCGGCGAGTTCCGGCTACGCGTCCCATTGGCTGGGACCTATGGCCCGCTCCACCTCTGTTCCGTTCGTTGACAACAGAACCTCTCCTATTCCTGCAGAATGTAATTTCACTCTATTGAAACTTTCCTAAATTGTTGTTAGTATGTAAATTCACAAGTAGGTATAATTTCAATGCGATCTAACCAAGCCTGAATATTTTACGAGTGAAATCAGCTCAGACTCAGGCCAATTCCTGGACTCTTGCCTCTGTATCCAAGACAGAAAAGAAGCCAAATAAATATATAAAAATAGTATATAGACTGGCTAATAATGATAGTATTGATAGATAGATCTCCCCCAATGAATTTATTGATTTTAGGATGTACATTAAGAATCTATGAATGATGATGTGGATTCCGATATGAAACCAACTCAAGAATGTGTCAACTTTCAGACACTGGCAAATATCACAGGATCTACAGAGGAAATGTAGGCCAAATTTTTCATATGTTGCACTTACACACATAAAGATGGAAATTACAAAGTTATTATGATGTTTGAACCACTTGAACGAGTGGTATTCGAGAGATTGGAAGCATCAAGAAGACGTAAATCACCACGCAGAAATGGTAACTCGAGCTTTTAGCTCGTCCTTGCTCTCAGATCATAATCGGACATTTTTACATACATAGAGTACAGTAGTTTGATTAATTACCGATTATAAACCAAAGGATTTTCTTCATATCTGAAGTGTATAGGCTCTTCTGGGGTCGATGAGTGGAACACAGGCTGGCCGGACTGCCAGGGCCAGCCAATCACATCGCCCATGGCATCTGCTGGATAAGCCATCAACGATGACGACCATTGTTGATTCTCATCCTTGACCACCATCTCCCCTCTCCCTTCTTCACTCAACACCCCAAACAACACCTCAAGATGAAAAAAAACGATAAGTAATCTATTTTATTCATATTTTCATACATTAATAGACCTTTAATTCAACCTTAGGCCAACAAACATCGACTTTAAGATGCCCCTCCCCTTCAATAGGGATGTGGGCACAGGCACAAAACCCTACCCCTCCCTCTCTCGCCTTTCCCCCTCTCCCTTGCCTCGCTTCCTCCCCCTGCTGGCACCACCCTCCTACCCATCTGTGGAACCAATGACAGTGGCAAAGGTCGAATGAAGGACAGTGGCAAGGGATGACCAGAGGGAGAAGGGCGAACAACGACGCACAGGCAATGACCAACGCACGGGCAATGACCAACGATCGATGACACACAATCAACGGCAGCAAATGAGGACAGTGGCAAATGAGGACAGCTACGAGCGAGGACAACGGTGAACAAGGATGACAGCAGATAAGGACAGCAGCAAACGAGGACGATGGCGATGGACAAGGACGGCGAACGATGGTGGGTACGAACAGGGGCAGCAGGACCAGCAGAAGGTGACAACAGGCACAGGACAGCAACAACAGGCACAACAACGACAATGGGGGGGGGCACAATGACAACAGGGCACAACGGCGACGATGGCGGTGGCAGTAGGAGCACCCCCACCCTCACCCCTCATTCGCTCCCCCATCCTCTACCTCACCTCTCACCCTCTGCCCCACCTTCTCACCCCTCATCCACCCCTCGTTCGCCCCTCCCTTGCCCCTCATTCACCCCTCGTCCACCCTCTGTCTCACCCTAGCCCTCTGCCTCCCCCTCCCCCTTGTCCTCTACCCTGCCCTCTCGCTGATCTTGCCGTTTCACCCATGTCGCCTCTCCCCCCTCTCCGTTCACCCCTCCTTGCACTTTACCCCTCACCCTTCACCCCTCCAGCCATGTAAGCTAGATAAATGTATCAAAGACTGTATTTGAACAAAGTAGCCTCATCAGTCAGGACTGTGATTAAGCAGATATATATCAGGACTGTGATTATACAGTCCACCTATTAAGAGTAATGAGATGATTAGTAATGATTCCTTTTTGGAAAAAAAGTATCAGGGTTTGTAGAGCACCTTTTCACGACCCTGAATCAAGTTATTTGATGCCATCAGCTGCTCTGGCTGATGAGAAAAATGCAAAATACTGATGAAATCCCGGTGGTTTTGCAATTTTTGAGATTGTTTGGCTTATATCTTGTTGTTGATAGAGCCAAATACCATCACTCAAGTGGATTTAGAGTCACCTTGGCCCAGGGTTTTAATTCAGATCATTTATTTCCAAAAAGGAAATTTCTCACAGTCATGTGACCAGTCAATTTCCCATTTTTGGCATGCCCTAGTGTCTGTGTAAATATAGCAGCAGGGGACTTAAGCAAATTTTTGCAAAGTCCAGCTTGTCACATGTGACTTTGATGCTGATGGCATCAGCAAACTTGATGGCTTTATTGTGTCTCATTGATGCCAAATCTGGGCCTAACAATCATGTATTTACTAATTGTTTCCTTTTGAGGCCATAATATCAAAGTTTTAGAGGCTGACTCTGAGAAAAAAGGCAAATAAAAAGTCACATGATCTGCCATCAATGTTGGCATCAGTCACATTTCTCCTAAAGCAAACATGTCCTGCCCATCCTACCCCCAAACAAATCCCCCACCCCTCTGGTATCTCCAGCACAGTCACACCACATGCCAACTGTAAACTGACAGTCCTGTAAACTGACAGTCCTGACTGATGAGGCTACTTTGTTCAAATACAGTCTTTGATACATTTATCTACCCTATAGAAGTGTAGCTGGGAAAAATACTTGAGATAGTAGTAAAGCAACAAGGTTCGGATTTGTACGTACACGAGAAGGGGTAAACAAATATGGCGACCTTGGTGCCGTACGCGACCGCCAGCTGGGTTGTGGTTTCATTAAGTCCAATGGACATAACGTATCCATCGACTATGATAACATTGTACACATCTCGATTCTGGTATGAGGTCAGGATGTGCTAAATCACCGCTTAGTGGATAATACTGACAAAGCGACGCCCGAGGCAAACTATATGGACTGTCCTGTTCTGGGACCCAGTGAGAAATATGCGCAGATCATTTGGGTGAACCACAATGCAGGTCACCCGCACTCTGGTAGTGAAGAGGCGTACTGTTCTGACATCGTTGAGGTCCATTTCCTTTACCTTTCGCATTCGTCATTAGGTGTGTCAGAGAACCTTGCGTCAAAAGCTTCGTACCTCAATGATCCCAGAATCATACCCACATATCAACCATTTGCTATTAGAGGACAGTGCCAAGGCTCGTAAAGTGGATTGATCATCACTGTCGTGAGAAATCATTTGTAGGAAATTGAAATTCTGAGAGCTTAGTTCAGTGCTGGACATCGTTGCCATGTGAGGAGAGATTGATAGGGTGAGGGTAAGAATGGGTCAGAGAGAGCTCTAAATCCTTCCTTAGGAGACTCTGAAAGTGTGCATGTTCTTCCAGCCCTTTCCTAAGATGTATGTAATTAATTCTGTGCCCAAATGTGGTCGCCTGATGGATGTTTGCCTCATGCACAGCTCACATAGGACGCCAGTATGGCGCACGATGGGCATGCGCCGATATCGATGCCTGCCCAAACCCAGGCACGGCGACCCCAGGTCTAACCATCGTTCTCATCTGGGTGAAATTTGGGTGCATCCCCGATCCAGCGATTGAATCTTGATGGAATTTCAGCTTTCTTGATTCTCTCACAGGCATGATCATGAATTGGCCAAACATACTGATAGGATGTCCACTTTCTGGAACACTCGTTTCTCGGTGGATTCCTGTCTCGAGGCAATATGTCAGGCTCATCAAGTCCATAACGTCTATATATTACCTACTGCTGACAGTGAACACGTTAAGTTGTGCTATCCCACCCATTTATAGTGTCCAGTTAGGTGCTTCAATATCATGGTACGATTATTCTAGCTTTCCCTCCAGCTCTTAACGAGTACATGGCTGATTGATTTCTCCCACAGGTCAAATATGCAAGCAGAGAGGTCTACCCTCTGAACACCATTAGTCCAGCATTAGGAAAATTCAGCATAAAAATGCATGATGGACGTGCCCCCCTCACATTTTCCCTCTCTTTTCCACCTTCTCTGTTAAAGCTGGGGGCAAGATGGGCATAAAATTGCATTGAGCAAAGGTCACAATCAATGACCGTAGTTTCTTGATTGTCGGATTCCAGCACGCTTCTCTCCCACAAAATGCCCTCCTCAGTCAGGTCAAGCCCACGACAGTTTGGCAGGGAGAATTGTCAATTCTTGCACTTGGGAGGAAGGGTGCTATTCTTGCTAACCCCAGACGGGCTAACAAAGGTTATCGCAGGATGGCAATCGGGTTGTGCGTTGCAATTTCCCCCAGTCATTCTGGTCCTCATTGACTCCTCCCAGGTATATCTCCCGTGTAACGGAGGTGACTCACCTTGGTATTCCACTCCTGACAGAGCTTTCTAGCCCCGTGTCTCAGGTCTTGTGAATATTCTCCCCTTAAGCATGTACAACAAATGTTATGTCTTCTCGGAATTTTCGGCACGCAAAGCCTCATGTGGGATGATCTAAAATGCCCTGGTTATATCTCTGATACATGTTTGCACACCTGATTTTTTGCGCTTGCAAAGAAGGTGGTCTAATCAATCATGAGGCAGCCTAACTGAATTCGAAATGCTGTGGTGTATTACCGATTTGGGTGGGGCTTGTTCTCTCGATCTGATTGGGACTTGATTAAGATCACCCTACAGAACAGAAATAGGGATCTCCCTTTAGTATACCCAGTACAGTGCCTCAGGGGTTCTTATAGAGCAGGGAAACAATTCTTGTAGAGGGATCTGCACAGCAAGCACAAATGAGGTGAGTGCCAGCCTGAGTCTGACCCAATACATCCTAATATTTCCTGTAGGTGTTACAATGAGCTGCATTTTTTCCACCACAATGCCTGCCTACGACCTGAATACCATGCTGGTTGGAAACGTTGTGATACAATGGAGCGTCTCAATTTCTTCTTCCAACTTCTGTGGAGATTGGATCATAGTTCCAGAAGCTCAAGTGGGGCACACATGCTTCCACATTAATCGATGTGCATCCAGGGTGCAAGCTTGGATCCTGGAATGCAAGGGGTGGGAGGAGCATACTGCACAGGTCTGATGGGATGGGCCCAGACAGCATACCCATAACCATAGCACGTGACCTCTGTTTAGGGCTGGATCGCGTGCACGCAGTCACGTGATGCTCCCCGCTGCCTTTGGCGGCGCATCGAGGTTAGGGAGAGGGTTAGGGATCATTCATTGATTAATTTTTTTCTCCCCCACGCCCCCCACCCCCCCCACGCACTCCCTGCGCCCAAGTCCCCCATGCCTCCCCCTCCCCCCAGGGTCGAGGGAAGCTTATCCCTCTCCCCAGCGTGGAAGGGGAGGGGAAGGGAGAAGGGACTCTAACACCAAAGTCCCACCCTCCTCTCCACTCCCCCTGCACGCGACGCTCGAGAGTCGGGGTGCACCCCTCGAGCGCCATGAGCCCACCAAGGCGGTCCTGAGGCATCACCCTCTTGGACCTCCTCCCCACATAGTAGGAAAGCTGGCTTTGTTGGTCGTTGTGTGCACAGGAGCAGCCAAGCGTGGGCCCACACAACTGCCCCATTCAAACGAGTTGAACCTATTCACCAGTGAACGCTCTCGTTTAACGAGTTGAACCTATTCACCAGTGAACGCTCTCGTTTAACGAGTTGAACCTATTCAACTGGTGAACGCCCCCAATTTGAACCCACTCGCACCCACCAGCCCACTCCCCTACATAGTAGGAAAGCTGACCTCGTTGGTCATCGTGTGCATGGGAGCAGCGAGGTGTGAGCGGGCCTGGCCATTTTTGAAAATGAGAAAAAAACCACAGCACCCAGGATTCCCACGTGGTCCTCCACCATGGTACTAACTGGGTGGCACTCTGGTTAACTGCGCAGATCGGACGGGATGCGGTGCTTTCAGAGTCCTATGGCCGTGGATAATATGCCACATTGGGCAAGGCCTACAATCCCTACGCGCTTAAGGGCCGGTCAGGCTGCCTTGTGCAGAGTCAGACATCCAAAGGAAGGTCATTCAAGACTCGCATAGGGTCTACCCCCGCTTTCCGCCCAGCGCACCCCTGTGTTTAGGGGCGGCCCATGCAAGGTCCATGCGGATTGGGTTCAACACAGACCAAGGGGGAATGTAAGGCGTTCTGCGTTGGGGGAGTGCTTCAATAAGGACCCCTAGAGCGGAAACTGCGAATGAAAGGATGGGTTCTCATCACTAGCAAAGGCAGCCCAACCACTACCTAAGGGCCGGGCAGTACGAGTGGCAAAAAAAAAAAAAATAAAGAATCAGATGAAATGGCACTGGCAAGTACACTAGACTCTCCTCGTCATGGTCTTGTAGGACGGGGAAGAGAAAGAAAACGGTCATCAGATAGCAGGCCAATGGCCCGAGACTCACCAAGTTGAAATGACTGGCCCTCGAGTCGCACTTGAGAAGAGTAGAAAAAAAAAAAGTCCAACTGAATAGGTCGAACAAATCTTTAGAACAAGGGCTTAACCTCAGCAGATTGTAGCAACAATGCTACTCTACCGCTTACAGTACCCCGTTCCCATTCAAGTTGTCTGCAAAGGATTCACCCCTGCCCATATGATGATTACAATTCGCAGGCAAGCCACCACGACCTTTCTGCCATGGCAGCCCAGCCCACCTGATGTGGTACACGAGCAAGCGGTCTATTTCGACTCAAGTCCAATGTGTGGGACCAACATCATCGTTTCTAGCACGGATTCTGGCTTAGAGGCGTTCAGCCATAATCCAGCAGATGATAGCTTCACACCATTGCCCGATCGGACAGGCGCAAATACCAAATATCTGAATGAATGGTTCCTCTTGTACTAAGTTCAATTACTATTACCATAACACTCCATCAGTAGGGTAAAACTAACCTGTCTCACGACGGTCTAAACCAAGCTCACGTTCCCTATTCCTTGATACCGGTCTAGGGCAGGTCATTTCCTATGCTGCCCTTCTAAGTATGACCCTTTGTACCTTTGCGTTGCAGGCGCTCTGGTACAAAGCACTCTTTCGAGTGGGAGTAGCACGTCCCTTAAGCCCGCTCTATTTCTAGAGAACCAGACCGACACCTTACCGTGCGTTACACGGGCTAGCAAGAGATCGCTCTCTCACAGCTCCGCTCGGGATTAGCATAGGCCAACAAGTTGTTATTATTTGGCCCTCTAGCCTTCCCCGAACCAGGTTGTCTTGCCGCTCAGCACCTGCAACTGTTTGCACCGAGTCGACTAGCGATCAATTAGATAGGCCTTTAAAGCATTGAATAGCATCGCTATTACCACCAGATTTGTTTAGTGGGTGAACAATCCAATGCTTACCGAATTCTGCTTCAGTATGATAGGAAGAGCCGACATTGAAGGATCAAAAAGCAATGTCGCTATGTTAACGCTTGGCTGCCACAAGCCAGTAATTCAGCCATGAAGTACATCAATACCTGGCAAAGAAACCGAAAACCATGAAAACACTTACGATCTCCTAGCTGAGGCTGATGTGCAGCGTGGCCCAGTCGGATCATCCCTGCCCTCAGAGACTGACAAGCATGATTTCGAAAGGCATTAGGAGGACCCACATAGAGAGGGATCACGTTGGGAGTGACATCCTCGACCAAGCCCTCAGGAATTTGGGGCCACACTTGCTCCAAAATGTTCATTTTTGGGCCAACATGTGAGGGCGCCCAAATCAGCCAAACTGGCACACCCATCTGAAAGAACTCCACAGCCTTCTCAACCTGCCACTTCTATAAGCTAGGTACATGTATCATATACTGCATTTTACCAGTACGTGAGCATACGTCCTGAGTGGGATTGACCAGTCAGCCACCAGAGGCCCACCTGCCGGGTGTGCTGGGGCTCCTGGATGGGGGCGGGAGCTGCCAACATGCACAAACAATGCAGGAAACAGTGCCTGAGCACTGCTCCTCATCGTTTTGGGGGCTCCCGCCACCGTTTTCGGTGGGGAAAAGGCGCCAACGATGATGAAACATATTTCGTTGTCGTTCTGCACCATTTCCCCCACCGCTGGGGGGCGGGATGGGCTGGATTGGGTAGGGTGGTTTTGGATGACGTGGCGGGTTTTGCACGTTGCACTATTTTTAGATACAATGAATTATGTCATCATCGGTACCTGTCCGGGTCCATCCACATGGATGGCCAGGCCTTTCCAATCACCCTAAAATAGGAGTATCGGAATCTCTCCGAAACACGTCGTTGATTCTCGACGCGTCGATGCGTCAAGGCATGTGACACATGTCATTCTAATTTTAGAACCCGCCAGGCGAGCTTGGGCATACTCATAGAACACCGAAAAAATCACATTAAATTGAAATAAAATAAATACAACATGCAGGTGGCTCTACCAGCCACCCACTATGAGACAGAGACAGAACGAGCAGAAACGGCGCCATGAACGCGCCGTTTCTGCTCGGTCATGCTCACCCTCCTGTCGTGCTCGCCCTCACACCATGCTCGTGTAGCTGCGGGCGAGGGCGAGAAATGCCACGAGGGCGAATGCGGTGCGAGGGTGGAGACGACGGAAGGACGAGCACTGCAGCAGCAGCTCGATGTGGCTGCAAGGGGTCACCCTCGCTCGCCGCCGCCACCGCCATCGCCCCGTCGTCGTCACCGCCCCATCCCCACCCTGTCATCCTTCCCTTGTCGTTGTTGTCGCTCCTCCTCACGCCGCCGCCATCCTCACCGGCCATCGTCCTCACTGGCTGTCGTCCTCCTTCGTCCTCCTCACCCCATCCTTACGCCCCGGCGTCCTCACCCCATCCCCACACCCTCGTCCTCGCCTTGTCATCGTCACGACGTTGTTGTAGCCCCGTCATCGTGCCGTCGTTGTCGCCCCGTCGTCTTTGCCCTGTTGTCGTCTTTGTCCTGCCAATGCCCCCTTCTTGCCTCATCGTTACCCTGTCCTCACGCCGTAGTTGTCTGCGCTCCATTCTTTTCTTCGTGCCGTGGAGGTCAAATACGAGGGCGCAGGTGTAAGAGAGGGCGGGGTGGGGCGAAGGTGAGGTGAAGGTGAGGGCGAGAGGGGGGAGAAAGAGGATGAACGAGAGGGCGAGAGGCG
>MPNV01003275.1:0-14028 GCA_013376435.1 Cyclocybe cylindracea | reverse complement strand
CAACGGAATTTGTCAATATGCCGCGCGAGCGGAACAACCGCCCAAACTCGCCCAAATCGTTGATTGGCGGAAGTAGCCTTCGAGGCATGGGCTCTGCGGGCAGGCTCTCCGTCAATGAAAGTATGGAGAGGTTTAAGCTTTCAAAAATTCGATGTCTAGAATTCTGAAGCATGGATAGCGTGTCAAATCAATGCAGTGAAAACAAAAAGATGTAAATGTAGGTGGATCTCGATTCTCGACAGACAACGTTCGACAGAGGATCTACCGCTTCTTCCTCGCTACAGTCGCCTTTTTCCTCGTCTTCGTAGGCGGCTCAGGAGAGCCACCAACGACGCTCGCACTACTTCCACCAGTTGTCAACCTCGAAGATCGTCTCCTCGTCTGCATGCCCTCGCCTTCATCCGAAATGACACTCGCTGACGAGCGAGCTTTCCGCGCCGGACGCCGGCCAACAGGAGGTGGCGATGGTGCACGAAGCGGACCAACCCGATCTTCCTCTTCTAGCACAGGATTGTGCTCCTCTTCATCGTCATCGTCCATGAGAGCCCCAGGTATGCTCCTGCTGAGATCCTTCTCCTTCACCTGCCGGGCCTTCTTCGCAGGCGGTTTTGTAACTGCGTGCACCTTGCTCGCGCGTGTGCTCCTCGAGGCAGAGGTGCGAGAGCGAGCTGAAGTTCTCTGCGGCTCAGCCTCGTGTTGCTCTCGGTCCTCTTCCACATTATCCTCGTCCTCCGAACCAAATGTGCCTGGCGGGGCTTTCTTCCCAGCCTTCTTGGACGATGTCTTCGACGGGATTTGCGGAGACGCTCGTTTCGCCTTGGCACCAAACACTGAATATTGAAGAACATTGTTGTCGTCATCGTCATCGCCTCGCTCAGTGACGTTGCTCTTCCTGCCACGTCTACTTGGGGGTTTCTCGAAGCTGCTGTCCTCTTTCTCGGTCTCCATATCCACATCGGCCATATGCGTGGTATCGACGCGTTCTGGGCTGCGATTCGTATTGTCGTCCTCGAAAGCTCTCTTCACGCCATTCGTTTTGGTGGGCGGGGGTTGATAGAAGGCATTTTGCTGCCTGGAAGCCGAGACGAAGGTGTGTCCATGGACTTGAGTGGGCGTACCATTTTGAGGAGGCAACTTCAACCCACTTGCTGGAGAGGCAATGGCTGAGGGGGTTCCGAACGACATGTGAGCTCCAACCCCACTTAAAGAGGGTCTTGGCTTCGCCGAGCTTAATACCGAGGCACTAAGAGGAAGGCTCTTTCTTGGTGTGGATTTACTTCCGCTTGCAATGCCGTTGAAGTTGATAGGAAGAATGGGCGCAGGCGCTGGGCTCGCCGTCGATGTCTGCAAAGGATTGCCGAACCGGGGTGTAGACGCGGGCACACGAACGTCTTTCAAGGGCGTGGATTTGTTGATAAGAGTTTCCGGAACGCGAACCTCTTCCCATGATTGAGACAGGGATGCGTCTTGGGTTGATTGACCTGAGGTTCGTCTGACTTCCGGCGAGAAAGGCTTAGGGGCGAGAGGCTCTTGCCTGGCCCTGGTAGAAGTGGGATTGAGGTCCAAATCGACCAAAGCGCGCTCGACTGATGGAAGGGCAGCATAGACGTCTTGGACCATTTTTGATCTGTCGCGCGTGTCTTTGAGATTTCTGGGGTTGGTCGTGGAACTAAATTGACGGTCGAGTTTGATTGCTTCAGCGTAGCGACTGCCTTGAATAAGGCGAACACAGATCAGATCTTGGAGGATCGCCACTGAGGAGAAAGAAAGGCCGGAAGGAGGTTTTTGCACAAAATCATTGAGGATATCTTCTTCGAAGGCCGACAAGGGCAAGGCTAGGAGTTGACTGAGGGCAAGAGATCGTGGTTTGGCTATTAAAACGACATGAACAGAGGAGGATGACGGAAACGGCAACCACAACGTACGCGTAACAGACCACTCAAGCAACTTTTGGAACAATCGCGTGCGCATGCCATCAGTGTCGTCGAAGGTGCGAGAGAATTGCCACGCTTCTAGTATGCTGGAATCTGCCAGAGCCACTGCGTAGCATTCAATGTCGAAAGGTTCCACTAAGAGAGGTTTTGCGGTTTGAATATATCGTCTGACTAAAGAAGACGAGTCTGGGGAAGTAGTAATGGCACGAATAATTTTGGAAGCATAATCTCTGTTGAGTCTAGCGTCCGATAGAATGGCAACTGCGCGCTGGAATGCACAAATAAGGATTCTTGTTGTGCTGTGCAAACCAAAAGGCAACACTCACCGGGACGTTTATGCCCGTGTCGAGATGCCAATACGCGTCTGCCAGTGCAGCAAATTGAGGGGGTATGCACCGTTGCTCCTGGAAGTTTCTTTCCCTGCCATCCTGATACCATTTGAGGAGGAAGTAGACTAAGCAATCCTTCTTCAAGACGTCATAGTGTGAGGACTCGATGGTGTCCAACAGTTCTTGTAGGTTACGCGGATTTACTGGTGGGTAGAGAGAGTATGTTTCGCTAATGCCGCCTGAGTGCAGAAGGATATCGAATATGAGGGTGTCGTCTAGCGCTGCCCGACGAAGGCGAATCTGTTCTGGACGCGGTTCCTGCCACGGGAAGTTGCTCGGCGAGACATCGAAAAAGCTGATGTATGACGAGCTGCACGTTGGTTCCGAGACGTCCTATACGTTTCTATAAGCGATATGCGACGGCATAGGCGTTATATGCGACTTACGACGTCCATGGCGAATGGTGACTTCACAAGTGACAAGACGCAGGTCCACACGAATAAAGGTTCAAATTACGTAAGAAGAAAGCCACAAACGCCCACAAATGCAATCGAAGTCAATTAGACGAAGAGTCAAATTCAAAGCCTGTTCCTACTGCAACAAAGAGTGGCTACGTGGTATGTATGTAACAGAGATGTCAAGGTATAGCGATGTACTAACTGTGCTTACACGACGAAAATTTAACACAACAGGTTGAGCCAGGACAACGACACGATACCCAAATGGACAACAAGTTGTCAACAACCCCAGGTTGTACACCATGATCTGGAAAATAAAAATATTCGATTATACACTGCTGTTGGGCGGCGGCGGTGGCAAAAGGCCTTCTAATCGCAGCCGCCAGGCATCAGCCTGTTCTTGGGCCAGGGCTCGCCATATTGAGACCAGATTGTGAGGTTGTTGTTCGTGTATGCTTCCTTGTACCTGAACGGCGAGCGTTGAGCAAACATTGTCCCAGGACATCAAAGAAAGGAAACTAACGTGTCGATATATTTGGCAGTAGGGAACTCCGGGGGGTCGCAGCCGATGTTAATCTCGCCCTTGCGTTGGTACACTCGGATATAGTCCACCAGCATGATGCCAGGGAACACCAGATTCGCAACGTCGACGTCACCGAAGCCTTCTGACATACCCAGATTTGTGATAATATACTGCCAACGTTGATGAGCCCACAGTTCGACGAAAACGCCATTGCATACCCACCATAGGCTCCTTTGGGATAGGGCGTTTGTCTATCTCGACCAAGGGATCAGCTACCAGTGCCGATGCGTAAACGGTCCAAGCAGCAACTTCGTTGATCCAGGTGATATAAGCATCGTCGAAGCTGCAATATACTCAGACATTGAGTGAACTAGCTGTGCAAAAATAAACGTACCCGGCCTTATACTCAAACCCGAAGAGGGCAAAGCAAGTACCAGGGTATTGGTAACAATCTGGGTTTGTCAAACCAAGACCGCTGGTCGTTTGTTGGTAGCGACCTATCGCCGGCCTCAGTTCCTGCCAACCAGACTGTTTAACAGATGGACGAACCTCCCAGGTAAGTGTTCTTTGTCGTTCTTGCGGGATCATAGATCTTAACAGTGTCGTTATTAAACACGTAGTCGTAGCCAGCCTGTAAATTTGGAATGAAGAGTGTGCGGCGTGAAACCAAACGGCAGACCCTACGTTGAAAGGCGCAAACTGAGCTGAGAGAGAGACATGCCCAGTGCCGTCGGTGACAGTGGCTTCCAACACGTCGATTTCAGGCGCTGCACGACCGACGTACTCGCCGTTCTTGCGAACGGGGCCAGGATGTGACTCGCCAGGGCACGTGCAAGCAGCTATGCAGACGCGATAAGCATCGCGGCATGAGCGACAGAAGGTGAAAACCCACAAAGGCGTTGGCCAGGTAAGTAAGACTAGAAAACGGTGGGTCAAAATGAGCATGATAAAGTATCTTCTAAAAGCCTACATACCAACTCGCCGTTCGCTTGTCCGTCACCATTGACCAGGGCTGCTGCTGGACGCCTCTCTCCAGGGTAGGTCTGATTAGGAAGGGTGCCGACATCACAGGCTTCATAGCTGTAAGGCCACTATGGAGCATATGAGCTTTAGGATGTTGACGATGAACAAAGCCGACGAACCAGGCCCTCAACACTTGCACCGAATCCAGCTCGTCCTGTAGCAGAGAGATATTGATGCAAGGGAAAAAGGAGGGAATAACGAGCACTTACCTAGGTTACCCATGCTCCAGCTTTTAAAGCGAAACAGGTCAACGAGGACATTCGGAGACAAATATAAAACAATCTTACACGGCGGGCCAGAAACCACTATATCATACCGTCAGACCTAGTGTAGCTGAAATTGAGGAATTATTAACTCACCTAACATCGCTCGAGCCGGGCAGCTGAACGTTAGCTGCGAGAAAATGTAAGCCTGATGATAAACTGGTCGCTAATAATAATCGGTGCGCACCAAGAAGCAAACCACCGGTGAAACAGAATTTGTTCCTATGAAGAGGAGAGCAAATCAGGCAGCGGCCACAGAGGGGTGAGCGAGCCATTGTTACCAAGTTTGAATCTATGATACGTCAGCAAAACCTGATCAACGCATGGGTTTAGACGTACCATGCCAGACCGATAGCTCATATTATGGTTTTGCGAGATGTCGTCGATTCGGTCTAGTCTGAGTTGCAGGTAGCCGTCCTTCGTTGACGCTAGGCCGATAGTTGATAAAGGGGTCTTGCAAAGAATGACAGAAAAACATACCTTGACTGGGGTCATACCACTCCAAGTCGTGCTGTCCACAGCTTTGAGAATAAGGTCAGAGAAGGTGCCGAAAAGACTTACAGTACCCCAGTAATGCAGGTCAACGGCTTCCCAAAACGGATCGTCACCAGGATAGAAAGTCCGACCTTCCTGGTTGAACTCGTCGGAGAAAACGAGGACCAGTTCCTCATCATCCATGTAAGACTTGTAAGTATAGGCTGACTTAGGCGTATCCCTATCGATAAGCTCGAAGTTGCCTGGGAGGTCAGGTATCTGTCCTGAAGCGTTGATTCCTCCGAGGTTGAATCCACCTTGGGTCGTCGGTTGCTTTTCCATGAAGTGGGTCATTAGAGGATAGCCTTCAAGTTAAGTGTCAGCAAGGGATGAAGGGTCCTTGGCGATGACGTCGAACATACCAGCACTAGGTGGAGTCAGCTAAGATCAACGTCGACAGGAGAGAAAACGCACAAAAGCATCACTAATGCGACGATTAGGAGTGAAAGACACCCTAGATTCGCCAGACCACGCATGGTAAAGATGTTTCCCCCTCTATCATTGCTTCTATCGCGACGGGGATCGGGGTTATGGAGGAAGTCGTCGGGCTCACTCACGGACATGTGCAACGGCATGCCCCATGACGCCGGAGAAGGAGAGAGCGAGTACTAGAATCATGAAACGCGATAAGATCTCTGTCGAAAGTCGCGGAGGACCCATGAGATAGATACCTTGTCCGACAGAGAGGGCTGTGGAGCGAGGCATCGTTTAGCGAAAAAGTGATGAGAAGAAGACAAGTACTCACAGGATGTCCCGTCGATGCTCGCATGCCCTTGTCGGTGTTGCTAAACGCGCTGGTGGCCACAGAGGGTCGATTGTTGTTTGGTAAAAGGCTTGCGGTTGACGGATTCTGGCTTGGGAAAGGGCCATTTCGTGGTCGATTCATTAGGGCAAATGTAATAGGAGGGGCGGGGGACTAATAAAGATAAGGGGCGCGAGCGCCAGAGTCCTGTAGTGCGGGTAAAACGAGCGAAAAGATGAGAGCTAGGAGAAATGTAACTGGAACGGTGAGGGGAAGAGGTGAAAGCGGGGTTGTCAGCGTCGGATTCACAGCACCGCCCAAATCGCTCGAAACAACAAGAAAATGCCAAGCAATCCACAAAAATAAGGGGAAATGTGGGAGTTCAAGGTGCCATTTTGACATTCCTGGTCCAGAAGTCCCCGTACATGGTTTGAATCATACCGCCGATGTCGTTGTCCAGGAAATTTGCTGATGAATCGGTCGAATTCGGAAGACTTTCGTGTGGTGTTTCTGTCCATCAGCACGGGCCCTGAACGTCTGGAAAATGATGATGTCCAGGATTTGTACCAGCTCCCATCCAACCATATCAGAGCATATCAGCCGCAATCGTTTAGGCTCTGCTTTCTGCTCCTGCTGCGCCTTCAGAGGATTGTGGAGAAAGTGCTCCACGAGCGCTGCGTGGAGGTACCAAGGTCGCCAAGCCCGGCGGAATTAGAATGGTGTGTCAACAAAATGTGACTATGTCCAAGCGGAGGTGGCACGAGTACACAACGCAGTAGCAGTAGGAAGTGGCGAAAGAGAGATGATGGTAGTTGAGAAGCAAGAGCGCCAATTTTGAGACGCTCCACTTACAAACCGCTTAAAATAAGCAACGTCACGATTTGTGGGGGGGCCCCAAACAGAAATCGCGAATGAACTGGCGCTTAACGAGCTCTTGGACTCTTGGTGGGTACGGGAAAAAAACACGCCCTTTGCCCACCGGAGAAACTCTTCTCTTCGGACCTCATGGGATTTAGAAATTAGAATCGTTTGGGAATCGTCCTTCTCGTCATCAAAATACCAGGAATCGAAGAAATTCCAATAGACAGAGCGCTGTTTCGCATACATATCGTTCAAGTCTGGAACAGCTTGTCCTTTATCGGTTGGTCCATTCGTCATAGGTTATTAACCATGAGAACGCTAAGTCCATATGGATGGATAGTGGTAGGTCACTTATGTAAGCTGAACTACACACTGGCCTTCATCAAACCATAATTCGTCTACTTTGCACGAGTCTCCCAACTAACGAAACCCGGCTGGGTTTCCGGCCCTTCCACGGGCGCGAGTTTAATCTGCACATGCTCGCTGCTTTCCGCAGTATCTTCATGATAGGGCGGGAACTGCATCTTGATACCTCCAGCAGCAGACGCGCTGATAATATGCAGAATGTCACCAGGGTCGAAATAATGGCTCGCTTCCGCCTCCTGATTTCTTCCTTTGCTGACAAGTGTGACGACGACGATGAGGATCGAGACAATGGATACGAACGTAGGAGCGATGAGGATGCTTCCAGCCGTCCCTCCGACCTGGTGCCAGCCGATGGTCGTTGCACGATGTGTGCCGTTGATGTTCAGCCGCATGCTTTCTGGGATCGTGCTGTTTCCTCCCGGGTAAAGACCATTTCCGTTTTGCGTGAACACCATTCGGAGCATCTGGAAGAAAGAAATTGCTCGGCCAAACTTTGAAAAAGCCTTTTCTTCAGCTTACCGTCACGCTGAGCTCCAGAACGCCGCGGGTGTATTCTGCCTATCAGCGAGTCGTCAGTGCAGGGCTAAAGGGACGATGGCTTGCGGCAATATACTCACCAGAATCTGCGAGAGTGCGTTGGGATCATTCTGGACACTCGAAAGGAATGTAAGTACGGTATCCCCCATCGAATTCCCTGTCGTGCTTTGTCCAACATGCAGACCACGCAAAAACACCGACAGCGCAAAGTTTCCAATCCATGGCGCCTCGGCATAGGACCAAGGTATCGATCCGTTGACGAAACTAGGGAACGACGAATTGAAGACGAAGGTATTGTCGTCGTAATCGACGTTGACCAGATCGAGCAGTGGCCAAATGCTGCACACCGTCGTCTTGATTGGGCTGTATATCCCTGAGCCTACGAGAATAAGGTCCCAGCGTCTGCCTCCATTGGTCTGGATTATTGGACAGGAGATTCCGAACAGCGCGTCGACATTCGCAGACGTCAGGATAGGTTCTGAGAACATAGGACTTCTCGCGGCGGGGCAGGTGACCTCCAGTTGGGCCAGCGTCACAGGCGAATCGAAGAGGCGGTCGAGTTGGGACCTCAATCTAACGCTCGGGCTTGTGTTTGCATCCAAATCCCTCTGCTGGCAGTTGACTTGGGCAGTGAAGCCCTGTTGGGTCATCGAAAATCGAACGGGAAAGGAGCGTGGCGTCTCTTCGTTTCGGTCTATCTTGACGTTAACAGGGATTGTCTCGCCCCGGACGGAAAGAATGCTGCTTTCGACCTCTTCGAGCGCGACCGGCATTATGCCCACTAAGAATAGAACGCTTAGGCGCTCATCACACAGAGGAATCAAGACGAACATGTAGAGTTGGTCCAGGAGAAATGGTTGAAATTCAGGATACTGGGCAGGTTGAAGTGGGTGCTGACTGCTGTAGCACCGCTGGCTTCGGTTATGGGTATAACGCGGGAAAACATATCTGGAAAGATGTCAGAGGGGTCTTGGGATGAGTTATTTCCGATTTTACCAGTATTGATAGTGTCTTTGTTGTCCTCCATAAGTTGTTTGAATCCAACGCTTTTCATGTCCAGTTCGAACCCGGTCATGGGCGAAGTGATTTCGATCTGCTTCGGTAGCAGAAGAGTCGTCCATCTGATAACAATCGAGTTTGCCACAGTAAGTGAAGAATATATCAAGACAACAACAACGTACCCGGCAGTCTGTGAATTAACGGCCAAGGCAAGCAGCAAAGAAGCAATAGTCCAAGTGGGCCGTATGAAATTCTTCAGAGGAGTTGGTTCCGCCAGACTAGTCGCCGATGCGATGGTATATAGAGAGACGCCTCCTCCCAAAAATCTGGCAAGAGAGTAGTGGATACTCTTCGTGTATAACCTTTCACAATAGGTATGAACAGTTGTCCGCGTGTAGAACAAATATCACTTACGCAGTGGAGATCAATGAAATGAACGATGCGACGAGGGTGACCACCATCGTCACAGATTGGATGTGATCCTCGACCCGGAGGGCGATTCTTGGAGTTAAGGCTACAGGCCTGCTGATCGTGATCGAGAAAAATGTCCAGGAGCAGATGAGCAAAAGCGTGTGCACAACCAGAACGGTGATCGGGATCAAGTAGTATGGGCTCAGCCACCTGTCCAACATCGTCTGTTAGCATAGACTTTCTGCCCTCCGTTAAAATTTAAGCACTTGAGCCTACTAGGGGTCTCGTTTCTTGAGGGCGCTGGGCTGAATGACGGCTTCATGCCGTCGGCTGTCTTCGCCGACGAAGGCATTCCCAACAGCGCATAGGACTCTGAGGAGTAATAGTACCCTGACTCATGAAGAGTCTTCGAGGAGCTTGATACAGAAGAGTGCATGGAATGACGGGGTCGATATGCGGCGTACGGGTCTTCCATAGCTATTGAGAGGAAACTTCCTGCAGAAATATTGTGGTAGTGGTGGGCGGTCGATCGAAGGGGGGTGAGGATTCGATGGATTTTATATTGCCCTGACATGAGGATAATCCTGGATTTTCTCTCAACGCGCCATGAGGCAGTTCCCTGAAGTGGGTCGCGAGCGGTGACAGATATTGGTTCTGTCCCGATGTGCTCGATGCCCGGATAAAGCGTCCTTCGGCTTCATGGATAGCACCGAGTAGACACTGAAAGCATTGCTACTGCGTGCGCTCCCGAATCTCGAGACCCATAAGCCGCTTGCGGCATTCGGAGACCTTTGAGGGCAGGCGGATCGAACGAAAGCGTGCCGCTGGTTTTGAAAGAGCACCATAGTTCTTCCCTTCATGGATGCTTTGTGGATGCTTGTGGATGTGCGGACGATGCAAGACGCTGGAGTCCGACCTGTGCCGGTCCAATCGATATGGAAGGTGGATAGGATGGGCGCTCACTATTGACAGGGTTCGCGCAAGGCTGGATAACACCCACTCCTCGCCGTTTACTGCATTCATCTGGAGGGCATTTGAGATATATGAGGCTTCTTGAAACAAATGTGTGGGAGGGGTGGGGGCGTAGCCGACCACGGAGAACTGCAGTCACGACCCGGACAGTTGACTGGGGAGGTTGTCCCAGATGTACGGTATGGAGTCTTGACTCTGTCATTATTCCAGATCATCGGCATCCTCATCACGTGTATCGTCGCGCCCTTGATATAGGCTCGCTCCCCTCTTCTTCTGTCCTCAGTCGTTTCTCATTTTCATTCCCCGACGTGATGGACGTACGTAACCTGGCCATTACATTCCACTGGTTGTACTTACTCGTGTCCTAGACGCCGCATCGTGTTCCTAGTAAATGAGAGTCGTTTTCTCATTCCTATCCCCGACGCTGAGAGACCACGCCGCATCGGTCTGACTTACAGTTATGGCACCCGCGCTTCGCAATCGATGCTAAATTCTTTTAACTCGCCCGGCGGCCTCGCGTGTGGACAAATTTCGACTCGGCGGCACTTGGAGGCCGTTTTGTTTTGTCTCACCGACGCTTGGAGCGTCCTTGTCAACGCTGCTGTGCTTGGAGCAAGCAGCGACCCAGCCAGGTGCGCCCTCATAGCTTGACTACTACGGCGGGCAACTTTCTTCGGCGCTTGGAAGCGCATACAGCCACTCTCGCACGCAACATCCGCATTCGTTCACCCGCGCAATACCAGCTCCCTCACAGATGGCAACTCCGGAAGGGACACAGACATGGATTTCCGGCTGATTACGGTTCGAACGACGAACAGGGACAACCAGAGGGCCCTCAGACCGGAACCCGAACACCCTCAGATGTCCACTTTAGGTTCGAACAACCCTTTATCCCTTTTACTCTTCGCACCACTCCAGTTCCTCTCATCCTGGCCGCCGTGCTACCCCTGCTTCACCTCTCTCCTCTACTTGGAAATCTTAGACCTTCCCTGTTCCTTTTTCCATATTCGCAGCCACGCTACGCATATTCCGCAGCCGAATCCCTTTTTATTACGGTTATACTCCTTCTTCTCCGCCCTACCCCCCTTCTTACCTACTGTATCCTTCTTTCTACCCGGCTCCGCCGGTCCTTACCAATACGCTTACTACCCTGGTTACCCACCTGGTTCTGTTCACCCTCTTATCCCTCCCTTCCACAACAGCCATCTCTGCTGCCTCCGGTCGGAGACGTCCCCAGACTCCTTCGCATCGCAGACGCCCCTCGTTCCCTCCTTCCCCTTCCCCTACTCGCGGCGTGCTCGTACCTGTCATTTTACACCATCTTTTCGCCTCCTCGCCCCTGCGTGTCTCCAACATCTCTCTTCGGTTACGCCTCGTTCCTTCGTCGTTCTTACAATTCTCGTCTCGATCTCCTCACTTCAAGCACCGTCGCGAACCCCTCCCCCGTACCTAGACCGCGGCTCTCCTACGCCACCCTTCGCCGCTATGCATCCAAGTACAGTACCGTTCCTTCTTCTGTTTCTACTCTTCATACCTCACTTTTCTTTGCTAATCTTTCTACTCTCGTCTTTTGGACTCTGAGAAGGAGTTTCCCGTTCTGGGTCTGAAGATGTCCGCCACTCCTGGCTGCTCAGGACCTCTCTCGCCACCCTAATCGACCCCTCCTGAGGATTTGACCACGATCGCATTAGCCCGCCGCCCGAGGTTACCGCCCCTTTCTTCCCCGCCGTCCACCTCGCCACGCTGATGTAATCCGCCTACGAGCTGTGGTGGAAGGGAGATTCCGGGCCCCCAACACATCCTCACAGCGCGACCTCTCCTCGCCGCGCACCTGTTCCTGTCCATCGGATGGCAAATCCCACCAGGCGTACTGCCGTGCCTATAACGAATACCCTCGTTGAAGCATTTGCCCGAGAAAGACGGGCTCCTCAACAGCATGCTCTGTGATCTCTCCTCAAAACAGCCTGCCAACCTGGCCGTGTTAAGGATGACGGTAGACGATGGCGCAGGGCTGTGTCAGCAACTCCGTGCCTCCTCTTACTCGGATTCCGCTGCTCTCCGTGTAGGCGCGTCGTGTCTTGTACGCTGGCTCCTCTGCATACTGGCTTCACCAGCCTCCGGAGTGGCTCGACTGCGATGGTACGCTCGCGAGAAGGGCACGACCCGGCTCTCTCCTGCACCTGCTCGAGCCAGGCCCTCGCAGAGACCTCTGGTCAGCCAGTGTAAAGCTAGAATTCTAGTAAGATACCAGGCAGTTCTCCGAACTGATGAACGGTGAAGCCCTGGAGGCAATGATGCTATCCTTCCGCTTTGGGACCGCTCTCCTAATAAGAGGGAGGGTTGCCAGGGTGCCGGCATCTGCCAAGGGTGATAGAGGAGGGTAAATGAGAATTAGTAAGCATCCATTCCGGGTGGCATGATGGGGTGGGAGGTGGCTGCAGGGGCGGGGATGGGCCCGGAAAGGTCAGGCAGGGATGGTAGGATAAGGGGCTATTAACAGATGAGGAGGATGGGCTGGGTGGGTTGCGGGTCGCGGGTGGCCTAAAAATGGTGGGGCGGGTGCAGATATGAATGATATTATATGCACCATGCGATCCATGGGAGTGCTTGGTCATGGGGGCTGATTTGCCGTAATAAATAGGTCTAAAACTCGATATATAGTGCCAGATCTTGTTTGCGAGTGAATACAAATGACAATGAGCGAATGGATCATAAGTTGAAATATAGCTTCTAATATTCGGGTGATATGATCTTTGGTCAATTGATGGTAGATCGATCGTGAAGATGGTAGAGGGTGCTTTCATGCATATATAATGTATTCTGAATGTTATTTAGTTAGCGTTTAAGTTGTGTGGGATGGATTGGTATGAGTGAGATTTGGGTGTGTCTGTGCATTTTTGGTATATCAGTTTGATTTGAGTATAGCTGTGGGTGTTGGTGGTTATGTTTTACTGGTGGTATGTTCGTGTTTCTGGTGTCAGTCTTTTTTGTTGCTTGTCGTTTGTTTGTTGTTTGGTTGTTTGTACTGTTTTGTTTTTTTGTTTTGTTTGTTTTTTGGTTGTTTGGGTTTGTGCTTCTCTTTTTTTTTTATTGTTTGGGTTTTTTTTTTTTTGTTTTTTTATTATTATGGGTATTCGCCGCACTGTCGCATGGAATCTAGCGTCTACTGCTGGTGTTGTATGTCGTGTCGTTTGCCTTATGTAGTTATGTCAGTGCTGTTTGTCTCCATAATTATCGATTCTCTCTCTGATCTTCTATTCTTGTGTATTGTCTCTCTTCCTGCTCTCGTCTTATTTTATTTCGCTTAGCTTTGGCTGAGCGAAAGTCGGAGCGACGAATGATACCTTCCTCGTAGAGCCCTCATACGTGTGGGCTGAAACGGGGTGGAGAACTCGTTGAGATCATGCAAGATGCGTAGTTTTGTCTTTCGTTATATCGGTTCTATGAGTCACCCACTTGCATGCTCCTGGCAGTTTAGGGCTAATTAACTCAGCCAATGAGAATAGATGCGAATCAATGCACTCCTGAGAGTGATGGAGGTTCACAGTGATGAGGTGACAGGAGCGGTGTCTGGTGTATGTAGATATTGGAGAGGGTGTGTATACGCTAGCACGCAGGAGACGCCGACTGACAGTAGGTCCCTATGTAAACGTCGCTCTGACAGCGGCTAATTTAGTTGGTACAATGCGATGGTGGTGCTTGTACTGTTTAGTGTATATTGTATGACAATTTTGTTTGATCGATTATTATTATCGGCTCTTGAGAGTTGGGTTAGTTTGACCAGTTTTTATCAGGGAGTAGAATATTTCCATTGGCCTGCAGGATGGGTGAAGTTGGCAGTTCCAGTAATGATCTCTATGAGTATAAGACACATGATGAATATGAGGAGGAACAAATCGAGTACGTTGCGAGGAATAGGGAATGATTGCTGTTAAGTTACGTTATGAAGAGGAGAAGGAGGAGGTAATTGCGCCCCACATCGTTGAGGAGGTACCTATGTTAGAATACTCTACCAGAGATTCTGCAGTATCGCACTGTAGTCAATGGGCGGTTCCGTCTGGGATGTTTTTTAGAGT
>MPNV01003533.1:0-11850 GCA_013376435.1 Cyclocybe cylindracea | reverse complement strand
TCATTAATTTAGGACAGGCAATGATGTTCTCTTCCTCTGCAATCATTCTTGTATCATGCGATATCAACTGATAAAGGGACTTAGACAAAAATTTGACTTTGAAGCAAAAACATCTGCTGTGCGGTTGGGACTTAAGTCATCTGCTGCCCAAATTTGGCTTGTGCCTTGAAGAAGCGATATTGACTTTGTGCCAGCTGCTAAGGGGTCACATCTGATTTAGATAATGTTTGAATTGAGGCCAGAATATGATCAGTAACATGGAAAAATAATGGTGTGGGAAAGGTAGGATGGATCAGCACGATTACATTAAATATTAATAAACGTTATTAGTATATTAAGAAGATAGCAAAATTCATTTATACATAGGCCAAGAAATGATTTCATCTGCAACACAATTAATGATTTTAATGATTTCACAACAACCCAATAAATTACTTGTAATGATTTTCACCTGGGAAAGAAATGATTTTGCTCAACAATATTTCTTTTGCCCTGGATAATTATTTCATAAGGGCAGAGTTATGATCACAATGATTTGCTATATAACGCAAAGATTTGCACGCAACAAAAATCTCGCTGCCAAGTGATTCGTGCTATAATTTACCAATTATTGCAAATCCATTGAACTCATTGGATATACACCGCAACCGTTACGTTAGTTTACGGCAGTGTTATATGATTCCAGGTGCTTCCATACTAGTAGCAGCCCTGCACATGCTCTCCACACCTTCCTCACTTTGTAACGATCCCCTACATTGGAAAAGAGCATCCTAGCCCCCACTCTGCACTTCCATTATCTCGGTTTGGGCAGTGGGAAGCTCCCCGCAGGTGTTGCCCTCCCAGAGTCATCGTCCACAAGGACTGGCCTTCTCTCACATCTTCTCCTTACTGGAGGGCTTCATGAAGAAATTTCAATGAGCACCACCTCAAGCGGCATACAACGAAGGAACGTCATATGCGAAACTGTACTCACTCGATTCTGGTAAATGTCTTTGCGGAGGTAGGACGAAGCGTATAGAGCCCAGACTCCTGCATTTGACAACCCACCTTGGCACAATTCTGTGCATGGTCTGATTTTTACCCTAGTAAAGTATTTAAATTGTATAAACTTGTTTGTCCGGGGGTGACATCCCATCATGGCGTCTGGCATGGAGGGGTCTCCAGACTTGCTCAGATGCACGATGCACAGGCTGTTAGTCATCTGTCTTTACCTATTGCATTTTGGAGTTAAGGCATGCCCATTTTGTTAGTTCTTCTAGTGGGCATCTGATGACTGATGTCAGGGAAGGAAGTTTGTGAAGGTTTGGTGCTGTGTTGGAACGGATGAAGGTGTTGAATGACCTACGGATGGTACATGTATGGGCGAACAGGGATGTTCTAGCGGCTAGTGTTCGGGATAGGTGGAGTAGGCGTCGGATGAAGGCTCTTGCCGTCCGACCCCATGAGGCATAAGCTGGTTGTGAGCCTCCGGCGTTCTTGGAACTGTGTGTGGAGTTCATGGGTGGCTCTTGTGACTGTTTCCTGCTTGCTGTGCAAGACATTTCAGGCAGCCTGTGGAGAGCTGGAGCTCGGAGGATGGAGGCTCTCGCACGAGATGACGGACTTCAGTCTTTCTTACCTCTGGAGGTCGTGTTGGGGGTTCTGCGCGAGAGCCAGTAGCTCGTGTGTTGATCCCACTATAAGCTGAATTTGGCTTCGTATGTGCCCTCATCAAGGCCATTGGCTATCGCGCACATGAAGGCCCTCATACTCTCTGGTCTTCCTTCGGATAGAGTCTCGCTCTCTCATTATCCAGACGATTCAGACATCTAATAGCTCAAATCCACCCTTAGCTCACACTGATCAATATCTGTGGAATGTGTAGCCAATTTGGTATCTTTGGGTAGGTATATTCGTTCTATTGGATAGTCGTAAAATGTTTTTGTATCGGCGTCGATTCTTGCTGAGAGACCTAGATTGCTTCACTGAATATGATCACTAGGGAGCTCTGTTGAGATAGAGTTAGAAGGAGGTCGTTCACTTGTAAATGTGGTTGATTTTCTGTGGGGTAAGGTAATTCGTAATCTACTCATTAATGAGAGTCATCAGGCCTTTGCCGATCGATGATAAAAGCGCATTGAGGAGTGCCAGACAATATGGGGGATTGAGTATGCATGTCTGTAGCGGTGCTTGGATGGTAAGGCCAGGGGAGGTCTGCGAGCATCACGTAGCCAGTTTCCGCGGGCGAGGGCTCTGCCTGAGGTGCACTGCAGGGCCCTTAGAATCAAGACAAGGCAGTACCACCCATATCATTCTACGTAGATGGCATCAGGAACACCCATGCCTCGATCGAGTGAGTCATACCGGATCTTCGTGGATCTTCAGTTGTGGATAATTTCCATATTGTCGTGATCCTCCAAGACAACTCCGTTCTTATCTGGATGCGCGTCTCCCCTCCGTGGGCCATCTCTCCATCGCATCCGTGGTAGGTCTCGTCCCGACACCTGGAAGTTACGGTAAACACAGGTAGGAAACAGCAATGGAACGCATCATTTTTAAGACAATCACGAAAGCCAGCCACCGATTACACATGATGCCTGCTCTATTTGACTAACTATAGATGTGCAGTATATTACGTATATCTGTGGTCCCTGGGGGTGAATATATCACGTTCCATTCTCCTCTTCTCTATCTCCTGTAAAACTGGTCAATAACCCAACTTCAAGGCCATATAAAATTATGATAAAATCTGTTAAATTTGTGAATAAATATGTACTATCCATGTACTAACTTTCAGACCATCAGAGCTGCATTTAGTGGGGCATCTGCAGTGGGCCTCCTGGTGTACCTATACACTGCCTCAGATCCACTACACCCAGACACCTCCTGTCACTATACATGGTGCCATCAATCTCAGGAATGCATTTCATCATTTTTGGCCAAGTTAAATGGCTCTAAACATGCCTGGGGATGCATGGGTGCACCATGCATTATAGTAGCCAAAATTGCTTTTGTCATATCTCAACAAGTTTCCACCTGTTTCACTTGATAAGGGTGTCTAAAGGAAGGTATCAATGTACCCGACATTTTGCTCAGCCAAAGCTAAGCGAAATAATGTGAGGGGAAGCCAGAAATCTGCATGGATGTGCAGGATTTGCCTATTTTGGAAAAGCTGCCTAATTAGGAAGAATGGATCAAAACCTGCTGCACCTGCTATTCCCTGCAGTGTGGTGCATCCCATAATTCATAATAAATACTCAAAATATTTGTGGAGCACCCTCTACCATAGATACATATGTCCCCAAAGTTTCACACCAAAATATTAAGTATTCAATTTGATATTGTTTTGTTTTGTATTAAAATTGCAAAAGACTCTGGATTTTTGAGTTTTTTGCCTTTTACAGCCCTGCTGCCCCATCCTGCACCCCATGGATGCCATGATAATTATTAGCATTCATATCTGCACCCACCCAACCCATTTCTAGGCCCCCACTGCACCCACAATCCACCCCGCCATCCCTTCTCATTGTAATAGCCCCTATCTACCATCCCTGCCTGATTTCCAGCCCCATCCCGCCTCCTCCAGCACCCACCCACCCCAGAAATGGATGCTTACTAATTTATTTACCCCCTCCTCATCACCCTTGCAGATGCCAGGCACCTGGCAACCCCTCCCTCTTATTAGGAGAGCATTCCCAAAGCAGAAGGTAGCATATTGCCCTCCAGGGCTTACTTTCATAGTTAGGAAACTGCCTTGTATTCTATAGAATTCTAGCTTACATGGCTGGATGTATGCACCTCAAATAGAGCCCAGCAACACAGAAACAGGCACTAACTCTTGATGACATTGGGAAAGTAATCACTCATTATCACAATTTGACTGCCCACAATGATCTGCTGTTTGTATCCATGCTCATGACTGGGTTCTTTGCCCTCATGCAGCTTGGTGAATTGTCTTTTCCTGATGACACCTCCCTCTGTGATTGGTGCAAAGTCACCAAAAGGTCATCTGTTCAAGTTAACGATGACCATTATACCTTTTTCCTGCCAGCCCACCAAGCTGACAAGTTCTTTGAAGGCAATTGCATCATTGTTCAGGGACAACAAATTTGCCACAACCCACTGTTACATTTTTGCCAATATCTCTCCTCTCGAGACTGGTGTTTCCCATTGGCATCCCCACTATGGATCACATCATCTGGCCAGATGCCAACATGCTCCTTCTTCATTAGGCACCTTTGCATCTTCTTTGAGAATGACATTGCAGGACAGTCTATGTGAGCAGGAGGTGCTACCTCTCTGGCAGAAAATGGGACACCTCCATCTGTCATCCAGGCGATTGGCCATTAGGCCAGTGACACTTTCCAAATATATGTTTGCAAAAACCCAGTCCTCATACAGGCACTGCTTTTCAGTCGAGACAGGGCCAACAACCCACCTTGATCTACCTTTTGATTAATCGCTCCTCACATTGCAACCTCGCTGCTCATCTTCTTTGTTCTTTCTCCCTTTTTTTTTTTTAAAAAAAAAGGTTTCTCTTTTGTTAGCCTATACCTCAATAATCAAAGAAGAAATATATTTGTAGGCATTTGGCTGGCTATCAGCTGCCAAATGCTCTTTCCTGCTACTCAAACTGCAGCATGTGTTACACCATGCCTAGCAATCATTGGATTGCTGGTCCCCAGGACAACATTAGACAAAAGGGGTTTTCCTGATGTACAACCATAATAGAGGGCTTTTAGATGTATCCACTATGTAAAAAATAACCTTCAGCATCCTCCAGGGTTATGATATCCAGTGCAACCTTGATGTCATACAAGTGCCCATCACCAGGAGTGAATAGGTTACACTGTACTGATCTGTATGGTGGCAACCACTCAATGAGCACTACACCTTGCATTGGGTTTGCATTAGCAACTGGAAGCCTGGTCTGGTCAAAATTACTATATTTGGATGCATTTTGGTGCCCCATAGGGCAAAATTCACAGTTTTTAGGGCTCAGCAAGGCAAATTTTGCATTACAGAGGTCAAATAGTGTCACATCCTATTCCTGGACCCATTGTCCATTGTCCCATTGTTCATTGTCCTGGTCCTTCAATAGGTATCCTCTTCATTGTTTCACACTCTATTGTTCTATTGTTCTATTGTTCATTGTCTTGCTGGCATTCATTACATAACCTAGATCTTCTCCATTGTCCTCAGTAGTATAAGTACCTAGGTAGTGTACTGGATTCCCCTGCTTGAATCTCGACCTTGACACCCCCTTGCTCGGTGTTCATCCTCTGTCTCCTGGGCCTTGGCCAGGATGACTGTTCTTGTCTCTCCCCTGTCAAGACCAAGGCACTTTCCAGTAAATTGGGGACAACCAGATGATGTGTAGGGGCACAGCACAAGAGCATGCTGAGGCCAAGTCCCCCCTCCTGTTCAGGTCATTACAAATAGGCAACAAAAAAGTGACACATTATGCATTATGGTTGCTGCCATACAGATTGGTACAGTAGTTTCAGTGTACCCATGCCTTGATCTTTGAGATTGCCTCCTCAATAGGATTGAGGTCTGGGGAATATGGTGGAAGGAAAATTATGTGAACACCTAAAAGCCTGTTAGCATGTCTAAAACACCAGGATGAACTTAGGACTTGACCAAATCTATTAGGAAGATCAAGGATGCCAGCACCATGATGAATCCAAGCATTATCCATCACAAGAATGCTGAGCTTCCCCAGGTATGGAGTCATTAATGGCATCTACAAGGGCCATCAGCATTCTAGCTATTCATAAGAAGAAAACACTGAACGCACCATGCTATGCTTGAGAAAATGAAGATATTTCTCATGTGTCATAGACCCTTCAACCACTGTGCTTGCAACAATTCCATCAATGGTCAGGAGTCCCTCACCAGAAACTCTCTGTCCACAGACAAAGATGCCCTGCATCACTGCACATTTTCCTTTCTTAGAATGCCCAGACCAATGGCAAGGAGTTCTCTTGTCCTTTGAGAACTCATCCAGAAAACCAAGCTCCTCTGCAGAATACTGAGAGATAGTCCTGATGTAGTCAGCACAATGATCCTTGTTGCATTCTTTTGCAATACAGCAAATTTTCTTTAGAGATATCCCCATGTGTTCCAGCTCCCAATGGATTGTTGTCCAGTGAACTGAGATGAAGCAGTTTGTCTCCAGCAGATCAAGTAACTTGTTGAGGAACCAGTCAGGGCAGTGGTGAATCAGTGAGAAGAGATAGGAAAGATCATCAAAATGGAGTTTACAAGGTCGTCCTCTCTGGTAAGAGGGTTGTTTTTTGACACAGCCAGTGTTCCGATACATATCAAGCACCCAATAGAAAGTCCTTTTGCTAAGGCCAACACAGGACAGGATATCTTCAAGCAACAGGACATCCAGTTCATAGAGTTTGATAGCTGTGAGCTTCACATCAGCACTGATTTTATGAAAGACCATGGTGACTTGGAGATAGAGGGTGGACACAAAGTGTGAGCAGACAAGCATGGGTGAACACAGAAAAATTCTAAGTCTAGAGTTGTGCCCTCATTTTTGTGAAGTCCCTCAATGATGTAATATGTTCACATGGAGCCTCAACTGTCATCATTTTTGCAAACCGCTGTAATGTCTCCCATATTGGTGCAATTGCTTCCCCCACAGCATCCCACACAATGTCAGCCAGAGCTGCTGTGAAAGCAGGGGTGAGTAGGGCAGTAGTTATTTGATTTGGAACATCCTCATCTATTCTCTGGTTGATCTTTTCAGAGGAAATGGAGGCAGAGCATCTACACCATCCACTGTGCCAGTGAGCTGTAAGTGGAACATGCATGAGAGCTAGAGCAAGTGGACATATATGAAACCTTGGTAAAATAATGTACAGCCTCAGCAACATTGTCAATGTTTGTGTGATCACTGAGATTCACAGTGGTGGGCAGGCTTTGGGGTGCACCTGGAACAGCAATGTGGTTGCAACAGCTGAGTGTCATTGTGGTTGCGGTTATGGTCTGCATTGGGGTTTGTTGACAGTGGAGGTGATGTGGCACGCGGGTTGGAGCGTGAAACGCGTGTAGGGAGGGGGGGCCTGGTCAGCAGCGGTTATGATGAGGATGGGCAGAAGCTTACCTGGGTGTCCTGTTGTCAATGGTAGTGGAAACAGCAATGGGAACGCAATCATTAGATTAAGATTCAATCACGGAAAGCAGCCACCGAGTTACAATGATGCCCGTCTAATTTGACTAACATATAGGATGTGCAGTATATACATATATTTGTCTGTCTGTTACAGTTGGCGTTGAATACGTTCTATATACGAGCTATTGGAAGCGCCTTTACGTCACTAAACGTTCACCCCAAGTTCGAACACCAGGTCTGTCGTGTCATAAAGCCGGCCTCGGCTCCGCGTGTCCATTAGCAGGTCTTCCTGCAGAGACAGCAGTCGAACCAGCAGGGGCGGCAGGCATAGAAGGGAGCGGGGAGACGACCGCGACAATCACCGAGATATCATCGTGCTTGCCACCGCGGAACGATCGGCCTGCGAGCCGCGCACGACGAGCGAACGGAATATCGGTGCGGTCCGTCGGGTCTTCGTTTGCGCACGATCGCGACGTCGATCTCGATGAAGACGAGGCCACAGATGCGGATGATGAGTCGTCGTCCGAGGTAACGAGCGAGACGGAGGGCTTGGCGTCCGACGAGGGTTTGGGCTCTTCTGGGATGACGCTAAATTTGAGCGACGACGAGGGAGAAGAGGAGAGCGAGGAACGTCGTCGTGGAGGGGGTCGCATCTCGGAGATACGCTTTGCGCGCGAGCAGAGCGCTTCGGAGAGCATGCCTGCGAAGGCCTTGCGTCGGAGGATATGTGCATCGTGCGATAGCTTCTCTGAAGGCCCCGTGTTGAGGGAGGCGAACGCATCCTCCAGCGAACCGGAGGAGGAAGACAACGACGATCCAGAGGAACCGAATCCCCACCCGTCCTGCTTCCTGAACTTGAGCACTTCATCAAGCACGTCCTCGTCCCAGAGGTTGTCGCTCAGCCCATCCGACGCGAGGATAAGGATGTCATCTGCGCATACAGGAAGCGTGAATGTATGCGGCATTACTGGGAGCTGCAGTGGCTCTGCAGGATCGGTGGGCGGTGTCGAGGGCGGGCCGAGCTGGAGTGGGTGGTTGTACTAGAAAGAAAATAGGGATAAGCCCGATAAGGGTTTCGCGTCAGTAAAAGCATGGAAAGGAGGGCGAGAGAGACGATGAGGAGGAAAGACTCACGCCCCACCACATCTCGTCGCTGCGCCAGACAATGCGGTCGCCGCGGACGAGCATGCCCATGCAGTCTCCCAGGTGGGCGATGCGGATCACCGCGTCGTACGAATTCGGGTCCGCCTCCGCGTCAGGTGCACACGCTGCGTCACTGTTGCGGGATATCGATGGTGCAGGTTCGCTATCAGGTGTAATGGCCGAGGAATTGGAGGCTTGAGGCTGGGATAGGGTGGCGCTTGGCTGTGGGGTTGGCTGGGCTTGGATAGGAGAGACAAGGATTGAACCGGCGGCGTAGTTCTTATGCGGGGGTTCGGGTGATAGTGGAAGCGGGTGGGGATGGAGTGTCGGTGGTGGTGGATGGTCGAGCACGGCGAGAAGAGCTGTGGAAGAGCCGGTGGTGAGAGGAACAGGTGCTGGCGCGGAAGGTGCGAGGTGGGCCTTGACGGTGCTGTCGTACGCTCGTTCCAAGATTTGTAGAACGTCGATGCCTTCAGAAAGTTCTTCTAGGGAGGAATGTAGAGAATCCTCAAGCTCCGAGAAGGAGTACACATCGTAAGAGGGTGGTGGTGCAGGCCGGGGCTTGAGGTGATGCTGAAATGAAAACTGGGTGGTTGGGGGTCTGGACCGGGGAGATGCGGGGTCAGGGGCAGATGTGAAAATTGCGGGGTCGGAGGTGGATAGCGCTTCGATTTCCGCAGAACAAAAGTGCATGAGGCGGCGGGAGAAGAGGGCTGAGGGTGTCGGGTGGTGAGATGAGTGCGGATGTGTGCGAGCCCAGCCACCGACGCCATCTGCGATGCCCATGGCGTTGTCTCGCACGAAATACGCATCTTCGCCGACCTGAACAGAGAGGGAGGTATGCGGATAGGTGCTGCTCGATGGTGTGTGCGACCGCGTGTGGAAGGAGCGGGCATGGGGATGGTTGGAGCGGTGCTTGGGGATGCCGTAGGCCCCGACGTCGAGCTGGTACTGCAGTCGTTGTCGTTTCGCGGCACGGGGCGCTTCTGTTACGTGCGCGGACAGCGAGCTGGTGGCTTGCGGTGGCACGGGGTTGAATGTTGGGGTGAGGGGCGGGGTGCATGGGAGGAGGGTGGGGTGCAGCCCCGAGTTGGGCTGCGTGAGTGCGAGCTGTGAATGCTGCGATTGCTTCGGCGCCTCGCTGGGGATGCGCGGCGGGGCGGAGAGCACGGGCCGCGACGACGACGACGGTGTTGATACAGCGAGCGAGGAGATGGAACTCGAGCGGACACGGGGGAGGGCGCCATACAGTTGGAGGCGCTTCATGGTTGCAAGAGGCAAGGCGCGCCGGGCCAATCCGGGGTCAGAAATAAATAATGACGATTAGATCAGATTAGATCGTGACTCGTTCGGCCAACGCCGACCCCTCTATGCTGTCCTCGTATCGATGTCTCTTCGTAACTTTTCCCAGAACCCATCGCAGGCTCTTCGCAGCCATGGCAGACGCGCCTCCCATCGATATCAACAACATTAGAGACCCTAACTCGAAGAGCGCAGGTACGGTGTTCAGCCGTACCTTAAATGCCCTCGCTCACCTCCTCTAGCCAAGAAGGAAGCAAAGCGCCTCGAGAAAGAGGCCAAACTCGCGGCCAAGACTGCCAAAAATACAGCAGGCCCCGCCGCCGATAAGAAGCCCAAGGCAGAGAAAAAGGAAAAGGAAAAAAATGTCGAGGAAACGTTTGTCAACACAACGCCAAAGGGCGACAAAAAGGGTGCGTCGCTATGCTCGTAATTTAGAATCTGACTCACCCCCAGATAGATCTTTCCCAGCCCATGGCAGCGGGCTACAACCCCATTGCCGTCGAGTCCGCCTGGTACGACTGGTGGTCTTCCCAAGGCTTCTTCAAGCCCGAGTACGTCCTGCCTGGACAAAAGGCAGAAGGCCGCGAAACGTTCGTCATCCCCTCCCCACCCCCCAACGTCACCGGAAGCCTGCACATCGGCCACGCGTTGACCGTCGCCATCCAGGACGGTCTCATCCGATGGTGCGTCGCGCTTGGTTCCGTATGTCCTGTCATTGACGTGGTGCAGGAATCGCATGCGTGGCAAGCGCACACTCTTCGCACCCGGATTCGACCACGCTGGCATCTCGACTCAGAGCGTCGTCGAGAAGCGTCTTCTCAAGCTGGAAGGAAAGTCGCGTCACGACCTCGGACGCGAAAAGTTTCTGGAGACCGTGATGGAGTGGAAAAACGAGTGCGTGCCCCAATTCGCTGTCTTCACCTTTCTCATCGTGGCATAGCTACCAAGGCCGTATTACGAACCAATTACATCGACTAGGAGGAAGCTACGATTGGGATCGCGTTGCATTCACCATGGACGAGGTGCGTTCCCTCTTTTCCTAGCCCACCGCTGTCTGACTCCCTCCAGAACCTCAGCAAAGCCGTCATCGAGACATTCTGCCGGCTGCACGAAGACGGCATTATCTACCGCGCGAATCGCCTCGTGAACTGGTGCACCAAACTCAACACGACGCTCTCCAATCTTGAAGTAGACCAGAAGGAGCTCGAGGGGCGGACGCTTCTGTCCGTGCCCGGGTATGACGCGAAGGAAAAGTTTGAATTCGGAGTGTTGACGAGTTTCGCGTACGAGATAGAGGGCTCTGGTGGGTATTAATCTGTTGGATATCACACAAGTGCTCATTGATTCGTTAGATGAGAGGATCGTGATCGCTACGACACGTCCAGAGACGATGCTAGGAGATACCGCCGTCGCCGTGCATCCCGACGACCCAAGATACACCGTCCGTCCCACCCTTTCTTCCTCCTCTGCCCCTTCCTAACACCCCCCACAGCACCTCCACGGCAAATTCGCTAAGCACCCTTTCGTGCCGGACCGCAAAATGCCGATCGTCACCGACAGCATCATCGTCGACATGGCCTTCGGCACCGGCGCCGTCAAGATCACGCCGGCACACGACCAGAATGACTACGACGTCGGGAAGCGGCACAATCTCGAGTTTATCAACATCCTGAACGACGATGGGACGCTGAACGCGAACGCCGGCGAGAGGTTCCGGGGGATGAAGCGGTTCCATGCGAGGGTCAAGGTCGTTGAGGCGCTGAAGGAGCTCGGGCTGTTCGTGGAGACGAAGGACAACAAGATGATGATCCCACTCTGCAGGTGCGTCGTTGTCTTTTTCTGAGGCGGACGTGGTTGACGAAAGCAGCAAATCGGGGGACATCATCGAGCCGCTGCTCAAGCCTCAATGGTGGGTAGATTGCAAACCGCTCGCCGACGAGGCCATCAAGGTACATGATCTCCCACCCAATTCACCCCACCCGACACTCATGACACCCTCCTCCAGCGAACCCGCGCCGGCGAACTCACGATCAACCCCAAAATATCCGAGAACGAATGGTACCGCTGGCTGGAGGGCATCCAAGACTGGTGCATCTCGCGCCAGCTCTGGTGGGGCCACCGCGTCCCCGCGTACTTCGTCCGGATCGAGGGCGAAAGCCAGGACATCAACGACGGGGCACACTGGGTCGTCGGGCGTTCGCTCGCGCAGGCGACCGAACGGGCTCAGATCCTCGCCGCCGGGCGGGCGTTCACGCTGGAGCAGGACCACGACGTGCTGGATACGTGGTTCAGCTCCG
>MPNV01002907.1:0-13966 GCA_013376435.1 Cyclocybe cylindracea | reverse complement strand
TGCATGTCGGAGTGCATCTTCGGCATCTGCAGCGATCGAAGGCGTCCTGACGATGGCTTAAGGTAGAGTCCTAATTTGGAGCTTCTGAGTGTGGGATCCTTGATGTTACTGTTGTCGATGATGTCGGAGAGATAAAGCGTTGGCGCTCCCGTATGACGGATGCCAAGTATATTCGAGACCGCCAGTTATTGAATGTGAGGTAAATGTTTGAACGTTCTCCGACGCTTCACCAAGCCTGAGACAGGTTTAGCGTAGGATAAGCATTCGGGAAAGGAATAGATATACGTACATGTGCAGTAATGTTCTGCAGGCACGATAGGGGATTCTTGTTTGTAGGTCGCGTATTAGGCTTCACGAATGTTCCATCGCGTTATCGACGACTTTCTAACATTCGGCAGAGCCTTTGCGAGTAGTCGCCTTCCGAGATGATGAAGAGGTAGCAATTATGAAGAATGCCACTCTCGGAGTCAAGGTTTCTCTGCGCTGCACTCGACGTGGGCGCGGCGAGTTTGTTTTCCCAAGGAACGTCTTGGACACGTCTGCCCATGCGCGGAGAAACTCGATCAGAGTTGGTCTTGGGCGAGAGACAAATACCAACGAGTGCAAGCCTAGGAGTACTTCGTTTCATCAGAGCTTGAGCCTCTCCTGCGTTGCAGTATCCTAGGCTGGAGGATTGCCGACCTGTAAGAAGAGGTATCCTGGTCTCGAGAACGGGTCTTACATGCGAGCCAGACATTCCGCAAGAAGTCAGCTAGAACCGCATGCCGCGGTATCTCGGAAACTCGAAAAACCCATGTCGCGGACATTTCAAGGTACTGAGTGACAAGCATCATTGCTGTATTAAGAGAGTAGCGACATGATGGTAGATGATCCTGTGTATCGTCTTCTCTCGGTTAATGAGATCACCAGGGAGGCGGCTCCTGGTGGGGGGTTTGCTTTACATGTGGTTGCGATTTACTGGGGTCGCGGTTTGTTGTTTTTTGTGAATATCTGGATATTCCTCTGTAGGCTGTTGATTTGGTGGGGCCCGCTTGAAGAGTGTCTCAATGCAACGCCATTGCAGGTCAGAAACGCTCGAGGTCGCTTGACGAAACAGAGATGCCTGAAGCGAAGCGTCTCAGATTGACTCCGGAAGCTACCGAAGCTACCGAAGTAAGCATCACAGAAATACTTTTACTGCCAACTAATGATTCCATAGTTCGCCAGGGCGTTGGGTACACGGCACCTGGCTGCTGTTCACCTCCACTACGGTCCATATCATTCCCCCGCCCCATCCTCTTTTATTCGCGTTGGCACGTCCTGTGCTCCTGGCGTACACCCGTCCCCTGTGGAAAGCGGATTCCGCAAGAAGTATGAAGCACGCGAATGCTTCTCCCTCATCCTCGGTCCTTCACTGGGTCGAGGTGCTGTTTGGAGTGGCAACATACCGCAACGGCTGAGGTTCTTACGACGTCTGGCGAACCGATCTGCGTCGAAGCTCGGTGAAGATTGCGTTCACGGAAGGAGCAGAACGCAGGTTGCGGCATGAATTCCGCCATGTCAGCTTTTGTGCGGCGGAAGTCTCACGTCCCAGGCGATTCCCCCTGTACATGGGTTGGTTCCGAGATCCTGACTCTGGGGCGCTGGCGATGGTCATGGACTATGGTGGTCAAAGTCTACGACAGCGAGAACAAGAACGGACGAAGATGCATCGCATTGGGCAAGTCACGACGTCCAGCGAGGAACGGTGTGTCGGATAGTCATTTCGATGTTGATTTTGCTGAATCCTGCGTGGATGAACAGAAGAGCATTCGCAGCCGCGATCGTAGGGCTACATGCGGCTGGGGTCTGGCATGGCGATCTTCGAATCGACAATCTACTCGTGAACCCTGAGACAAAGCAGGTTTTCATTATCGACTTGGATTGTGCTGAGAAGATAGTGGAGGATGGGATCCTGAAGAAGACGTCGCAAGCCGACCCAATCGCGTCCGAGATCATGTGCATGCGCGATATCCTCACCGAGACGTACGGGGTTGGCGGACGATATTATTATTGACTACTCAATCTTCGACGTCTGACGTCCCCTCTTTTCGCATGGGTATTAGTTTTAATATTTATTTATGGGAATGAATCTCACACCTGACCAGGGCATACTATGGCCATCTCATACTGAGATCGAGGTTCTGTGTGCCAAGGTACGCCCCACTTTATCAGGCAATCGAAGCAGGCCATGTAGACGTATTCCCAGTGTTTCTGGACGAATTTCAGTGCTTTGAGTAGCATCTCGTTACTGTCGTACCGGTCTTATGCAGTGGGGGCGAAAGGCGCGGATGGGCAGAGCAAAACCTTATCTCCGAACTCGACGAAGGTGCCGACGTATTGGAATAATGAGATCCGAATCGGATTTCACACCGAGAATCGAGACAGTGGGTATAGAAATCAACCTCGTAAATTCCACCGTTCTCGGTCAGTATTATTTGTAGGCCTTGATAATTGTTCTTCTATGGGGTGCACAACTGAGCAGAGTGGATGAAGGTGGATGATTTACGCCTTGAAATCGTATTTCTATTGGCCCCATCCCTCAGCATGCTCATCCAGCCCACCGACGATCCAGAAGGCAGTCATGGGTACCAACCTCGCGGCCTGCGAGAGTCATCTGCTCCTCGTCGGCACCGATATACGGAAACCTTCTCAACTACTGAGGACCCGGCGAGAGTGAAGGGATATGTATATATATTCCCACGATCGTCAGTGACCGAAAACGCATATATCAAACAACGACAAGGACCTCGTTCAAAACAATTACCAACCACAACTGGTTTGACAAAACACAAGAAGAAAGATTCGGATGCTTTATTCTCCATGTCAGAAGCTCAAATGGCGAACGTTGAACTATGAACAATAACAGGCTCTCGGAAAGGAAACGCTTAGGTCCAAGAGACCCAAACGATGGAAGGTTGACGCTGGTGTCTACAGGACTGGACAATGGTTGACTGGTTCGTGGGGAAGGTGAAACGTCGAGCATCTGTCAACGCGTTGCTGTGGTGGTTACTGAACGCTTGTTTTTGCCTCTAGTTCTTGTTTTTTTATTACTGCTCTGAGAACAGAGTGAATAGTATTGCCTCCATCATTCACAAGCCTGCTTGCCAACGCTCTCCTGCTATTGTCGTCTGGCGGAAGCGTACTCCGATGCCATGCCCTCAAGAATGGATAAAGCCTGGATGGTCCCATCTCCCCTCGTCCTGTACCCCCCTCTCCTTTCTCCACCGTAGCCTTTTCTTCTACCGACGCTACTTCGAATCCCCCCGACAGGCCAGATGCCTGCCGATCGCCCCGAAAAGACTTCCAAGAAGTATCGCGCCGGTAGCGCCGAGCTCAATCGGCAGCGCAAGAATTATGCGAAAGAAGCAGGGCGCTCTGCGCAGACGTCTGGCCGAGCCCATCATGGCATCTCGAAGAACGGACGCTCAGCTGGTCCATCTGTCGGCGAGCAGCCTGCTGCGAGGCACCCAAATTCTTTCCCAAGCACTTCTGCTAGCCTTCCCTCTTCCTCTTCAGAGCCGCAGCCATCCCAGCCCGACATCATGAAATTTTTTGTCAAGTACAAAATCCCTCCCATCGAAAAATTCAAGCATACGACATCCAAAAGGACAAGGGGCCCGAAATTTTTTGACATGCACCTCCACAAAGATCTTCGCCTGAAGGAGGTCGTCATCCTTCATCGCCTCCCTGAGGCTCTTGTCCAAGATTGCGACAGGTTAGCGAGGGCATGTCAGTTGACCAACGAGAATTTTCCCAACATTTCACCTCAGACCACCGCCGTCGCCACGAATGAACGAGATCTGGTCGAGTTGTACAGACTGCAGGTTTCTTCACTTTACTCGAGTGTTGCTAGTGGCCTCCTTTTTAACAGCACCGATTGGCGCCCTGCCTTTCAATGGACCGTCGACCCGCACGCGAATGCCGTCCCACGTACTGAGGCCCTCGCCGATGCCTTCTTGTCTCTGGTATCTAATCGCAACCACCTGCCACACCAGCATCAGGATGATATGGCGCTCCTCGAGAAATATAACCTTCACCATCTCATAGCATGGGAGTTCAAAAGTTTGACAACAGGACCCGAGATTATGGCTATGTTTCACGAGCTCGAAGGGGCGTTCCAGTGGACAACTTGTCATGAGAGAGCAGAGGAAGATCCCGAGGCCCCCTCCTCTCGGTGCGATGCGAAAACATCCCGACACAGAATCCGCGGTAGACCCGTCGTGACTGGGAGAAAAACCGGTCCAGATTCTCAGTACGCCGCCCGCATCCTTGAAACAGTCCGGAGTTTAGAGCCACAACCGCAAAGGCTGGCCCATGTTCGCTCCAGCCTCATCCAGGACGACCCGATTACACATGCAGATGCAGACCGAGCCAATGCACACGATGTACTTCAACAGGTAAGTGAGCCCATTAGGTTTCATTCCTTTTGTTGTCGAGGAAGCTTATCTCGTTCTTAAATGCAGTCTTGGACAGAGGCGGTCGTCGACGACTTGACTTTTTTCGTGATTTCTTGTGGGAACGAAGAAAACATCGCGATTCGCGACAGAGAGAATCAGAGACTATATCTATCCTCATATATCCGGCCAACGAATGCCTTCGACCCTTCCCACAGCAAACTTCATGTCGGGCTCTACATCTGCGCATACTTTGATGCCCTGGAGCGTGCGAGACTGCTGGAATCCATGTTGACCGCTGGACTACCCTCCGTGCCCTCTAGGTACCGTCTATCGTTGGACAGAGCGCCGCTCACAGAGAAGCAAGCCGAAATTCCAATTGCTCGTAGGAGAGCACTTGCTGCGGAGATAGAACGCACAGATAAGGTATGTCGGAGGATGTCAAACATTGGATGATCCCTAATTCTTCCTCAGGATATTATCAATGCATTTCTACAGTCTGATTCATTTTCACTTCGACTCCATGCCGCGGTCCTCAGTGCTGCGGCGACGAACACCAACGTATGGATCTTCCGCAGGCAGTCGCCGGGTTCCAAAGACGCTGTTCAGAATGCAAACGAAGGAAACCCTCAATTCTTCGTCGATTTAGAGGAGAAGCTCGACGGGAAAGTATTCGCAGTTTATCTTGCTCAGCGCCCGCTGGACTCCACGGTGCAACCTCAATACCACTACTCTAATCGCTTGGTTCTGGGGCTGGCGAAGACGGACGTGGAAATCCAGGCTTTAGAACAGGAATATGAAGCTTACATCAGGTGCTCGTCACAAGGTGTCGATGCGTTTGTACCGACATACGGCCATTTCTATTCCCTAGTCAGACAAGGTCAGCTGTGTTGCGCATTATTGATGGCAGACCGGGGGAAGTCTCTCTATGACTATTATTCATCCAATAACCTTTCACAGCATCTGGCACAAACTGAGTGGGCGCCTTTTCCTTTCAATAATGCCACTCAAACACTGACGTCTGGGATGTCCACAGGGCCACCTATACCTCAGCTGTGAAGGCGTTCCACTTTCGCCATTTTTCTCATAACAACATAAGCGCCGAGCACATTTTATTCGATCAACCTACGGGCAAAGTGTTCGTCATTAGCTTGAAATCCATTAGGAGCAGGCAAGACTGTCGGCAGGACGGTCAAGATGACTCGAACTTCAGAGAAATGAAGCGGCAGGACCTAAAAACCCTCAAGAATATCCTGGCTTCTAAGTAATCCTGATATCTCTAGGTTGACGATTTTATAGAACGGACTGTGGATTGTTTTATTAAAAAAAAATCATATTGACGACCAAACATGGAAGGCCGTGTGAAAAGTTCTCGTGACTTGGTGATTGACAACAAGGTCTTCAACAGAAGTGGCAGAAATACAAGGAAGACGTGGAACTAGGGCATTCCTCAATCCTCTTGAACAATTCCTGTGGCCTAACTATGCTCAAACCATCTGATCCTTTTTACCGCTCACTCAAGGCGATCCTAGAGGGTCGTTGCAATCCCGAGGTCCTTTCCTCAAGCGAGGAGACTGTCAACTCACCTCAAGAATCTCCTTTGACTTTTCACGACAGACATCTGGCAAAGGATCTCGCTCTTGAAAACATCGTTGCGTTGCCCACAGTGTACCAGTCTCTGTCCAAACTTTGCGAGTCAGCCATCGAGACTTTTCTGCAAAGCGGCCACAAGTTCCAAGAGTACGGAAACGGTCTGGTCCCAGGTGTCCCACATCGGCCAGTGCATGATGCCGCTGGTGCGTTGTTATATTATCAGTGGCAAATACATCCCGTCTGCCACAAGTTGGTGTCCAAGTTACTTTTCCATCCGACATTTCGGGATTGGGATTCCGTGTTCATCTTCCATAATGAGCCCCTTGGGGATGTCCCGTTCGCACTACATGGGTGGCTCCAGATCAGCTACAATGCGACCCGCAAGAAAATGTATTTTACCGACAAACTCGACACATTTCTGGATCCTGCTCTCAAAGACAAGCTAGAGGATCTGGCACGTCGATATCCCGAGCTTGCTGTCTGGCAAATATTTGGGAAGAACCCCATCGCGCTAAGATTGCTCAAATCCGTCGAACGAGACAGGAAATTCTCTTGGGAGGTGCCACGTACTGGCGGAGCAAGGACGAATGCGAAGACCTCACGACCCCGCGACGCAAACCTTGGGGTACTGTCAAAAATCTTCCCAAAAAAATATCAGCGTGGAAAACCTCGCGCTTCTGCCCCAAACACAGATCTACTCCCTGTTTCTGATTCATTTATCCGTCCTGCAACACCCGGTAGTCGAAAGAACGCCTACAGAGCGGATTTTTGTCATTACATCCAACACGTACGCCCACTTCTCTGACGACCGTCTCTAGCCTTCAATTGACATACAAGCAGGCATGGGCGAGAGCCACCCCAAAGGACGCAACCTTCATAATTTTCAATTGTGGAAGTCATGAGCGAGTCGGTATCCGCCACAGGGAAACCCAGACGTTATTTCTTTCAGAACCAATCGACACCGTCCGTGTAGGGTATAGAAAGTGTCACATCGGGCTGTATCTCGCTATTGTCCTGGATGCGCTAGAACGGCGAAAGTTGGCAAAGGACGACGCAGCAGCCACAACCCTCAAGCGTACGCAGGAGTGCTTGGACGATAAAGAAGAAGTTGTCTCAAAACGGCGTAAAACGTCTATTCCCCTACCTCCAGAAGACCTTGAGGTATGTTAAATTCCAGTATCTCAAAAGCTAAGATAACCTTTCTCAGTAGAGCTTGGCCAAAGAACTGAGCACCCGGGAACTGGTCTTGATTCACCTGGACTACGGTGTATATCGCTCGCCTGTGCCTTCGTCGTTTATTCGAGTGGGTTCCTCCTGTGTCCCAAGTCTCTATAGCCGACTTCCTTCAGAAAAACCAATGGAGCGGTATAAGGCCGAACAGTCTTTCTCTCTTATCCTCGGAGAACCTATGGGAGAAGGGGCCGTCGGGGTGGTTCATCCAGCGTCACTGGAGGTCCGTTGTTCCGAAAGCACCCTCAAGCATAGACTACTCGTCAAGTTGGCCTTTTCCCTGGAGTCGAGAAATAGGCTACGCCGTGAGTTCAGAACATACGAGACTTTGGCTCGCCGGGGCATCGTTAGGGGCATCGTCAACGTGCACGGATTATTTGAAGATTCCGAGACAGGAGCTTTAGCATTGGTTATGGAAGATGGGGGCCAAAATTTGCGACAGCGCGAGGCAGAGCGTACCAACACGGAGAATCCAGAACAGGTGTCAACAACAGATGAAGAACGGTAAATAAATTCATCTCAATACAGTGTTTTCTGTTGCTCAGAGTCTCCGCCGCAGGGAAGCGTTCATTGCAATAATGAATAGCCTACATGAAGTAGGGATTCGACATCGCGACATTCGAGCGGACAACATGGTGGTTCACCCAGTGACGCACCAAATATCTCTCATAGACTTCGACTGTGCGGACGAAAAACTAACGCAGAAGGCGCTTGAAAACGAGATCCGGTGCATGAATGACATACTAAATCGGACTTATGCCGGGCAGCGATACTACAGCGCCAGCCCGGACCCTCCATCGCCTGATTGGTCTGACCCAGACAAAGATGATTTCGCTGTGGATTGTTCCTCTCGTAACCCTCCACCACGTGCTAATTACTCCCTCTCCCCTACTCCACCGGACGATGATGATGAAGTTGCAGCTCTCACAACTTAGGCAGCAACTGACCATTGGAACCTAGAAGGTCAATTTATTTATCTTACTTTTCGTAAGTAAGTAGTGATGATCTCTTCCATCTACCGGTCGTTGAGAATGAGGACCTTTGATCCCGAGCGGAGAAATCATTGGAACTGGGGGGTACCCGTGAGTACTTGTGCCCAGAGCCAGATAGTAATACCGGCTCAGGTTTGCTGTGGTTTCCTTGTCAAGCTCCCGTTCTCTTACAATTTTTTCATGGCCTCCTGGGCATCTGATAATTGAAGAATTTGGATGTTTTGGCTCGAGACATATGGCCACCCTCCCCCCGGACGTCAATCGCTCCTGCCCGCATATCAAGGGCGAATGTATTTCCTGCGTTCACCAAAGATATAACACAGGAATTGAGTAACGACGTTGGACATTCACTCAGAGGCATCGGCATCTGTTATTATCTTGATGGATGAAATGCGCCCGCCGCGCGGGTGCCTAAAATATGATTGCAATCATCGTGAATTGTGTGGAGGGTGGCGAGACAGCGAACACGGGCTGGACATCGAGCACTACGGGTGGATAAGCTTGACTAGGGCGATGTTAAATGTGTTGTGTGAGTGCTCTACCGTTACGATGCGAAAGCATAGTCTTACCTCACGTTCGTAGCCCTTCAAGCAGTGGTCAAATTGAGATCGTCAAATGGAGATCGGTGCTTCCATTGTACGGCTTCTTATCGATTGATTTCGAGCATCGGGACTTCCTAAGACGCGCTGCACATCGAGAATAAGGAGGAATCAGCACGAACATTTCGCCGACACTCACTTAGATCAAGTGCGCCGGCGCGGGGCAGAGGTTCGCTATCCATGTCGGGTCAGATTAGCGCGGAAAACAGCGTAGCCTAAGTGTCCATATCCTCTGTGTTCATGTGAGGATCCCTACTTTGATTTTCTAGTCATTTCGTCGTCGACAACAGCCGGGTGCATCACCACGGCTGTTCAAGTTAATGTTCGCGCCTTTATCTCCATGCATCAGCCTCTCCACGACAGCTTCTTCAACGTCAGCGGCGGCATGGCGGACAATGAGCATCAACACGAGCTCAACACGGGTCAAGGTGAGTCTCCTTGTCATCTCCGTCGAGGCACAAATACTTGCCCATATTCTACAGCACGTTCGCATTGGCGTAACGTTAAGGTCGAGGCTTGAAGGTGAGCAACATGTTGGGCAAACGAGGCACTGGAGCTGTGTGGGGAGTATTCAACTTTCCGAGTCGTGTTCTCCCCCAGATCCCTCACCATTCTCAGGTCTATAGTCTTGTGAATTCGATGCGGACCCTTTTTTTCTGAGCTCAGATCGGCGTGGTAGGTCACTGCTGTCGAGATGAGGGAGAAAACTGCTTGAACGTTATAGGATCAGAGCAACAATAGGTGGGCAGGTGACTGGTACTAGGTAACACACTGGCAGGTCAAAAGACGAGTTGACACTGACGTCATGGGGATTAGGCTAAAAGTGTTGGGGTGTGCGAGGAAGCAGCGCTCAGCCTCAACGTTATCAAGCAGCAGCTGTCATTAGTCTCCCTAGACAGACCTAATAGATAGTCGAAGCTGTCGTCGAAGCTGTCATGGCGTTGGGAGACTCGTCCTAATTTATATATATATAAGCCCTCGGCCTAGTACGGCACCCGTTCGTTCGTCCGTTACTTTGTGATACTACGTACTTATCTTGAAACTCGACCTTCCTCTAACATTTAAATCGCAAGAACACCTCTGCCGACCACGACCAACCTGATCGCCATCTCCTTTAGCGACTGCGCACTGTCCTATCGTTCGCTCGAAATTTTCTTAGAAGGTCGATGTTCTCCTGCCCAACAACGAAGCTTCCCTGTCATACCAGACTCTCTTTCAATAGAGTTGTTCTTTTCAGAATTTAAACAAGGGTCTGTGCAACGAGACTATTGTCAGCTCTCGTAAGTTTTGCCCTTGTACTTGGGGTGTGAACCTCAGGCTCATCATCGTGTCCAGTTTCTGCATTCGGTTCCATCTCCCAGAACAAAGCACTTTTGGCTTGTCGGAGGACTGGTTGATTTGAGTCAAGATTAGGTATGCTGTCTGTTATCTCAACACGTATTCTAAAAGCTGAATGTTCAAAATGCTGTGTCTTCAGTGTGTCCCTTTGGAGGACATCGTCAATCGACATAAAAGACCTGTGTCGGACCAGTTCACTACGTGCACAGTCGTCTTCTCTGAAACGACCCAAGGATGCCTTCAAGTAACAAAGTGTTTCGCACAATTGGCAATGTACCACTTTACACAAGGCAAAATTCACCTGCCCTTATTGTTCGATTTGGCAGCGCTCATCACCCCCAGCTTCCCATCTATGTACTCATTTGACCACCTGATTTTCAGTGGATTGGGAGGCATTCACCCTGTCATACCCTTGTGGCGACGAGATCAAGACGTCTGCTCCTTGCTTTTGTTCGTAGATTGGAATGTTTGATGACAGGCGGGAATACATAAGAAGTCAAAGTGTTAGTCGGCCCAGGACACAATCGGCCCTTCTGTTCTCACTACCAGAAAATCCCCGTTTCTAGTGGGACTGAAATCATCTTCATGTCCGTCCGACCAGGGAAGAACGCTCGCGGACGTCCGCCAAAGACTACATTACCGCCGGCCAATCCAACGCCAACACCGTCAACATCGGGGTCCTCCAATCAACCTCTTCCTACGCCGTCCCAATCAGATCCGACCACTGCTCCCGCGAGTGTCCCTCCTCAAGATGGTCCAGGAAAGACTCTGGAGGATTTCTTCCAATATGCAAACATGCCCCATTTCGAAATAACGCGTCCCCCGAGCCCGAGCAAGCAGACTACTCACACGACCTCGAAGAGAACTCGGGAGCCGAGGTTCTTCGACATGCATTTGCACAAGTCGCTGCGGCTGAAGAAAATCGTTTTGCTGGAGAAGCTGCCGCAAGCCTTAGGCGAACTCTGCGACAGCATGGCTGCATCTTCGTCGTACGAGATCAGCCGGAGTATTCTCCCTCCTCCCGATTTCGGATTTGTCAACGAGGATTCTCTAGTCAGGTACTATCAGACGCAAAGAAGCCCTTTGTATGCTGAGGTTGCATCTCAGCTTGTTTTCGGCATTGGCGGGGAAAGAGAAACCATCTTCAATTGGTACGATACGCAGAATACCGAAAACGCAAAGCACAATGAAGCGCTAGCTGATGGTTTCTTATGTCTCAACATTGGGGAGAGGAGGGAGATAGCTGACGAACACAAACGTTCCATCGCACTGCTGTCTCATCATGGACTCTCACATCTAGCGATCTGGGAATTCAAAAGTCTTGCCTGCGGACCTGGTATTATGGCCCAGATCCCGAACCATGCTGGCGATTTCACCTGGACGGCATGTCAAGAAAGAATGGAAGGGGACGAAGCCTCGATTTGTTGCAGTGCGGCCTTGATCAACCACAGAACAAATGGAAGACGTACGGTAACTGGAAGACACCCTGGGCCAGACGCCCAAAATCAGTCGATCCTAGATAGAGCGATTTATCTTACAGAGCGGAAACGACACCACGACAGCATGGAAGATTCGGAAGCCAAGCGCGCGCGTTTGTCTGACGGGGATGCTTCACCGACGCAGGCAGCAGAGTTGGAAGATGAAATAGGGCTGCTTGAGGCCGTTCTAGAGGTCCGCCAGACGGCAGCTCCCGCGCCGTCCAAATTCGCAACGAAGGATGAACAAGATAATTATGGAAAAGCTCATGACGTTCTGCAACAGGTATTCCCGGTCATTGGAGCATGGCTAGCGCGTCTAACTAAACCGTATCTCTATGTTCTATAGGGTTGGACTGAGGCTGTGGCGGACAATGTGACATATTTCGTGTTTTCCTCCGGAAATGAAGAATACATCGGATACCGACACCGAGAGACTCAGACTTTGTATCTATCCGCCCTCATCACTCCCTCCCAGAGCACTCGTCCAGCCCACGGCAAGCTCCACGTCGGTCTTTACATCGCAGCCTTTCAAGACGCGCTCGATCGTGCTCGCCAGATGCAAATCCTTGAGGAGACTCAGTCGTCTCCTACAGCATCAAGTCTAGTTCTCGATAAGGGCCCATTAGTCGTTAAGAAAACCTCTGTGGATCAAGAACTTGATAAGGTTCGTGCCGTGCTCCATCGTCAATGAGCGGTGACGCGACTAAGCACCCATTAGGAACTTCATCGTTTGTTGAAAGAAACCTCCTCCATCTCCCTCAGGCTTCATAGCCACAACATCTTTACTAACTGTTCGAATCCCAACACTTGGACACTCTCCCGTCACACCGGAGATTCAGAGCAGACCAGCACTGGCACTCATCCTGAACTTTTCATTGACCTCGATCATCAAATTAGCGACAAAGTCTTTGTTGCTTTCCTTGGACGGTCCACTCCAACAAATGATGGTCCCAAACAAGAGTACTATTCAAAGCAGTTTATTTTCAAGATTGCGGGTTTCAAGACGGACATTACAGCTCTTCAAGGGGAATATCAAAACTACATGAAACTCTCCCAACACGACATAACATGCATCCAGAAGCCCCAAGGCTTGTTTTCGTCGCAAATCAGGTCAGGTAAAGTTGTCTGGCTTCTTCTGATGAACAACGGAGGAACATCACTCGCCATGCGCAAGAATGGGAAGACGAAGTTTGATTCTCATATAGGCGCCCATCAGTACGTGGACGGTGGGGTGCCTGAAACCATCTAACGATGTATCATTTTCAGAGAAACATATCTAAAAGCGCTCCAGTCATTTCACAGCAAGCTCTATACACATAACCGCTTTGAATACCGCCATATTTTAATGAACGTCAAGTCGAAGAAGGTTACCTTTATCAGCTTAGCGAACTGCAGCGGCTACACGGACGCTCAAGATCCCTCATTCCAAGCAGAAAAAGGAGACGACGAGGAGGCCGTGTTGGAATGTCTCAAGATAAATGCAGAGGTGACGATTAAACGACCCAGTGGGAGCGTAGACAAAGAGGAAGAAGACGAGGAAGATGAATGAGAAACACGAAGGTGCCACTGTATCTACTAGAATTTATTCATTAATACTGGACTAGTTTACGCGTTTTCGTTGCAGCTGTCCAGTTGTGCTTATGTCAGCGGATCTGACAGTTGAAAGGGTTCGACTGTGTGAATACAATGTTAAACGAAACGACATGGGCCCATGACCTTCCTTTCTACAACGACCTACTATGCTGCCACCAGACGATCCATTTCGCAACTCCCTGTCAAACTTCCTAGGATTAAGCCTTCATTCCACCGTGAAGAACGCGGGGAAGTCACCCCCTTCGCCCGACTCCTCCCCCTTGACATTCTTCGACACACACATCAGCCCCAACCTCATCCTCAAGCACGTCGTACCCCTGTCGTCAATTCCACAATCGCTTTCTGAATTATGCGACCGAATGTTGCGAGATTACATTCAAGCGGGGCATAGATTCAAGCGCCAAGGTATCGACATTAACCCGCGAGCATTCACATGTACACGCACCGGAGCCCATTACCTCGAGGCTCACTACGAGAAGGAGATCGGTTACCTTTGTTGCCTGTTCTTATCTCGGATGCTTGTCCATCCAGACTTGAAGGAGTGGAATGGGGTTTTTCGTTCTCGACACCAGGAGCAGGATTCTAGTGACTTTCTGCAAAAGATCTGGCTTGAGGTCTGCGCTGGTTCGGAACCAGGTTCCCTCTTCCTTCAGGGCGCGCTTACCAGTTTAGATGCTGCAACTCAGGAGAAGCTCAAGGCTCTGATGACGAAGTATCCTAGGCTTGCA
>MPNV01002424.1:0-11781 GCA_013376435.1 Cyclocybe cylindracea | reverse complement strand
CAGGAGCGAGGGACGAAAGAGGGCGGGTGTACCTTCGAAAACGCGAGCCCATTGAGCTACGCAGTGCTGCAGAGAAGATCGACGTCGCCATGGGTGAGGTAAGTGATCGTTCTCATCGGATAAACGTTCTCGAGTACTTACCTCCACCGAGAGACTTCACAAATGACTCGACATCGTCCTTCAACGTTTACGGAGGCGAGCAGAGCGTCAACGGGCAGAGTTTCGGGATGGTTCAAGGTAAGTCTAGTCATCGCCTGCGTCGACGAGATGGTGCTTACCTTGTGTTGGCAGGACCACGGGCGGACAGCCGTTCTTCACGTCGGCGTCGGTCTAGGCAGCCAAGCGGGCGGGAAATGGTGTTGGGTAAGTCTATATACCGTTGTCGGTGTCGTATGAGCACTCACCTTGTGTCCATAGCATGCTCTTGTCGACGTCGCGAGTTACGCGTAGAGGTCCTAGGCATGTCAACGGGCGGGGATAAGTAAGTTGTCCTATTCGTTCAGGTGGACGTCGCGGTTCTTACCTTAGAGAAGGATCGCACCGACGATCCTCTCCTCTTCTTCAACGTTGGAGGCGGCGTCAAGGGCCAGTGTGGGTGGCAGCTGGGTGCCATCCAAGGTCAGTATCGCTTGCCTTGATGTGTAACGATGATTACTTACCGATGTTCCGCAGCAGTGCCCTGTCGATTGGCGGCATCGTCGCGGGTATACAGCAAGCTCGAGACGGTCGAGGTGAGTTTGCATGCCCACGTATCAACGAATAGGAAGACTTACTTTGTTGACTTTGCCTTTTGCATCGCATCAAGACTTGCAGTGGTTGACGTCGGCGGGTCGGCGAACAGGGAAGGAAGCATCGAGGGGTCGGCGTAGGTCCGAGAGCGAGGCGGAGTGAACTAGAAAGGGCGGTAAGTAGGGCTCCTCGTGCGAGCTATGCTATTTGCTTACCTTCTTCTCGATTTCGTGTAGACCCTGTGTCGAAGTAATCAGTGAAAGGAGGAAAAACGCGAGTTGAGGACGTACCACGACTACCGGAGGGCGGCTAGAACGAACGCCGACGGTCAGTACATGACCAAACACAACGACAAGGGACCTTTACTCACCTGCTGCTCGTTAGACACGACGCTATACTGATAGCGATGCGCTGACAAGACAATTGGTGAGTGCACTGTCTGTGTAAGAGTCGACAAAGATACTTACCATATGTCTTCAACGTGGATTGTGTCTAGAAGAACGGACGTCAGCATGGCCAGCAGGAGCAAGGACTCGAGGACTCACCGACGGCAACCTCGACGGCGAGCTAGAACGAAGACCAAGTCAGTGAAAAGGTAGAGGACATCGAGGGCGACGTACCGAGGAGGGTATCGAGAGCGGCGGCGGATGAAACAGAGAGAAGACTGTAGGAGAGGAGGGGAGAAGTGGGAAAGGGGGATGATGATGAAAAACGAAAGGTAAGCCCGGTTGCCTTTATACCTTTGGGATGGAAACGAGGACCGTGGGATGTTGACGCCCAGGCGCGTCCGTTAGCCGAGCCCCTAACGCCGATAAACGAAGACCCTCCACTCCGTTTATCGGCGTCGTCCTGCATCCTTTCGCCCAGAGGGTGTGCTTTTGACGTGTCGAGAATGATTCTCGAGCTATGGGACATCCGTAAGTTTTGTTTCTTTTGTAGGTAAAGCAGCTTTTTCAATGTATCGTTGGTACTCGTGCAATACAAGCTCGTTGACCCCACCCCTTCTCTTGCGCTGCATCCTCTGACCCGGGCTCGAATTCCAAGTAAGTTTCGGTTGCCCAGAGGACAAGTCAAACACACGATGGGGTCGGAACGCCGTAGAAACGCAGACACCCTGAATTTCGTGAGTTCTTGCGAGACAGCGCTATGGACCTACATTCACCCACCCGTATCTTCCAACAGAAAGTCTTCGACGTTTCGTCTCGAAATCAATGCAACGAATGGACCCAAACTTGCCATAGCAACACGATCTTCCAAAGTCTGGAGTGCCAGGAACTTGGGTGACTTGTTTTCGGGGAGTTCTCGTTCATCTTCATCCTTCCTGCCTCAAAGTGCAAAACTCATTTCACAACTCGAGCAACCGTACCCGAGTACAGTTGAGCTACTCATAGAGTAGGATATATAACTACATACCATACCTAAGCCATCCAAAAGACCTAGGAACATGCTAATTGCGTAGAAGACAGCAAGCACGCATGTTCCTCTTCTCGGTAGGTAACTTCTACCACCACGATCCAGCGTCAGCGGCTGGATCAGAAGGCTGGGTACCTTGGTTACTAATATATCAGGAAGCTGATGGACCGCAGCACCCGTGCCAAGAGTGAGAGAAAACGATGGAAACGAAGATTCGGGGTGACGAGGGGGAGGAGGAGAGGGTCGGTTAAGTCGAGTGTCTGGGTCGGGTCTGTGCATTCGGCGGCCGGTGGGGGTACCTATAGACTGTATTTTAGTGCAAATGTCCCATTATGTTCCATGAATAGGCGGTTTATTGAGGCATTCGAGCAGTGTGGACTTCAGGAGGAGAATGTTCACTCTCTATCTTTCAAGTTCGTTTTCCAATCTCCATGCCAAATATTCTCGACATCCTTCCATCAAGAGCGCTACTAAGCACCTATTACTACACTACTGACTCATCTACGGCGCCCTTGAGTGCTGAATGTCGTAAATACGCTCGAAACGAGCATTTCGCTGTGTGTATCTTCCACCGGCCTGGATCTCTTCAAGTTCGTTTCGTAGCTGCTGAGAAGTATATCGCGAGCGCCATAACAACAGATTAAATGTATTTGTAACTGTTCAGAATGATAGGAAAGAAGAAATGACCCGAGTGCAGGACGAATTCGTTGGGGAGGAAATAGATCTCCGGGTCACTCAGTTTTTGCCTTCCGACTTTGGGTACTTCTGCAAGCGGTCTCTGGGACGAATAAACTCATTAGGCATGTATTCTATGGTACTATTCCCTGGGCTACATTCTTTTACCCTACATGTGTGCCATGGTTTTGTGTCGAACTTCACAAAAATGGTGCGCCACACTTCCGTGGCAGCCTTTTTTGGAAGCCTCCGAGTCTCGCAACGGTCGTCTGTTGCTCACATGCACGAATTCAGTGATAAATACGTTTTATTTGAATATCTAGATACATTCATAGACATGAAATCGAGCGGTAAGGCTCACTAGCTACGAATATAGAAGGATTTTGGGGCCAGGTGGTACCCATCCCCCCGATATCCGGCTCCAAAGCCCTCATACAACTACAGAGATTCTGAAATATGTATTTAAACGGTACCGAAGCCTCATATAAACCACTTACATTCATGATCCATGGAGAGTCTTCATACGGGGCAAGTTCCCTGTCAGTACGTAGGTAAGTTCATTTCGCGGATGCACAAGAATAAAATACGGAGCGTACCTTTGTGGTCCATCGAGAACTACCTGGATCTGTCAAAAGATCTAACACCGATCGACGTCACTCACCTTTCGCATGCTCTGAGGGATTTTAGAGAACTTACTCGGATCTCTAGGGCATTGACGCCGGCATACGCCATGTGGTGTGATGTCCCAAACGAGTCAACTGCAGATTCGCCGAAGCGTTTCTTCCTTTTTGATGCAGTCATTCCCCTCACTCGTGTTGACATCGAATTCGGATCTAGTTGCTCTTGATATTGTTCTGATGGATCCGAGGTATCGTCACACAATTCTGTGGAACTGTAAGCTAGACTAATTCATGGTGCTAAGTACAGTGCGCTGGCAGAAGTGTGACGGGCGCTTAACTGATCGTCCTCCGAGATGGGATGATTAGATGATTGAAACGGAGCGTAAAGAGGGGTAGGGCTCACCTAAGCTGAATCATCGATCCTCAATGGCATGTGCACCGAGATACGGCCTCAAACCCTCGATCTGTGGGAGTGTTTTATCCCCGCCGTGCGCTGCGCTGATCCTCATATTCTAGTGATCATCCGTCCGTGTCAAACAAAGACTACGTTCAGAAACAGAATGAATACGCACCAATGAGTCCACCGGGGATTTCGGACGGCTATTCTGTGACTGAAACGCGAACCAAGGAGACTGTCACCACGAGAACAAAATGGGAACCATGAGCATACGTACCTTCATTGCCATGCTTCGGCCAAGTCCACCTACATCACCCAGGCGCACGAGTTCTTCTCCGAGGGTCGGGACTTTGTGCGTACATATCTTGAAGACTGAAGCTGAGTGGTTGTTTCGATGCTTAAGAGAGCGGATGAGTGTTGACTATTGTGGGCTTCAAAAGGTACGTACCACGGCCACGAGTCAGTGCTCCCCAGACAAAAGAAATATGGTCATTCTAGAGATAGTGAGGAAATCAGACGAGGATGATAAGGAGGAGGAGATTGGACGAGGAGAAGGAGGAGAGGATACACCGAGGGGATGCTTAGAGGCTCGAGGGTTCCCGGTGAGTTGACTGCTATTCATACTCGAGGGGTGGGCTTACCGTATATCATTCCTTTCATATTCCTGAGACTTCAGAGACTCGGTCCTGCTGCTGAGGCTGTGGGGAACAGGTAAACATCAGGTAGGAGAGATGGAGTGCGACGTACTCGCCGCAGAAAACGTCGAGAGCAGGAGGCAATGACTTGGTGGGTGGAAGGAAGGTAAGCAAGAAACACTCGAGGGGGAACAGTTCAAACGTCAGCTTACCCACAGTTCCAGGGTCACTGGTACGTGACAAAATTCACAAGGTGGTTGCGAGGGGACTTTGAGCGAAATTGCGAGAAGCCTGCGCAGTCATCCACATTTCACGAGTTCGGTCCCTCCGGCATCACAGAACATGCAGCACCAAATACTGCTCTGATGAGAAACTCGGCTGGAATTTGGAATCTAGGTCTGACTGCAGGTGCGTGCGTGGATCGCTCGTTCTGACTCATGGAGTGGTTACGAGGGGGATGGGATCCTGCCCGCTGTTCGGAAATTAGTATACGTCATATCTAATTGGAAATAAACAAATTTCTCAAAGGAATTCATGTATTCTTGTTCAAGGAGAAGTACCAGAAAACAGACACCTGCTTTCTGGTGCCTCTCCTTGAACACGAGTACATGAAATAAATCTCAAGTTCACGGCACAAATATTAAGGACAGGACTCTGAGAATTCACACAGAAGTTCCATCAGAGCTTATGATGGTAGCAGCTTACGACGTCTCTCAAATGTTTCCGAAGCGCAAGCACCAGCCTGGACCTCATGATCGCAACGATGGAAGAAATTCACGCTCGAAACAGAGGCAAATACATGCACTCACCGACACATTTTGTTGATTTCACTTGGCAGCTGGAAGTGTATAAGAAGGACAAGGGATTAGGGTGGGTCATTACCTGCCATGCTGTCTTTATGCATGAGCGCTTCCTGAGTTCGCCACCCTCTTTCCCTCTTTGTTTCGATCCTGTCTATGCATTCACGACAGATATCATCAGCTAGGTACGTACAGTCTCTCAAGTTGTTATACATACCTTTCTAACTCGATTCTCCCTTTAGGCTGATACTTCCCTCGTCACGCCGTCAACGTTCATGAAGAAGAGGTGCGTGTGTCATTCTGCAGCTAAATCTAGATACTGACCGTCATTTCAGTTCCCTCTTCCCACCACCCTCTACATCGCCATCGACTCCCCAATTTTGTGATACCAAAAGTCGACCTTTGTACCCTGGATTTTATTTACATGCTAACTGGGTCCTCTTTCAGCCTATGTCGGCGTGTGCAGGTCCTACGTTCACGTTGAGGGATGGGTCTCCCTTTCAACTCAATTCTTCGACATGCAGCAACCCATATCTCGGACCAGAGGAGTTTGATATGGACATTGGGAAAGGAATAGGTGAGTTTTGTGCATGTCATTTCATTTTATGATGTTCTGACTCCAGTATTCTATAGCTCGCCACCCAGGTTTTCCAACCGAAGGCATCTGCACTCCCTCCCACCCCGATTCAATTTTTGGATCTCCGGGGAATGACTCCATCCATTCGACCTTACCGATTATGCTACCGCTCACCTGTCCTAACCTCCTTCATGGATTCATCTGCCATCCGCCTTTGACCTTTGTGACAACATGCACCGAGGTACTGTCCCTTGAATGGAAAGTTCCTACGACCAACCACCCTTACCGTGCCACCCACGCAGTTGAACGGAGTCAAACGCAAGTCTCGAGTTCCCGCAATTGCCTCCAACTCGATGCCTACCCATGGCTTCGTCTCAAGCCCTCGTCCTTGCCTTCGACTGGAGTTTTCGACATCCATGAAATGGTGTTGCGGTTGGGAGGAGCTCTATGCGAGGGGAGATGCGAGGGCTAGGTGAGTTAGGGGCATGTTATCTTGCGGTATTCCATTCTGACTCTATTCATCTGTAGCCCTCCATTGAGACATGCCCTCCGTGTACCCTCTCGCATCCAACTCCATATTTCGACGTCCGGGGAACGCCTTCACCTTCCCACCACCTTCTGGTCCTTGTTCTTGTTGCCACACCTTCGTCTACTACCAGAACCGTGGCGCCATCCCTCCGTCCTCAGCCCCGCACCTCCAACTACATTTCTCAAGTTCCCACAAACAGGTCCTCGGTGCGACCTCGCCACCATCGTGGCTCGAGTCTTAGGCATCCAGTGATCGCCTCGACACTTGCCCCTTCGGCTCTGCCTTCGCGCGGTCGGCTGTGCATCCCTACCCCGAGAAAACTTGCTTTTTCGAGTTCTGGGGAACGGACGCTCAGCGCTGACCTTCTCCTGGTGCAGGACTCGAGTTTTCGACATCCAGCGATCGCCTCGAGGTCCGCTGATTCGATTTGGGCATCCCATTGCTGATTTGTTGTCCATCCTCAGGTTCGTATCTCGGACATTTGCCTTCGCAATGTCTTCGCAACGTGGTTACTCCATAAAATCTCTCGAGAAAGCCATCATTTCGTTGAGAGGCTCTATTTTTGGTGAGTTACTTGCCTATTTTCATATCTATGCTTACCACTCTTTCCACAGTGTCTATCTCGTCACAGTGCTACGGCACCCTCGGTCCAGGTAAGTTGTTTCTTACCTACCCCATTTCCGACGTCTGCCAATCGCCTTGAGGCTTGCTGTTTCGATTCGGGCGTCCCGTTGCTGATTTATTGTCTGTCCTCAGGTTCGTGTTTCAGACATTTGGTCTTCCCAATCAGGTTATCCCATATAACTTCTCGAGAAGGCTCTCGTTTCGTTGAGGGGCTCTATTTTTGGCACTAATTTGCCTGTTTTTGTACTTTATACTCATCTTGACATAGCGCTTCAATTTCGTCGTTTCGGCGCTGTGGCAACACGGACCCAGGTGCGTTCTTGCTCCTACTCATTCCCTTGCTTGGTCTGACTGCGAATTTGGCCTTGTAGGATCAGACTCCGTTCGTCTCTCCCTCTTCTCCGCTATGCTGATGTTGACTTGCTTCATTTTAGGTCTTGTCTGTCCGAGTCCACATGCCCGTGGACTCGGCCCTTTTTTTTTGGTCTCTACGATGTAAATGTACATACGCGAATCCACGTCCCCCGCTCCACGAAAAGTGCGACGGGGGACCTTTTTTTAACCGCGAGCGAACGACCTTCGGGACGGGGAGACTATGCCCGAAAAGGCGATTTCCAAAAAAGGCGAATTTGGGCCTTGCGAGTTTTGGTTGCCATTCGCGCGTACCTGACTCGTCTCAAAAACGCTCGGCGCACGATTCAAGCACTCTGACTGGTCGGACGAGTGTTTTTGGTGGGAATGGTGTTGCTACGATGAGTTCAGAAGTCCGCCTCGACGCAGGACGCCAGGGACGGAGGGGAGGAGAGGAGGGGGCCGGAGGAGCATGAGGAGGACCTCGGCAGTACGCCTCGCAGGTGTCGACTCCGCAGGTCGTGCGGCTCGGTACGCCCACGGCACTGGGGCTGCAGAGGCAAGTGTCGGAGAAGACACCCCTGCCTGATGTCGTTCGCCTGTTGGACTCGCTCCCGATGGCGAGGATGAACAATCTCAGCAGTATCGTGGGTATAGGATCCCGCCGCCCTCAGAGCCCGACACGCATGCAAACGACGAGTCCCAACACCAGAACCAGGACTCCACCGCCGAACGGACGACGTACATGGTGTACGACCCATCTTTCAACCCCGAGCGCGATAGGGATGTTGGGAGGGAGTACAGCCGCTACTCTGGACCCCCGCTCCCGCCCCTTCCAACCGTCTCGACTTACGCAAGCAATCTTCCGAATCGAACGCCGCCTCTGGTGGTCTCGCGTCTAAGTAGTGCGCCAGCGCTGTCATATGTAAGTGAGGAGGGTTTGAGTGCGAGAGATCATGCATTCTCGGACGAGAATCACACGGACGACCCACCCCCACTACCAGCAGCCAATCCGGTGTCTCTGCCACCTACTGCGCCTCTGCAGCCTGTGAGGCCGTTGTCGTTTCAAAGCGGAACGCAGAGGAGTTCGGTTACTGAAACAGCGACGGTAAATGCGAACGCGAATGGGAACCCTCGCATTTCGAGTGCGTCGCAAGCTACGCAACATGCACCTCCACGGAGAACGACGCCCGCAGCGTTGATACCTGCCGCTGTTCGCATGCCTACGCCCCCTCGTCCTTCCGTCACGCCTCTTCCTCCTGTCGCTGTCGATGCTCCTCCTGCTTCAGGACCTCCTCCCGCGATCACGACAGCGATACCACCCGCCGCAGGCTGCATCCACGAGCCCGGCACGCCCGTCTCCGTCCAGCCCCAGCCTGCATCCGACTACGCCAAGATGGGTCTTCCCTCCCTCCGCTCCCAACCCTCCCACCATTCGCATTCCCACCACCATTCACACCATGCCCATTCTGAGGGCGGATTCACTGGAACCCGGACACGAACGCCCAGCATCAGTGGGACATCTTTCTCGTCAGACCCATCCTTTTCCTCGCAGCTTTCCCCTGTGGAGAGGTTCTTCAAGGTCCTCTACCATATGCCGTGGATCTCGCATGACCGGGTCACTGTTGACTATACGCCGGGGGTCGGTGTTGGCGTTCTGAGCGGGTTTCGCGTCGGTGGGAAGGGGCTGAGAGCGAAAGCCTGGGCGGGGATAAGGGATAGGAGCAAGGGCGAGAAAGAGAGGGAAAGGAAACGGACGGGTGCCAGGAAAATAAGGACTTGGTATCCCTCGTTGATGGGGCGCTCTCAGAGGAGTAGTTCTGGTTTGGATTTGCTGAGCAGCGAGGCGTCGAAGAGGAGCGTGCTCGGACTGACGTTCGACCACCACGGGGCGGCGAGAAAAGAGACCCACCGGCACCGTCATCATCATCACCACCACGGCCATCGACGACGGAATAGGCACGCATCACATCACCACTATCACCGCGGACAGCAGCATAAGAGGAGACGACAGACGACGACGACACTTGACACGGGCATAACGGGGACGACGGATGCGACCTCGCTCGTACCGCCAATGTTCCCCTACGTCTTCCCGACGTATCCTGTTAACTATGCGCCGATGTCCATGCCCATGCCACCAGCAGTGAATGCTGCGCCCTCTGCTGGACCAGGAGGTCCCCCAACGCAGCTCCTTCCACCTGGACACCCCGCCCCGTCTCAGCCTCCCAATGCGAACGCGAACGCCAGCACCCAGCCCCCTCCCGCGAACTCTATCACCCCTGCACCTGCGCATGTCATGAACCCGTTCTACCCTCCCCGGCCACCAGGGTACGCCACTGCCCCTGCCCCAGCAGGCTACCATCCGATGATGTACGTCTTCCCTCATCCTCACCCTCATCCGCCTCCGCCCGCCCATCAAGCTCTGTCCGCTGTGCTTCCCACTCCCATTTCCACTGGGGCTGGTGCTGCGAACCCGAGCGTTCCGGCCGTCCTTCGTCCTGGGGCACGAGAGGGGCATAGCGGTGGAGGTGGGTTGCATCCCCCACTGGGTCAGGCGAGGCAGTCGCCGCCGATTCCTGGTGCGTTCGCCTCGTAAGTCGTGTTGGGAGCGGGCGCTTCGATATGATGTTGTCTTAAAAAATATGTTGTAAGTAGTGTTATGTAGATTATTTTTTTGTGGAATATAACATTTGTGTGCGTAGCGCCGCTCAAGCCTCACAGAGGTTTGATCGCGCTCTCTCCTTCCTCCCACCACCGCCTGCTTGCCCTCCATGTGAACGCCTCACCGCCCCCGCCTATACACGCGCTCTAGGAAGACTCATCCCTCGCCTAAGCCTAAGCGTACGAGAACTTAGCACGTACCACGGCGGATAATGCGAACGTGGAGTATGGGAGCTCCTGGATTGCCTGGCTTCGACGTGTGAGCACCATCTCCCTTCAATGACTCAATTCGCGTTGTGCTTACCCGTTCGCTGCTGCATAGACCCTCCCTCACCAATCTACTCCTCGACTAGATAAGCGTCAGCGCACAGATGAAGACCAAAGATATGGCAATGCACCTTAAGCATCACGAGCGCGAAGGTTCGCAAGTCGGGAGTTGGAGGGAGCTGCTGCAAACACGAGTCGGTAAGTACAATCCCCATCCTCCCGTCCCGAGTCGCGCTTACCGTCCTCGTAGCCCGCCCAACTCACATCTTCGCCACGCCGCCGACACTCGACGGGCAAAAGCACATGTTCGAGGCCTCGGACGACCTCTACCATCCCTTCTGCGACATCCACAACGTCTCGAAGGGAGTTCCTGGCATCACGGATGGGAGGAATGGGCCCAGCCTATGTTGACGAGCGAGCGGAGGAGACGGTGGGCGTTCGGCGGGGGTAGGACACGAGTCAGCGGCGCACAACGAAGGACGACGCCCACTCATTCATGGGCGTCCGAACCAACGTGTGCCGCCGCTGTGCGTCTCCCCGTTGTGCTCTCAAGAGTGTGTCGTGGGCTCGAGGCCAGGCAACGGCGGGCAGTTGTTGGACTCGGAGGTAAAGTCGCACCCCCGTGCTTCGTTTATGGTAGTGCTTACTTGTTTCCTTCGTCGTCAGAGCTCTCGGAGCGCCATTCTGGCCTCCAAGGCGTCAACCCAAGCTCGAAGATTGAAGAAATGAGCGACGTACTGAGCAAAGACATGCCCCTGGCGGGCGGATTACCCTTGAACATCCACAACGACGATCACCGACAACGTCAGCGGCTGGAGGGTGAGTACGGGCGGCGGGCTTACCTTCGGAGGCAACGTCTCATCGTACAGCGAAGGGTAGAGGAGAGGCAGAGGACGTCGCAGCGGCAGGGCACGAGTCGAGTCGGCGCACGATGGAGAATGACACCCACGAACGAGTGGGTGTCCAATCCGTCGTGTTCCACTCTGCTACGTGCGTCTGCTCTCGTCGTTGTCGTGTCTCTCCTCCTCCTTCTCGTGCACCTCCTCCTCGTCGTGCGCGGCGTTCGCATCGTTGGAGTGTGCGCCTGCCGTGGTTGCATGAGGCAAGTTTCGCGTTATCCGTCATCGTATCGTTACTCACCTAGTCCTCAGCCCCATCTTCTTCTTCGGCGTTATCTTGGACAACATCAGCGTCAACGTGGGCGAGTACTCGGAAGCTGCACACATACCGACACGGCGAGGACAAGGCTTCGAGCTCGTAGGAGGGCTGACGGTGGCACGGAGGACTTGGGAATGGAGAATGTAAGTGATACCTCCAACGAGTCGATGGGGCCGTACTCACATGGTTCTGTGTTCGACGTCTAGCCCTCGCCATACGTATCGTCTTCTGGAAGGCATCGGCCATCGTCAGCGCAACATCGAGGACGCAGGAAATGGGTACGAACGTACCAAAGAGTGGCGGCCCCTCGATGGCTTACGAAGGTCATGGACGGCGTCAGCA